>JARHVA010003765.1:0-452500 GCA_037957365.1 Torreya grandis | reverse complement strand
TAGCATATAAAATAACAGGTCTAAATAAATGTGGCATTAAAGTGCATAGAACAATGTGATCACATGAAGGCCTAAGATGCATGATAAATATCATGGTAACATCTAGATATTAATAGTATAATCTCAACAATAAAATCAATCACACACACAAGAGCACTCAAAATCAAGTCAACATACAATGGTCTTAGGAGACCATAAACAAGGGGCATGTTCAAATGCCACTCAATCGAAGGGACATGACCTATTCAAATTTCCACAAGAGCAAAGATGACATATTCAAATGTTAAATAAATCATACATAGGCATGAGAACCAAAAATAAGGGAGTATATTCAAATGCTCTAATAAGCAAGATAATAGCAAGGTAGGACACTTAAGGAAGTGCATAAAGGAAAGCATAAGCAACCAGCATAAACATATCATAGTAGTTTATGGATCAAATATGTTAGAAAAAAATGTTAAGTGCATAACATATCAAGTACCCTATGAAATATATAATTAGGGATAAAGGCATGTGTAATTACATATATGAGCTCAAAACATGATAATGTAAAGTGACCATAGAGGTGTATGCCCCCAATGTCCATAGGACATGAGTAGAGGAAAGGCCTGACATCTAAAAGTAGGAATGGATCATGTGTCTATGTATATTGTTGATGATGAAAATTTCACTTGATTCTAATCAACAATAATGGGAAGTTTCAAGCTGTGGGATATTGCGGCTTGAAACAACCTCCAGATTTTAAAGAAGTTGATCTCTTCCTTTGTATCAAGTGTTGGGGGGAAAGGGATAAAAAATTAAATAGAAACACAAATGCAGGATTTGAAACCTAACTATGGTGATGCGCTTGAGTGTAATCTTGATCCTAACTTGAGCACAGTGAGACTATATATAGGATTCAATTACATTTAAGAGCAGACAAGTGCATGATCAATGTAAAAGATTGAAATAATAGAAACAGAGGCTCACAACAGGGAATTCTTTTGCTGAGATACCAAAAATGTCAACAAAGGCATAGGGTTCAATCTTCTTATAAGAATCTTCCAATCACATAAGAGGTGCAAAAACACGTACAGTTATGTAGAACTTCTGATTCAAGAAAATGAAACAAAAGCAAATGACATTCCTAATAACAACTCTAGAAAATCTACGATACAGACTACTTTTGTAAATGACATAGATAATATCAACAAAAGCATAGAGTTCAATCTCCTTAATTCATTCAGCCACATAAAAGGCACAGAAACATGCACAGTCACATCAACTTTACAACTCAAGAAAATGAGACAAAAGCAAATGATATTTCTTAGTCAAAAAACTCTAGAAAGTCTAAAACTATAGAAAGTCCCCCCTTCTAGCAAACTGATCCTTTTCTTTTATATCTTCGGGTGTCTCCTTCCATCATCCCTTTCCCACACAATTCTACTTCATCCTTAACTCATAGGGGACAAATAGACGGTGTTTTCAATGTCTGCAGGCATCCTGGTCTTATCAAGAACTACCCTGACTACGGCATGGCAATCCATGACTAGTACCCCCTTTTGTGCCTGAATTTCTCATTCCATCACCTGCTTAGCCGCTCAACTATCTATTCTACCTCCACCCATAGGGGACAAACAGATGGCCCTTTTAATGTTTGTAGGCTCCACAAATCTACCCAGTGAACTGTTCCATCTATTAGGAATAACTTCCACCGAATTTCCCTCCATCTCGCTTAGTGGCAACAAATAAATAGAACACTCTATTCTATTGAAATGGGAGAGGACACTTAGTCAATTTCCTAAAATCCTCCTTATTGCTTAGAAAGCACCAGAGAGTGACACTTGGCACTTTCCACCTGATTTATTGAAGACACACGGCATTTTCTACTTTCTCTATATTTTGCTCAGGAATGCTCCACTTTTGACACCTGTCACATTCTGCTTCTTCGATTCTTAGTAGTTTTAACAAAATAAAACTCACCACATTCCTTGCTCGAGTAACTTTTAAAAGGGGAATGGATGCACATGGTTAGCTTTGCATGTTGACACTTGGCGCTTCCATAGACCTTTGAAGTAACACCCGAGACCCACCACAATCTTTATTTGGAAATGAAGCTTGAAGATGGTCTCTCAGAAGTTGACACATGGTGGCCTCCACTATTATTGGGAAGATACTTGGCATCTTTCACTTCTCCTACTAGGGGTATGTGGCACCTTACACTATTTTTAGGGATGGAGTAGAAAGGGGCTCGAAGAGTGACACTTGGAAGCCTCTACTGCACTTCAGCACTTAAACAAAATAGAATGACACTTTTATGCCTTCCAAAAAAGGTACTTAACCCCTTTGGTTTTTTGGGACACTCCCTTGAGCTACTCGATGAACCAAAATGGTTCAACAGTTCAACATTGTGTGCCATCTACACATTAACCGAGGTATTGAACCAAAATGTTGAACAAAAACATTGAACCCCAGTGTTGAACTGACTATCTCTCAGGTTTCAACACGTGGTGACTTTCACTTTCCTTTGAAAATTAGTTTAGGACTTCTTGCAACTGCCACCTGGCACTTTCTGCTTGATCCTGTTGCTCAGCTTATTGAAACCCTTTCACTAAAAAATAAAAGAAACACGGGTGCTGATATGAGACGTAAATGCTGGCACATGGTGCTTTCCACTTAGCTACTATTAGATACGTGGCATGATCTACAACTTTCCTAAAAATTATGAAAAGTGTCTCAGATGATGCCAGTTGGCTGGCTTCATGTTTCAGAAAGCGACACTTGGTGGCTTTTGCTACTTTTCAACACTTAGGCAAAACTAAAGCAAAGGAAACAAAAGGGGGAGAAAGAACTCATGCTCAGACTCTGCCACCTGGTAGCTTCCACTGCACTTCAACACTTAGATGGAAAAGAAACCCGTGCTCTGCTTCAAAACTCTACTGCCATGACCAAGGTATGTGGGAATCAAAATTGCATTGCACAACTAAAAATTTAAATACAACATAGAGTAAAAAAAATACTCTACAGTTACTAGTGACCCTCGAGACTTTTGAGCTTGCTCAAAAAGAAACACCACTCCCGCTCTGTCAAAATTTCAAAATTTTGCAGCTTCAAAAGTGTTGTCTAGTAGATGGACCATTCATGGTCAAATAACCCTTGCTTGTTCTGCAATTCAACGAAAGCTAGATCAAGGTTAATGATATCCTTGTGCAAAAAAGTTTACAAAATTTGGACTATAGCTTTTAGTTTGAATTCTAGTTGGGAAACAAGAACCAAAATAGCTTCAACTTTTAAAACTGAGGATCATCCCGCAGGTCCTAGAAAATTATTTGATCCTTTTGTTTGGCCAGCAGCAATGGTTTAATTTGATCAACCATCAGCACCATGTTGGCATCTAGAAATAGAGAAGGGAGGCCTAGTTACACTAGATCTTCAATATGTTGTCTCATCTCATTGATGCCTTCTTTCATGACTTCAAGAAGCTCTTTGCAATTATTGGCCGTGGCATTGCAACTAAGCACCTCATTGACCCATTTCATGGTGACCATTCTGTCATTGACTCCCATGGCTGCCAATGTCGCATCCATTGCATCGTAGAGCTTCTACAACAAGGTTTGGGAGTTTGTGACTCTGTTGGAGACTATAGCCAAAGTGTTTTGTATTGAATCTTCCACCTTCTCACACAATTGTTGTGCATTGACCAGGAAGGTGAGAGATGCCTTGAGCTGAATAATCCCTGAGGAGATTCTTTTCCAAGTTGACTCGTAGAGCTCCTTTACCAGTTTTATCACTATGACACCTTGTGGCCTATTAGCCAGTTTTAGCGTTAGTTACACTACTTTTTGTTGCTCTACTTGGAACTTGGCTTGAAAAGCTACAGCCTTGTTTTGTTCATCTAGCAGCTTATGTTGCGATTGGGTAACTTGCAGTTGAAGTCCTTCGGCTCTTCCATGCAACGCTGCTTTCTCCCACCTAAGGGCCATCACCACATCTTTTGCATGTGTAAGCTCTACTTTTAATGAATCATTCTGGGCTTGGACTGCCTGGTGAGTCTGAAGGGAAACAATATCTTGCAACTATTTGTTTAGACTAGCTATTTCATTATCTTTCTTATTGATTTCTTTGGCCAAATTGCTACAGTTTTCCTTTTCTTTGGCCAAATCAACCTCCATCCTTTGCAGTCTTCTTGATGTTTTCAAATAATCTTCCATGACTACAAAAGTGGATTCTATCAATAGTTCAACTCTATCTTAAGGCCTGAATAGGGACATATCAATAGCCATTACATTCATTGTATAATCCTCCAACTGCATTTGCTCACTCGGCTTGTCGACATTGGGTGACAAATAGGTCACCATCAGTTGTTACTGAATAGGGTCAAATTATGACCGTAGGTGTGGGACAGTTGATGCTTTATTCTCTTTAATTCTTTTTTTCTCCAATTGGGCTTCTCTTTCTTTCCTAGTAACATCAGCCTACATCTGAAAGGTGGAAGGGGGTGCAATGTATCCTCCCATGAAAGGATATCCCTGTGGCAGGCCATATTGAATAGCTAATGATTGGCTATGGGTGAGTTGAAAGGGCATCTTTTTGGGAATGGAGGGGGAGAAATGAGGTAATGTTAGGGCTTGAGGTATCAAAGATGGGGTGAATTGTGAAATGGGGATGGCAGAGGTGATAGGAGGTGTCTTTTGGCTAGGTGGAGGCATCATGTCAACAGGGAAAGGAACAGACTGAGAGGGAGGAGTAATACTTACTTGAGGGGAAAATACAGTGCTTTACACTTGGCACTATGAAGGCTCCTCTTCCTCCTCTGAATCAAAATGGAACTGCACCCTCTTTCTCTTCCTGGATGTCTCTGACTCTGGCTGCGTCTACTTCCCTTCCACTTTTGTTGTTGTTGGTGTTGCTTGTGGAGAACTGGGGATTTCAATAACTCCCGATGATGGGGAAGCTTTTGGTGGTGAAGACACCACACTCCTTTATTATTCCACATTGCTAAGAGGCTAGGGCCAAGTTGATGTAGTGACTATAGTTGCAGCTTGTTCTGAGGCCTGTGGTTGCTCGCTTGGTCCTGCTCTAGCTTCCTGCCCTATATCGAGCATCAACAATTGGCTTGTTTCTAAGCTAGATGCAGGGGAGGGATGACACTCATCCTAGATTTCCTCCCATCTTTCATCTAAATCCATGCTTCTAAAAGTATGGGTGGTTTGAGAAATTTCCTGCCTATATTTCCAATAGGCCTCAATCTTCTCTGCATCGCAACCTTTATTTTTCAACATCCTTCTCAAACCAGAAGTCATCCTAACTTTGGGATCATAATCCCTCTACTTATCATAGAAGGTTTCCCATGGCCTATTCTATGGTAGGGGCAAATCTATCAATTCAACATAGAGACCAGGAGCATCTTCTGCAAGGTTTTTTTTGGTCTCCCAAAAAGGGCAGCCTTCATGTGCAATCTTGGCCCTAGTTTTATTGGTCCTTACGCAAGAAGCTATGTAACCACTTGGGTCGTAAACCCATTTGTCCTCAACTAGCAGGAAACCTAAGAAGGCCATCTTTCTCAGCAACACCATCTTAGCATCTCTGGCTTCTAGGCTTATGTTGTTTGCATCCACAGGAGATTATACATTTTTCTCTTCTTCTTCCTAGAGCCATACTCATTGTCGACTATGAACACCTACCTGGTGATTTCCTAGAATGCCAACCTAAGAGTTAAAGTCTTTGGTAGCAACACTAGTTCCCCACAGAAACCATGAACCCTTATGATCATGTGGTGGGAGCCAAAATAGAAGTCACACGAGATTAGACAATTGACCAAGAGGTTCGAAACACTTGGAAATAACCTATTTATGATAGGTTCAGAGCTAAGGCAACAAAAAATGGGGGTAATGAATAGTTTCTAAAAATCATATGGGTCATTAGTTCTTGATAAAACATGTGTCCATGTAGACATAGGGATGGTCCTTTGGGGGTCAAAACCTGGGTCATACAGGTTTAGATTCATATGTTGGGTGAAAAGGTTAGGGTTCTGATATAGTATGAGATGGAACAAATAGGAGGAATACCTGAACACCCCTTTTGATCTAAACTGGGTCAGTTGTTCCACTATTGAAAAGGTGATGTGCTCTGAGAAGTTAAGTCAATACTCCTACATCTTGTTGACTGTCTTTAGCCTGAAAAGGATGGCCATTTGTTTTGCATATACTGCTATGTCATCTTTCATGCCAAAGATGAGAGCCATCATTGATAGCGCATCTTGGCTAGCTAGCACGAATTGAGTTCTTGGTGCAGGGAGCTTGGGTACCATAGTATCACTATCATCCATTTGTAACTTAGTCCTCAAAATCCTTGTATGAGTGTTAACGTTCGCCCACATCCTTTGCATCTTATCAATAGTGGGGAATGTAGCGGTATTGTCATAATGTAGGGCTAGCATGTCCCTGATAGCTTGTGGTGTGATCTACAGCATGAAGGGACCCTGTTAAATGGTGCAAGATGGTGCATGGAGCAAGTCCATGCATAATTCAATCAAATCAAGGCATGGATGCATAGCTATGACAATGAACTGAGCTAGTTGTGAGGTCTATATCCTCATTTCGAATGTCTTGTATTGCCCTACTTAGGCCCTTTGAAGATACCTCTGGTGTGCCCCTTCTCTAAGACTCTTATTACTAGCCTTTTGCAAGATGGCATTCATGATTCCATCTACATAATCTTGTACTTTTGATGGGTCACTGGCTTGACCAACTCCCAAGATATTGGTTCTCGAATAGGTTCTCAACGGTTGTGTAGGAGCTAAAGCATATGATTTACTAGCAAGAAACCTATCAAGAGATCCAGGCGTCCCATCTCTTTGTTGTGAAGATGATGCTCCCACCATCTCTATATCTTTTATGTAATACCTAGTTTGAACCTTGTGCAAGACAAAAACACTCTTGCTGAAGCAAATTTTACTAGGTGCTAACAAATCGCAAAGAGCAAGATTTTTTCATAGGTGTAGGAATGCTTGAGAATTTGTAAACTTTAAATCTTTCTAAGGGATATTTATGGGCCTATCAAGTCTCAAATAGCATTAAATTTAGATGACCATTAGCAGATCCTACTCAATCTTTGGGAAATAGCGAGGTGGACACGCTATGCAAGTTGTGGTATAAGGTACCTTAGAGATTTTGAAATATTTGGGAAGCATTTAATGCAGCAAAAATTTAAAGAATTGAAAACTTTCTAAGCTGCCAACTCTGTGTTTAAAACACTTATTTAAAAGGAAAGTGGGAAAACAACAATGGAAAACAAAAATAATGCGGGAATGGGAAACTACCTAACTACATTAATTAAGCATCCTTATCTCCCTCTAGGATCAAAAACAAAATTTCTAACGTCTTCTTCATGACAATCTAGCTTATGTTGCCATACAAGTGATTGAAATGGGTATATCTTTGGTGAAATGTCCTCTGTATAGGCCATATGGATTTGCCTACATTTGAGTGAGTCTAAGTCAAACATGCTTTTGACATCCATAAGCTCTTCTTGTTCTTGAAAGCCCATCAAATACTGGTTCTTCATGTTGTCATGTCTCATCGAGAAATCGATGGCTATTGGTTCTCCACTCTATGCCTTTTGATATCCATCATCTTTTGGCTTATCTCCTTCTGCCTCATTTTTGGGTTTCATTGCATCATCATGCTCCTTGATGATCTCAACCTCTTGAAAGGATAAATCTAAAAGCTGTCATCCCCTCTACATACTTAGTTGAGTCTCGATGTTATCTATTCCACATCTGGCCAGTTCATGGCCTCCTTGGAGGATAGTGTAACCTGTCCTAATGACTTGATCAAGGGAGTGTCCATGCTCCTCCATATCTTCTTACAAAGTGAGGAAAAAGTTAGAAATGATATCCTCCTCATCAGAGGTTAAGGCAAAAGCTTTTGACTTGTCTTCTTGTTCATCAAAGGGGGTACCTATGGTGATTTCCTCCTCATCTGTCATGCAATCTTCTTGACTAGCCATGAACTGAGCATATTGCTCTTCCAATTTTTCAGCTGGTTTATGATCTTCTTTCTTCCAAGTTGGAATTTGGACATCATGTTGAGAGATCTGAGGATTGGTAGAGGAGGTATTATTTGGCATAGGCTCTTTTCTAAGGTCTAAAAGCTCTATCTCTCTCTCTAAGTGATCTCATCTTTGCCTCTAATTCCTCAACTTGCTTAGCTAGATTTTCTTGAAAGAGTCTTTCCTGGAGCTCATAGGAATCATCATAGAAGTAAGGAATGCATGAAGGCTGAGATGAAAAGCAAGAAGCTTTTTGAGGAATGGTGAGAGGGACTTAGAGGGGAAGTGAGTGCTTAGAGTCCACTTCCCTTGCTGCTAACATAGACTCAGCATTATTGGGGAAATGACCTTGATAGGTTTGACTTGGTTCATGAGCAGGGACTGCATATGTCTGATATGAAACTTGTGGTAGTGAATGTGCAGGTTGATAGACTTGGTAAGGCTATCTCTCATGAATGCTCAGCTTCTCTTTTAAAATTGTAATCAAGCCACATACATCCAACATCTCATATGTAAGCCTTTGCCAATTTGCTCTTTCAATGAGATCCCATTCACTTTTAATCAAATCTACTGCATTTCTTATTTGATGGATGACATGATTAGGAATTTCTTGGCCACATCCCCTTCTGTTGTCAAGCTCCAATACATGTTTTTTATATCCCAATAATGCTTTTTTGAAGGTGGAAATGAGATTAGGCTGAGCATGGGATGTGACATATTGGGGAGGCTGGGCATAAGACTGGTATAGCTCATGACCATATGCATCTTATTGCTTGAGGAGATTCTAGAAGCAACTTGATCTTGATTAAAAATACATGAAGGAGAATAAGACTCATAGCTATGAGTAATAGAATTATACATACCAAACGGTGATTTCTTGATGATACCAGGACTGCTTAACTAGCTGATTCAACTCAGAGTCGCCATTGGTGTTGATAAAATAAAAACCTCCAAAGGCTAGTCGGCCAAAGAACACACCAAAAATTATTTAACTCCTTGAAATATTGGTCCCACCAGGAGTACCAAAAATTGTTGATGACAAAAATTGTGCTTGATTATAATCAACAACAATGGGAAGTTTCAAGCTATGGGATATTGCGGCTTGAAATAACCTCCAAATTTTAGAGAAGCTGGTCTCTTCTTTTGTATCAAGTGTTGGGGGGAAAGGGATAGGAAATTAAATAGAAATGCAAATGCAAGAATTGAAACCTAACTATGGCAATGTGCCTAAGTGTAATCCTGATCCTAACTTGATCACAGTGAGACTATATATAGGATTCAATTACATTTAAGAGTAGACAAGTGCATGATCAATGTTAAAGATTGAAATAATAGAAATAGAGGCTCACAATAGGGAATTCTTTTGCTGAGATACAAAAAATGTCAACAAAGGCATAGGGTTCGATCTTCTTATAAGAATATTCCAATCACATAAGAGGCGCAAAAACACGTACAGTTATGTAAAACTTTTGATTCAAAAAAATGAGACAAAAGCAAATGACATTCCTAATCACAACTCTAGAAAATATATAGTACAGACTACTTTTGTAAATGACACAGATAATATCAACAAAGGTGTAGATTTCAATCTCCTTAATTCATTTAGCCACATAAAAGGCACAGAAACATGCACAGTCACATCAACTTTATAATTCAAGAAAATGAGACAAAATCAAATGATATTTCTTATTCAAAAAACTCTGGAAAGTCTAAAATTATAGAAAGTCCCCCCTTCTAGCAAACTGATCCTTTTCTTTTATATCCTCGGGTGTCTCCTTCCATCATCCCTTTCCTGCATAATTCTACTTTGTCCTTAACTCACAGGGGACAAATAGATGGTGCTTTTAATGTCTGTAGGCATCCTAGTCTTATCAAGAATTGCCCTGACTACGGCATGGTGATCCATGACTAGTACCCCCTTCCGCACCTAAATTTCTCATTCCATCACTTGCTTAGCCACTCAACTATCTATTCTACCTCCACCCATAGGGGACAAATAGACATCCCTTTTAATGTTTGCAGGCTCCACAAATCTACCCGATGAACTGTTCCATCTACTAGGAATAACTTCTATCAAATTTCCCTCCATCTCGCTTAGTGGAAACAGATAGATGGAGCACTCTATTCTATTAAAATGGGAGAGGACACTTAGTCAATTTCCTGAAATCCTCCTTATAGCTTAGAAAGCATCGAAGAATGACACTTGGCACTTTTTGCTTGATTTATCGAAGACACGCGGCATTTTATGCTTTCTCTATATTCTACTCAGGAACGCTCCACTTTCAACACCTATCACATTCTACTTCTTCAATACTTAGCAGTTTTAACAAAATAAAACTCATTGCATTCCTTGCTCGAGCAACTTTTAAAAGGGGAATGGATGCACGTGGCAATCTTCACATGTTGACACTTGGCTCTTCCATAGACCTTTGAAGTAACACCCAAGACCCACCACAATCTTTATTTGGCAATGAAGCTTGAAGATGGTCTCTCAAAAGTTGACACATGGTGGCCTCCACTATTCTTAGGAAGATACGTGGCATCTTTCGCTTCTCCTACTAGGGGTATGTGGCGCCTTCTGTTGTTTCTAAGGATGGAGTAGAAAGGGGCTCAGAGAGTGACACTTGGCAGCCTCCACTGCACTTTGACACTTAAATAAAATGGAACAACGCTTCTATGCCTTCCGAAAAAGGTACTTAACCCATTTGGTTTTTTGGGACACTCCCTTGAACTGCCCAATGAACCAAAATAGTTTAATGGTTCAACGGTTCAACACTGCGCACCATCTACACATTAACCAAGGTATTGAACCAAAACATTGAACCCCAACATTGAACTGACTATCTCTCAGGTGTTGACACGTGGTGACTTTCGCTTTCCTTTTGAAAAGTAGTTTAGGACCTCCTGCGATTGCCACCTAGCACTTTCTGCTTGATCCTATTGCTTAGCTTAGTGAAACCCTTTCACTAAAAAATAGAAGAAACGTGGGTGCCAATATGAGACATGGATGCTGACATGTGGTGCATTCCACTTAGCTATTATTAGATATGTGGCATGATCTATAGCTTTCCTAAAAATTATGAAAAGTGTATCGAACGACGCCAACTGGTCAACTCCATGTTTTGAAAAGCGACACTTGGCAGCTTCCACTGCTTTTCAACACTTAGGCAAAACTGAAGCGAAGGAAACAAAAAGGGGAGAAAGAACTTGTGCTTGGACTACACCACATGGCAACTTTCGCTGCACTTTGACACTTAGACGGAAAAGAAACCCATGCTCTGCTTCAAAACTCTGCCGCCATGACCAAGGTATGTGGGAATCAAAATTGTAGTACACAACTAAAAATTTAAATACAATGTAGAGTAAAAAAAATACTCTACATATACTATATCACACTTGCTTAGAAGCATGACACACATGTTTATGTAGGAGTAACTGATATGTCATTCATTAACATGGAACTAATACATACATGCCAAAGAGCCAATAGAGTATATAGGTGCCAAAAATGTTTTTTGATTTTTGAATGTTTTTGTTTTTTGGTATTTTTGGAATATTTGAAGAGATTACTACTCTATGATCTCATCCAATGGATAGTCATTATTAGTGTATGCTTTTTCCCACTATGTGGTTTTCCCTACAAGTCTAGTTAGCTTGATTAGGTATCAATTAGGTGTGTAATAAAGGTCATTGGGGAAGATAATCCCACCTTCATGAGGATGTAAGGACATGTCTATATTCCACCTATATAATGAACCTTCCTATATACTTTTAGCTAACTTACCATGAATGTTATTGCATTTGAATCCTTTTACACATTATGAGTTTCTTCCTCTCATGTGTTCATGATTTCACTACTCCATACAGATTCACCTTCATACATTTAATCCTATCTAGTTGATCCTAAATTACAGCCCACTCTAACATGGTATCAGATTGATATTGGTAGATGAGTGCCATCAATTTTTTTGTGATCTTGCTTGTAGTCTAGCTCCTTCTTGGTATTCTTCATGATTTTAGTTTTTCAAGGGTTTTGTGGGGCTTCTATAAAATCAATGTAGATATATACAACCAAGGTATCTAAATAAAAAATAGATAGTGTCATTAGATTCATAAGGTATCAAAACCTTAGGATTGGTTGTACCATACCATTCATTATTCCCCTTAGCCCCCTGGTCACATGGAAATTAATCCCTTGGTCACACCCAACCCAAGGAGGCTTAACTTTTCAATGAAAAGTTGAATCAAATTTTTTTTGCAAACCAAAATTTTTATTTTTAGAAGGTAAAATTCTTTTTCAAATTTTGCAAAGTAGAGATTACCCTTATCATCCAAAACTTTAAATGTGCATAACATTGAGTCTCCTACTCCTTTTGATTTTTTTGAGCTCTATACATTGGTAATATTCTTGTACCTTATAAATTTGAGCCTCTATAGTTTCATGGGGGTTTCATTTATTATTCTCTTTTACATAATCATGTTACTTCAATATTTTATTGATTACATATGCACTTAAATGTATTGATTGTATATGCACTCAATTATAAATTACTAACCTATGTAATATCAAGGGGAATTTGGTGAATACTGCATTGATTTCTCACTTGGATGTATTCTCAATTGAGATTGACATCCATCACATTGTGTGTACATGGTTACTTGTGGTCATGTGGACTCACTTTGAGAGATGCTATATGAGGATAGTTGATTCTACTCTAGTGGTTCTTCTTGGAAATAAAAACTATGCTTCATGGTGGATGTATATGGAATGCTTTTTCATGGAGTAGGACCATATTCCACTTGTATATGGATAGATTCATGCCCCTACTGACCCTTATCAATATAATGACTAGGCCAACTCTTGTGACTATGTCTATGGTCACTTATTGATGCACATTTCATGGGATCTAAACTACCATGTGGAACACACAGAGTGTACCTCCACTATTTGGATTACTCTTCATACTCTTTTCAGAGATCCTACTGAGATTTATATCACTCTTCCTCCTTATCTTTCTATTATATCTTCAAAGACTATTATACTCTTTCCTCCTACTTCTATTCTTGTGGTGACACATTCTTGATGGATAGTGATCTTCCTTTTGTTGAGCCACAACTAGTGGATGAGATTTTTCCTAACTTTAGTTGTCATCTTGCATAATCTACATTAGTTCCTATTCAGGATTTTGCTCTTCTAGAGCCATCACATATTTTTTCTTTGAAGGATCATCTCGTCTTCATTGACAATGTGAGTGCCCCTATTGAAAACATCAATGACTCATCTCTTCTTGTGGTTAATCATTTTTTAGATCCTCATGTTTAATCTACAATCCCTTCTTCAATTTACAGAGTTATTAATTCATGCTCTACTCTTCCCATGGACATTCTTTCAGTGAATTTTCCATGTCATTCTTTTGACAAGTCTACTTTAGTGGAATTACATGAAATTCTTGTACATGATCTTATCATACCTATGCCACATATCAGATTTAGACCATATTCAAATATATTCATACTACTGCCTTCATCTTCCATTATGTAATGGGTAGACTTTTAGTACATATATCATGTTCTTCTTTTTTCAAAGGGGAAAAATATTGTTCAATACAGATGGAGATTCTTTAGCCTTCAGGTAAAGTATCTCATTATCAACTTTGGTCACTTTTTAAACTCTATTACATGAAGATTTGACATCTTTTATGAGGACTTATTAGTTCTCTATTTGCTATGTGATTGGGTTCCTCATCTAGTCTTTGTGTTTGCACCCAATTCTTCTATCCACATAAGTTATGATTAAGAGGGGTATTAGTTTAGGCTTTTCCCACTATGTGGTTTTATCTACATGATATAGTTAGCTTGATTAGGTATCACTTAAGTATGTAATAAAGGTCATTGGGAAAGATAATCCCACATTCATGAGGATGTGAGGACATGTCTATCTTCCACTTATGTAATTTAGGCTAACTTACTAGGATTGCTATTGCATTTGAATGTTTTTGCACATTGTGAGTTTCTTCCT
Source organism: Torreya grandis (assembly GCA_037957365.1). Lineage (NCBI taxonomy): Eukaryota > Viridiplantae > Streptophyta > Pinopsida > Cupressales > Taxaceae > Torreya > Torreya grandis. The sequence continues at coordinate 438,450 of JARHVA010003765.1, read as the reverse complement.
CTCATGTGTTCATGATTTCTCTACTCCATAAAAATTCACCTTCATTCATTTGATCTTATCTAGTCGGTGCTCAATTATGGCCCACTCTAATAGTCATAGGTATTTCTCTACTCAGTGATTGAAAACCTTAATTTGGATCTTTTACATTGTTTGCATCATGATTGGAGAAGTTAAAAAGGTACATTACATGTTCCTCACATTTTTCATGTGTAGTATCAGAAGTAATGATATCATTTAGAATATGTATTAATTTACCTTCATGAGAAAAAGAAGTACCTTACTGATTTGGATCAATTTTTGCTTCCATTTGGTATAGCCAAAGACTTCCTAGTGTAAATGCATATGGAGATGTGATAGGCATAACCTAAATCCATGTTTGAATTACTTGAGGACCATAATTAATTGGTATTATTATGTTTCCCAAGGAGTTTCTCCAGTCTTCTTTATTTTATAAGTTTTTTAGTTCAAAGCCAATTTTTTGTAATCATCATACATTACAAGTAGTTTTTGCTTGTGTAAGATTAATATGGATATGAAAAAAACAAGCACCACCCATGAATAAGGTAATTTTGAAATATTGTTGGCATGGATGCTTTTTTTATTATTCACCATGGGGTTTTTGCATAAAATTTTGACCTTGGAGTGGTCCCATTTTGAGTAACCCTTATAGAGCACCCATGTAAACATTAGTAACTCCACATTTTTGTTCATAATGTTCATTTGGTAAATTATATCCATCCTTTGTGTGAGGATTAAAACTTCCATACTTAGAATGGGATATGTTAAGCTCCTTTAGATGAGTAAGTATGAATCAAGCATATCTATGCACATCTACATATAGATGTGTAAATGACTCATATTGTTTATGCAATGCTCTTTATTTTAATGGGGAAAGAATCCCTCTACTAAAAATAAATTACAATTCCAAATATAAGGATCTAAATGCTAGCTCAAATGATGAACTTTTGAATTGAATAGTACAATATTGAAAGGATTCATTATCACATTGCTTCAATTGTGCAAATGTTTAATGTAAGTTGTGTCACCTTATGGATATTGAAATCCATGAAGAAAGTATCTTCCAGTTGTAAAAAAATGGTTAAGGAACCTTTTGGTAGGCTATAGAACTAATTTTGAGCCTCATCATAAATGCTTATGTGGGATACTATTAGAAATAGGTTGTCATATTTTTCCTAATGACCAAAATAATGTACATATTTAATCATGTGGTTGAATGGGTCCTTGTGACTCAAAAAGATAGGTAAATCTGGTATTTCAAAATCTTGTGGATAAGTATATTCACGTATACATTGTGCAAGAGGTTGATTATTAATTGAAGTCACATTTGCATTGGTATTATGGAAATCCATTTGCATTTAAAGTATAAAAACTTGATTTTGAATATCCCCAATAGTGGTCATCATAAAAATAAGATATTTCATGGGAACAATGGTATTTTTCATAGGTTTTATCATTGGTTCCAACCTACCACCTTTTTTGAATCGAGGCATATGAGTATCATCATCCTCATAGATAATAATTACTAAATTAAAGATATGTCAGTAATGGTATCAAATCATTGAATTTTGTTAATTTTGGTATATCATTTAAATATCTTGGACCATTGGAAGAATTTTGTTCGTTCCCTTTATAAATAGTTTGTAAATCAGCCATAATTTCCTTGTGTATTTATCAAAACTTTTGATGATCATATGAAGGAACATCTTGGTCATGTGAAATAATTTTTGTGGTAGGATGTGCATGAAGGGCTTGATTAAATGACTTGATTTTTTTTGACTTATAGATTTTTCTAAAAATCCCAAGCTTTGTCTATTTGTATTATTTTTAAGAAATACAGGATGTTATACCTTTCTCATTTTTTACCAATCTTTGGACTTTATATCTATATTTTAGAAAATATCAAAGGCCAAAATCATATAATAATAGTGAAGTAAATATGGGTAAAAGCTATTTATATTACGTAAGATGGATCAAATCATCTCTTAAAATGGTGAGAACATGAACCTAATTAGAGGGATAATAACTACCACCATTCAAAGATTTGATAATTGAGGCTTTAACACTTGGAAGAATACAAGAGTAATTAATTTTCACACCTTCCATAATATAAAGTTGGAGAATTTCATAATCACAGTCATAAAAGCAATCGATATCATCCATTATGAGAGAGATAAAGGACACAAAGATTAGGACAAAGCAAGTAAGAAACATCTTAAATGGTATGCTTAGGTAAGAATGATGTTCAAAGGTCAAGTTCAAAAAAAAATCAACCCTAAAATGATCTAGATTAGAGTTTATAGGGTTAAATGGGTAAATATATCTTAAATTACAATGGTAATGAACTATCTCTATAATAGGCCAATTAGATGTTAAAACTCATATAAACATATACTAAATTTATTATGCTGAGATAGGCTAAAAATAATAAGTACAACTATGCTAGATATGAAAATCATAAAGAAGTAATGTACTTAGTAGGTTTTGATGTTAATTTAGTTCTAAATTTGGAACAGGCAAGAATTAGACTGGAAGATGATTCTAGAATAGTCATCATATTTTGGATTGGATGCTTTTGGAGCTTCAGACACTAGTGTCAGCCTGAGATGGTTGTGTTGATGATACTATCTAAACCTGACATAGGTCCTATATGAAATACCTACTAGAAAAGGATGAAACCACCTATATGCTTATGGGTTTGTCTTTGCCTTCATTTTGGTGCAATCAAATATGGTTCATAGACTATCACTCCTCATAAAAATTTAAAACCCTAATTTTTCATCTTCATAGTGACCTTGGGGGAAAGTGGGTTAGCAAGAACATGGTATCAAGCTGCCCCCAAACACCTCTATGTTAATGAGCAATGGATACATATCCAATACTTGTAAGAGGGCCTTAGATTAATGTAGTTTTCCCCTATGTGTTGGCTTGTGTGTGAATCATGCAATATATGTGAAAGTAAGTATAATAGTGACCTAGCTTTTAACTTATAAATTTAGTCTCTTAGGCTATTCCTTTAGTACTTCAGACTTGTGTATTTGTTATCCCTATGATTGATATGAAAATAAGAGAAAATAAGGAAGTTTTACTTTATCAAATGCTTTATTGAGTGTTTTGATAAGTTGCCTTAGGTCTTTTTGAGTGTATGTTAGGTGAAGAATGAATGAAGGTTGATAAATATTTATATCAATCCCTTTGGATAAGTAACTTACATTAAAACACTTAGGCCAACCATTAGGACATGTTTCATTTACAAATTGGATGACTTTAGGGAATTAGACACTTACATCAAATCAAGACACCTACATCAATGTAGGTGTTTATCCAAGATGCTAGTGTCTAGGGAGAAGGAAAGTAGTTATAGACTCAAAACTTTGTAGAGGTGGAAGAAGTAGGTTTTAAGCATTATAAGATAGATATAAGGTCTAGGTAATCTATATAAGACTATTCATACCAAGAGATAGACCAAAGGGCATAAGATAGAGTCGATGTGAGACTTCAAAAAGTGGGAAAGGTTCATAATTGAGAAGAGCAGTCAAGATCTGGTTTTTCCAAGTGTACAAGACTGAGGTGTTATATAATCCAAAAATAAGTGTCTAAAATCCATGAGGTGAACCTTTTCATAGAAAATATCCTCCACTATGTTAGATTTGTCATCCTCAAATTTCACTTTGCACCAATAAAATCTAAAAGACTTCATATGTTTCAAGGTCATCCTTGATCAATCTCTTTTTGTAACCTAGAATTCATCTTTGTTGTCTTGCCAATTATCTTCAATTTTTGAAATTTGAGGAAAGTTAGAGCCCATTCTAAGATTCTTTTTATGAAACCCTTGATATTAGATCCAATTCTTCTTGTGTGTGGGTGCATGGGAAAATCTACTAGTGAATTTTCAATATTGGTAACATCTCTAATCGACTTAAAAATGAAATAACCGAGGCCAATAGGAAAGCTTACTCCTCTGTAATGTTTTTTGGTACATTTTTTATGTACTTTATTGAGTTGTTTATAAATATTTATCAAAATAATTTTGACACTATAATAACTTGGTAGTATCAAATAAAAACCTTCAAATCCACTAGTCAAAATATACGTGAATTTTGGAAACTAGATGAAGTAGCTCTCATGCTTCCTGATAAGAGCAGTTACTTCATTGGATATCCTTTTTATAAGGTTTATGTCTAGTTCCCTAACTATCATCATGTAGAATGCATCATTTACTCTCTTAAAATGATTTTTTCCCTTCTCTTAAGTGAGCTAAGTAAGATTTACATATAATGATTTTATGGATTCTAACTAGGTCAATTATTTGTGAATGTTATTTATGATGATCAAATCCCATTAGATTAACTACTTTCCAAAATAGATGTTGCTCATGAATATATACATCCACTAATGAAAAGTATTTGTTTATTTATCTCCCATGACCCTACTTAGAAGAGTAATCATGTCTAACAATTATTCCTTGAAGTTAGACCTATATATGGTTTTGACATATTTGATATTGACTCTTTTTATAGTAATCAACAAAGATTGACTCATCATATTTTCACACTTCTCATGATTGTCTTCTCAGAACCATTGAGAAATGATTTTATTGAATTACACCATTTTTTCAAGAGGTTCAATATCGAAAGTGATGCCTATGGAAGTTATATCCAACTTATCCATCAATTGGTTATCCATAGACCTTATCTCTCTGATTTTAAGATTGTAGCACTTTGTGCATGCAAGTAATAGATCTGCACACTGAGTAAAGTTTAGAAATGCAGTAGCATGTGTGAGTCTGTTATCCAGAATATGTCCTCCTAGAAGAGTCATGTTTATGGAATCCATCCTTTCCCAAAATTCATCTATATCCATGTGATTCTTATTATTGTCATAAATGTTTGAGATGTATGTATCTAAAATTGAAACAGGCTCATATCCCATATAATTTAACTTCATTTTTTACAGTGTGGCTAATAGGATAGTAATTTGAACAAGTATATTAAGATTTTTATAGACAAGATATGGAAAGAGAAAAGCATGTGTTTGAAACTGCATTCAATGTAGTGGACATGAAGACTTTTACAAGATCACAAAGTTTATGAGATGAAATAGTATTCTAAGAACTTATTAATGCATGAAAATATTTAGAGTCTGTATATGTTGTTAAGACATGCAATATATTCTCACAAGCATGTTCTATCTTTAAAAACCACAGTATTTTTTAGAATATCTTGCATGTAAGAGAAAATAAGAAACAATTGAATAATGGAGTTGAGCAATGATTACTTCATTAAACCATGTTCAAGGAATGAGAGAGTTATTTTACAAACTCGTAATACTGCCAAAGACCATATCACACCAAAACCATGCATGTATATTCTAAGAACGCCTACAGTAAGTTGAAACAATCATGTTCTTTAATCCTTGACACCAACTTGAGTAAGTTTGAATGGGTATGAAGAAGAATGAGTGAGAGAGAATTCTAAAAATGTTCCATTTGTATGCAAATCTTGTTATCAAGGACATTTCAAGTTGAATAAATAGTTGAGGGCCACCATATATCAAAAATAGGTTTTATTTTAACCAAAACCACGTGCAAAACTTTAGATATCATGAGTTCTCTTCTAAAAATATCTTTTGAATGATATATTTTGGCTTGGTAGACTTATATGGAGGTTTTTACAAGTCATCGAAGTTAGAATAGTCAAAATACATGTAAAATTAACAAGAGATTGCCGCAAGAGTAAAAACCACCTTCTAATTTTTTCAAAATAGACTGCCATATTCAAAACCATGGGTTTCCTTGTCAAAACCCATTCTCTATTTGATTAATACCAAGTATTAAGAGCAAAAACCACTCTCATAAAATTAAAACCATAGGTTTTTTACTCAACACCACATTTCAAAAGCTTAACACCATGTATTAGAAGCTTAATACCATGAATTTGAATGAAGACCACCTTTCAAAAACTTAAAAACCATGAATTTTTCTATGAAACTAACCTCATTCTTTAGATAACATAGGTTTACCATGAAGACCACCTTAATACCACTAGTTTCAACTTGAATACCATGAGTTTGGGGCTAAAACAACTCTTATCAAATCCAAAAACCATGAATTTTTTTTTGTGGGGGAACAACTTTTGACAAGTCTTACATTAACCTTGAAGTTGCCACATGGTGGAAGGAGAGACTTAGCGTATTTTGTAGGCATGAGAAGTCTTACATGAACCTTGAAGTTTTTTTTGCATGTAAAAAAACCTTTGAAAGGCAGTTTAAGCAACTAATACAAGTTTTTAAAGGGTAATTTTACATATTGGCAAAATTTATAGGTGCAATTTCCATGTTGATAGGTTTTATAGTTGCCTTTTACAAGGTGTGTGTGCGATGTACCTAGGGATATGATATATTAATGTATATGGATTAATGGATATGTTAACATGTGACACATATTTGTTATGTACCTAGGGATATGATATATTAATGTATAGAGGTTGATGGAGATGCTGACAAGTGGAATGCATCCCCTTTAGTTAGTTGTATGGATCATTATATGGTTCAGATAAGTAACTTGTGGAATTAGGATATGGGTTAATGAGTCATCCTACATTGGGATTAGTAGGTTACCCATCTTTTTTAGTTAATTATAGGTCTATATAAAGGAGATGAATATCATTGTAATGATATCAATCAATCAAGTGTTGAGTCTTCTATATGGTAGAAGGATATTGGAGGTTATCCCCTTCAAAGTGGAATTGTGGATTTATTCCTTCCCAAAGGAGTATTATATGGTGTTGTTGTACCATAAGGGTAATTATTTTACTTATGCATATATTAAATATTTGGGTATCTTGGCCTACCAATATTGATTGTGTTGTGTTGATCTACATTATATTCTACATATTTCTAATATTATAAGTGTGGATCATAACAAGTGGTATCAAAGCATCAATTTGGGAAAATGTTGTAGGTGAAACCCTAAGTTTGGATAATCAATTATATCTTATAATCTATTGTGAATTTTTCTACAAAATTTTTTTGGTGTTGAATAATATTTCAAAGAAGTCACAGTAAATAGTTTGAGTTTTTATGATCCATTTTGAGAGAGTTATTACGATTTTAGGATTTTTAATAAATTCATCATATCTATCAGAGTTTAAATATTTTTTTGTGAAATTTTTACTGGTTTAGTATCAATATACAATAAAGCTATATTTAAAAAATTTAAATTTTTTGACATTTTTTGTGAGTTATCATGATTTTTCATAGATTTGCTCTATACGCTGAAATTTTAATAATTTTTCCACAAAACTTTCATTGAAGTTAAAATATCATACATGGAAGATACGGTAAAAAATTTGGTCTGTTTGGATCAGTTTCACATGATTTATTGAAATTTTAGTTTTTTTTACCCTAGTTTTTTTGTTTCTCATCTAACTCATGGGTCAAATTGATTACAAACAATGGGAACATTTGTTTTAGAGTTTCAAAAAAATGCAAAATATTTTTCATAGTATACTATAGAAAAAAAGGGGCATATGGTGCAATAAGAGACTCATGATGATAGCCAGGAAGAGACTATAGATGAAGAAGAAAAAGAAAAAGAGGATGAACATAATGATGATGAGAAGGGAGATATAGATGATTTAGGAGGAGAGGTTGAGGATCATGATGTGTAAAAAAAAGGAAGAAAATAATCGTGATGATAGAACTGAGGAAGAGCATCTAGGTAATTATGAAGAAGAAACATAGCATAACGAAGATGATGAAAAAGCTACAAATGGTGTAGCATGAGAGGTAGATGATCTTGAAGAGGAGGAAGAATGATTATATGATAAGGGTTCAAATAATTTAGCTCCAAATAAATTAGAGGTAATTTTTTAATTTCATGGATGCATTCAAAAGAAGGTCATTGTGTCTATAAACCTTAACAGTAAGTATAAATCCATCAATGTGGATGTATCCCAACATCTACATGATCAAGTATATAATATCAAGAAGGCTCAAGTAGATGGTAAGAATATTCAAGTTTTTGAAGATTTGAATCTCATTATGGATAAATATGTTTTGCATTCAAATTTTTATTGTTTGGATATGGATGGTGTGGATATGGTTCTTAGATATTCATGGTTAAAGACTTTGGGAACAATCAATATTAATGTGCAGAACAAGTTCATGAAGTTTTGGTATAGAAAAAAGAAGGTCACTTTATAGGATATCATAGTTGGAAAGGCATAGAGAATAGTCAAGGTAGAGCATGAGGATGAGATTGAAGAGTTTGAAGAAGAACATGAGGAAGATTGAAATGAAGACATAGATAAAGAAACAATACAAGCAAAGAAGAACATTTCATCTACTCAAGAGACAAGGGCACTACCACATGACAAGGTGGAAGAGGAAAAATAAAATATTGATAAGGTCATAAAAGCATAGCATGATACTAAGGTTGGGACATATATACACCCACATCATCATGATATGAATCAATCATGGAGGTATGTCAAGGATCATCATAGAAACAATCATTTTTTTATACAATAAATAAGAGGAAAATAACATATGGCTACACTTGGAATCCAAAGGATAATTACTATGGGTATGCATGGAATTAATTAGTGCAACAAAATATGGAACATTGAATTAGTGGGATGACTATGCATGGAAGCCAAAGCATAATTACTATGGTCATCCATGAAATCAGAGTAGCATAGCAGACTATGGAACATAGAATCAGAGGAGGAATTATTTTGCATGGACACCAAGGAGGTACAAGTATGATCATAAATGGAATTAGAGTAGAACAATGGAATTTGGGAACAAGTTTAGTGACCTATCACATATCAAGACCATATATTTGTGGTTGGATGATCGCAATTGGAGATAAGTGTGAAATGATTTGAATCACACTCATTATTTGGTTTCTTCTTATGTTTCGTGGATGAAACATGTCAAGGAGGGAAGTAATGTTATGTACCTATAGATATGATATATTGATGTATGTGGGTTGATGGAGATGTTTGCATATGACACACATCTTATATGTACCTAGGGAATGATATATTAAAATATATGGGTTGATGGAGATGATGACATGTGGCACACATCCCTCTTAGTTAGTTTTATGGTTCATTATATGGGTTAGATGAGTAACTTATAGAATTAGTATATTGGGTAATGAGTCAGCCTACATTGGGATTAGGAGGTTACCCATCCTTTCTTAGTTAATTAGAGGTCTATATAAAGGAGATGAATATCATTGTAAATATATCAATCAATAAATTAAGTGATGAGTCTTCTATTTGGTAGAAGGATATTGGAGGTTGTCCCCCTCGAAGTGGCATTGTGGAGTTATTCCTTCTTAAAGAAGTATTGTATGGTGTTGCCCTACCATAAGGATAATTATGTTATTTCTTCATGTATTGAATATTTGGGCATCTTGGCCCACCTATATTTATTGTGTTCTATTGATCTACATTATATTGTACATATTTCCAATATTATAAGTGTGGATCATAATAGTATGGGTTTCATAAGATGATTTTGCGTGTACTTTGACTTGAAAAGGCCACTATGGTGTTTACAAAATGCCTTAAATGTTATAATATATTTTATTTATTCAAAACAAACATGCAAAGGCCTTATATGCTTCAATAAGGATTTAGAATGTGTTTGAAAGGGTGACCAATGTGAAAACATGCCTTAGAAAATGCAATTAAGGAATCAACTTCAACTATACCTTCAAAAGACAAATAGGAGCTTATGAGATTCATTACATGGATGACCAAGAAGGGCTACGGGTCTTGCGAGGGAGTCATTCAAATGAATGAATGAAATATTTTAATAATGTCCACGAGGGCCAAAACCACTAGAAAACTTAGAACTTAGTATGATGAAGTATTTTAAAAATCAAATTGTAGGAATTTAATTTTGAGGGCAACAAGGCTACAAAATGTAATTTTGGGAACTACAATGTGCAAAAATCAATTTTGGGAACTACAGGTGCAAAAATCAGTTTCAAGAACTACATGTGCAAAAAATAGTTTTTGGAATTACAAATTGCACAAATTAGCCCCAAATGAGATTCAACAATTTTGAGATTTAAGCAATGAAAATACGACTGACTTAATTATTTTTTCCATTACACAAATCCAATAATGCATAAATAATAATGGAATAAACTTTGAAATCAAAATATAAACTTGTAAACCTAGATTGCATTCAAATGTGTTTTGATATGATCAAACCCTAGATTAACATATTTATTTAAAAAGTGCAAAGTAAAGGGAAAAGAGAAAAATCATATTGCAATGAGATGAATCTTAAATGGTGATTGAGAAAATCCCACAAAATCAATCCTTAGCCTAGTCAATATAAATGTAGCCACAACTAGAAGATAATGCAACAGTCTAAGGGGAAGTTAACTACAAGAGAAAGAGAACATAGCCACCATATTCCAAGCGCAAGAAATGAAGACAAGTCTACACAACTTTCAATTAATCAAGATATTTATTTTGAATAACAATGTTTGGATCCACAATAATCATCTAGTTACAAGATTCGCTAGCATAACAACATGGCCAAGCATAAGAGAGAAACTACCCTAGAAAGCAATAAAAATGCATTAAAAATATGCTTGGTCCACAATGTCTCCTTGGATGCAAAAATGAGCCATCCCTTGGAATGACCTTGGGATATCTATTTATATAAATTTAGGTTAATGGAGGGAAGGAGTTTTTCATCCAAAATAAAAAATAACTTTAATTTGAATTTTATTGTGCACTTTTTCTGCCAAATACAAGCTCCTTGCACTTTAATCTCTTTCACACTTGCAAAATAGAAAAGATAAGTTACTTTTTGGAGTAAAAAAAACTATTAAGTCATTTAATTACACTTTATATAAAAATAGGGAACTTGGCCATGAAAAATATGAAAAAAAAAAATTATTGGCATATCTAACCAATTTTTTTACTATACCATGATGTCCACTCTAGATCCAAATTTTTAACACCACAGACAGATCGTAAATCAGAACAACAGTTCAAAAGTTATGCACAAAAAACTAACACATTGTAGAAAGGTTGTCAGGATCCAAATGTTGATAGACAACTCTCAGGTTTTGGTTATTGATAAGCAGCCCTCAAGTTTTGACTGCAGATAAATAGTCCTCAAGATTCTAGCCGTTGATGAGCAACCCTCGAGTTCCTACAGGTGCAATGTAGCTCTAGGATTTTGACAAGCCAAAAACAAGTCAAAACTTCATTTATAGACCAAGTGTTATACATGAAATTTTCTTGCACAGACTTGGTATCTGTGATGACAAGGGTTTCATGACCTAGTTTGACATGTAAATTGAGATGGCCCACCAAATTTAATTGAGAGCATTGAGACTAGTTAACCCACGAGCGCAAGCAGGAGTAAATCATAAGGGAAAAAAAAGGGTTCTGTGATTATCAAGGAATTAGGGCATGTTGTGAAAGCAACAAAAATATCATTCTAAAATTCTCATCCTCGCATATATCATTGCATGGGGAAAATCAAAGTGTGTATCTTATCATCATGATATATTGTTCCCAATCCGCTCCCTTGTGTATATTGTTACTTAGGGCAAATCCATCCATCATCATTTAAAATCAAAGTGTGTAAGCATTAGCTCAAGTGGGTTAATCTCATCTATCCACAGCATCCATACCGACATCTAGAATCCTAATATCCAATCATCACATCTTGGTATAACCTAACCCTCTTTCTTCATCCCCCACCCCTTCGTCTTAACCTTCATTCTTCCATGTTAACATCCCACTTCTCAATTTGAGATCCCATTTGCATTTTTTCCCCACATGCCCTCTCGAGGGGGCATATTCCTAAATAACTTATCTCACATTTTTCATCATCCCTAACTAACTCATCATCATCATCATAATTTAACCTTCATCCCAACACTAGGGACATCCTCATGTGCCCTTTTTTTTGGTTTCATCATTCTTTTAAAAACTGTTATTCCACCCATTGTGTCTTGCAACGCACTTTCAAAGAGGGGGAAATGTAGACATTTAAAATTAGACACCCCATGCCAATTTTAACTATTCATCCATAATCTCTTCATCACACTAACTAAAACCAAATCCATCATTGCATCGCTTTCTAATCTTGTCATCAACTAATATTTCTAGCCTAACCACTTTCATCCCCCCAATCAATTAATCATGTTTTATTTTGAGCCTTGTCAATCCCACATAAATCACCTCACATCACTTTAGTTAATTAACCACAGTTAATTATCTAACTCATCCATAATAATAAAATCCATGGGATTTGGCATATTTTCATAAATCAATATATCCATTTATCTCACATCACCTTTTCACCCTGTACTCATGACATCATCCTCCAAATCCCCATGCAATCACACCAAATCCAGTGCAAGGGACAAACTATGGCATGCCCATACCTAGCCCATCTTCTCCTCAACCACTTTCATGTATGATTCACTCTCCAACCTTGACTCATTTTCTTCCATTGATCTTTGATCAAGATCAATGGCTCACAATAATCTGGAAATCCTTTAAATTGAGATCTGCCCCTCATTTAAACAAGTCTTCAAGGCATAGTGAAGTTCTGTCACTTTGAAACACAAAGTCTCTCATCATCATACCACACATCAATAAAATCAAGCATCCAATAAGGGGACATGTTATCTGTGTGTTTGTGCACGATTTATTAAGCACCTACATCCATCTACATATCAATGAGCAAATCAACAAATGAAGTAAGATATTTCATCTTGGTAGGTCAAGGTAATGTTTTCTCATTCATCCTTCATGCTCTTATCTGAGGTGCATTTTCTTAGTTAGTATATGAATTTCAAGTTCATTTAAGTTTATATTGGATTTGCTAACTTTGTACATGCTTACACCTTATCTTATCCTATGTTTTATCCCTCCTATAATTCAAGTGCACTCACATTCCCCCTTTACCTATTTTTAGGTCATTACCTTATAGAAGTCAGCTTGGTTGTGCATACTATTGAATTTAATTTCAAATATCTCTTATAAGTAAATATGTCTAGTTGATCATTTATAGGGAGGAAGAATACATAAATGTATCTAAAGAGATTCTATTATCTATTCACGTGAATTTGTAAGGGTTGGGATAATGCACTGGACTACCTATTGTATTATATTATGTATATGTTATTTTCAAGAGTTGCTCCCCAAAGGGTATTTGACTAAGGCAGGGCCCCTAATCCAAACCCTTTTCTTTACTATTTTATAAGGTGTAGTTGAGAGCATAGAGCTGCAAATTTGGGATCAAAGCATTAATTCATCATAAAGGTCAACCACATTGAAGAAAGATAAATTTCTAAATGTATTTTCATTTATTACCCTAGAATTGGAATGCATAATTAGGTATATTATATTGTTTTACATTAGATTGGACCTAGTTAAATGTTTGTGGATATATTTTTTGCAGCTTAATTCAAATCCAATTCCCATTAAAACCCTACTACATACAATAAGATTTGAAATGTCTTTGAACCCACTCTAATAAGAAAGATAATACACCCAAGACGCTCTCTACTAGTACCATCAGATCACATAATAACCATTGGAGTGTATACTTCCTCATTAATATCAATTCCAAGGTTGTATATAAATTATTCAATGCATATGTTCAAGCTTGAGCCATTATAAAAAATTACGTCATATGTTTCCTTACCGTCTATGAATGCTCTTATAAATAAAGGTCCATTATATGAACTATCAAGTGAAGATTATTCTCATCGAGTACAATAGGGATATATGTTTTGTGTTTCTTGATTGAATTAGCTACTTCAAGAAAACCATCAAGTGGGTGTTTACCATGGTCCATTGGCACATTGTTACACTTCAGTTTTTTTGGGTCATATGGACATTGTCATTGCTATTTGATTGCTCTGTGACTTAGTGGATATATTGATGTATTTGAATTTTTACTTATTTCATTCAATTGAATTTTAATATTAGCAATGAGATCTTAGATTTGATGCTTTGGATATATGCAAGCATTTGTGGAAATGTTCTTAGAATCTATGGTAGTGACAAAATGCACTAGAGTTATAAGATCAAGTCAAGTGTTGTGAAGTATCAAACTCCCTTATTGGAGGTAAGGTAATCATATTGCATTCAATTAATTAATCCAAGATTTGTTGTGGGTTATATTTAAGCTTAGTAAATTGTTTATGCCCCATTGTTGAGTGAAGATGAGCCTCTAAGATGGTTGCTCTATGACTTTGACTTCATTTATATGATCATTTTGAGTTGAAACATGGCCATCATTTCTTCTATTCTTAAAGCTTGACTTGTTTTGAAATGTGGAAGCATTGGGATAATATTTAAGGATGTTTGCATTTAATAACTTCATTTCAAATTCGATGTAGAATTAAAATATGAGACATTTGATAATAATAAAATGTTTTGGATTTTTAAGTCGCATAATATATGCATCATAATAGTCTTTGGGTTCGATATAGAATTAGAGACATTTGATAATAATAAAATGTTTTGGATTTGTAAGTCGCATAATATATGCATCATAGTAGTCTTTGGGTTCGATATAGAATTTGAGACATTTGATAATAATAAAATGTTTTGGATTTGTAAGTCACATAATATATGCGTCATAGTAGTCTTTGGGGTTCGATATAGAATTAGAGACATTTGATAATAATAATAAAATGTTTTGGATTTGTAAGTCGCATAATATATGTGTCATAGTAGTCTTTGGTTTCGATATAGAATTAGAGACATTTGATAATAATAAAATGTTTTGGATTTGTAAGTCGCATAATATATGCATCATAGTAGTCTTTGGGTTTCGATATAGAATTAGAGGTAGAATAGATTGGAATAAAATAATTTTGCATCATAGTAAAATGTTTTGGATTTGTAAGTCGCATATTTGATAATAATAAAATGTTTTGGATTTGTAAGTCGCATAATATATGCATCATAGTAGTCTTTGGGTTTCAATATAGAATTAGAGACATTTGATAATAATAAAATGTTTTGGATTTGTAAGTCGCATAATATATGCATCATTGTAGTCTTTAGGTTCGATATAGAATTAGAGACATTTGATAATAATAAAATGTTTTGGATTTGTAAGTCGCATAATATATACATCATAGGAGTCTTTGGTTTTCGATATAGAATTAGAGGTAGAATAGATTGGAATAAAATAATTTTCCATCATAGTAAAATGTTTTGGATTTGTAAGTCGCATTATATATGCATCATAGTAGTCTTTGGGTTTCGATATAGAATTAGAGGTAGAATAGATTGGAATAAAATAATTTTGCACAAGAGAAGGGTTAACAATGAGAAACAATTGTAGGAATTGAATGAGTAGGTGATTGTTGAAACAAAGAAGGAACATTTGTACTCTGAGGATTTTGAGACACATAGGAAGGAATGGAAACATGTTGAGAAATTGGAAGATATTGAAAAACAATAAAAACATGTTAAGAAGTAAGAGAAATTATATGCTCAGAAGAAGTAAGAATAATAGAAACAATTTGAGAAATTGGAAGAACTTGAGAAGCAATAGAAACATGTTGAGAAGTAGGAGGAATTACACGTTGGAAAAAAATAAGAGTAATAGAAACATCTTGAGAACTTTAAAAACATTGCATATTGAGAAAGATTTAACATTAGAAAAAATAGAGATAGTGGTAGGTTTAGAATGGATCCCAAAAATGACTTCACGAGAATGTAAATTTTGACAATCAACTTCATTCAATCTATTCATAATCTTAGATATATCTTTGAAATTATTTGTAGCATATTTATTAATGTTAACATCCTTATGTTGTGCTTCTAATTCTACCTCATAATCAAAATATTTCATTTTCATTCCAATAATCATCTTGAGAGGCTTTAACATTTACATTATTACTATCATTATTGCTTAAAGAATAAACATCAGTCTCTACATAATGACATGCATTTAAATCTTCATTATTCTCTATAGTTTTTGTTAAAGATTTTCTCATGTTTTACAAAGGGATCTATTGGTTGAAGAGAAACAATTGGTTGTGCACATCCAAATTCCAAATCCATATTTTTATAGCTTTTTTGTGTGAAGTTGGCACTATTCCCCTTACTAATTGGTTCTCTTACCAAAAATTAGCTTTCCATAAATATGAGTGTCTATGTAAAGAGAAACAACACCAAATACACCCATGCCATTTGTACATTCACTTCGACTTATTGGGGTGAAGCTTATTTGTCATTTGTATATTCACCTACCGAGTGTAAAAAGAAGCAACATCAAATACACCCATGTCATTTGTATATTCACTTGGACCTCTTGGGGTAAAATTTATTTGCCTCGACCTTTTATCAATGGTATCCTAACTATTATAATCATCATAATCAATATCTTCTATATCATAATGAAAAGATGTGACAACATTCATAGAAGAATTTGCAACATACTGAAAAGCACATCTAAAAGGTAAACTATTACAAGTACACTATTTTAACATATTTTCAAAAATTGAAATGCCTAAGGGCTTAAGATCAAGCGAATCAAACACAAGGGACCTAGAACTATTGAATCTACAAGCATTCGATAAAATTAACCCTAAAAAATAAATAAATTCATATTTGACTATATATGGAACAAGATCTAATCGTACGCGAGAAGGCACAACAAATCGAGTTTTGTGAAACCCTTGATAAATATGCCAAATAATTAGCCCTGATAGAATTAGATCTATCACAAAATGGAGCAAGATCTAATTCTAAAAGGAGTGAAATTCACCAAAATGTGTTGTGAATAAACAGATTTTAATCAAAATACAACACAAATATCTACAAATATTTAACTAGGCTTAAGTAAATGCAAAACAATAAATTGCATCTAATTATTTTTCCGAAAACTAAAGCAATAAAGATAAAAGGGTGGTATAGAAATAAATCCTTAATATCTATAGATCTTAAGACAATCATCAAAATTTGACAATGAAAATCATGATTTTGCAACAAGATAACAAAAACCCTAAAAACTCGTGGTGAATACAAGTCTTTGTCTAAACCGTCAAGTTCTACTTATAGATACATAAGTACTCTCTAACAAGTGCTAACTTTTTTTGATAACTCTATTCATTAGACCTAGGATTCCAAAATCCTTGATTAGTTTTTTACATTTATAACTAAGAAAATGCACTTCTTCTCCTTGTCTTAATTGGATAGCAAGTCGTTAGACCTAAGACTCCCAAATGCTTAATTAGTTTTTTTTTTTTTTTAATTACATTTATAACTAAGAAAATACACTTCTTCTTCTTGTCCTAATTGGATAGCAAGACATGAAAATAATAAGAGATACAATGTGTTTTAATATTTACATTTCACCAAGGAACAACAAAGCTTCAACTTATTGAGTAATACATATACCATCATATCAACTTATTAGATGAGTAATACATACCATCAAATCAACTTATTAGTCTACAAGAAACTAAAAGGTGGACCACAAGCCTGTTTTGAGAGATTTTTATGAAAGTTGCAGGCCATGATAGCTTTGTTGTAGATATTACACTAGCTTCAATTCATTGTGCATTTTTTGTGTTTGCTTTAATTGTACTTAAATCTTAGATACATACATAAACATTTAAGAAGTAATTGTCTTGGGTAATATTTTAGTATTATAACTG
Source organism: Torreya grandis (assembly GCA_037957365.1). Classification (NCBI taxonomy): domain Eukaryota; kingdom Viridiplantae; phylum Streptophyta; class Pinopsida; order Cupressales; family Taxaceae; genus Torreya; species Torreya grandis. Next base: position 420,746 of record JARHVA010003765.1, on the reverse strand, counting down.
TTTTATGATTTGGGAATAGGACGTGATCTAGGGCAGCCAAGATGGTGAGGTTGTGGCACATTTCGATGTCAAGCCCATCGGTGAGGATGCAAAAAGATATAAAAAATGATATTTATCTATTCAACATCGCCTTCCAAACGCTAAGGATCTGATCCCCAACTAATTTCTAAACTCCGAATCCGAGCTCTTTCACCTTGATTTCGAAGAGCAGTCGACTGCATCGGATCTCCATTGATCTCATGGCTGGACTCCCTCATTGTGCTCGAGCTGCACTCACCTTTCTCCCAAAATAACTGAGATGAATAGTTTCTCACACGTGTGTGTATATTTGGTATGAACCAGCATCTTCCGAATGAGCGGTGACAGACGTTTTGTCGGTTGGCACAACACAGCGATCATATGCGGAAAAACTTCAAGCTAGTTACCAGATCCACCGCCAACAGCCCCCCGATGGTTTCACCAACTATCAGTCGGTTGCAAATCCACCTTGTGCAATCAACAAAAATGGACTCTACAATAGGGACGCCTTCGGCGTAAAATTATACATATACGCACGTGGCCAACACTCCGGCACAAAAAAACTCAAAGGCAATCACCCGTCCATAATTGTCCAAAGAAAACAAACAGAAAAAATGTCATTATTGGTTGTATGGAAAATTATTTGCCGGGCAGAGGTATACCAGCAATTTTTATGTATAATATACGTCATTTGTATTTAGAAATTAGAGACCTCAGCGAGTGATTTAAATAAGATTATTAACTTTTATAATATTTTATTCATCCCTAAAATTTCATTCATCCCTGATGATGGAGCCGGAGTTGTGATCAGAAATCTCTGATAAAAAATTAAGGCACAATTTTTTCAACAAAAAAAAATACCAAATCATCGACTGTGAAAGCATAAAATCTCAGGTCATAATTTTTTCAAATAGTAAAAGGCAAGAGGACCAACTCAGCACACAAGCACCCCAAGACCCCCCTTCCATTTAGTTCATATATCATTCAAAAGAGCATAAGGATTTTCTTTTTCTACATTTTAATGCCTCGCCAAAAATTAAAAAATGTCGAATTTTAGATTTCAACACAATGAAGAATCTTCTAAAGCCTTGAAAAGAACCAAACTCCCAAAATAGTGCATGCCTTAGTGGTGAACAAAGATGGGAGCATAAATAAAAGCTTTTTCCTTGGATACAAATCAACACCCGTGCAAAATCTTGTATAAAATTTATTCTTAATGTCAGGAATGCCGGATAAAGTCCTTTCTATGATGAACAGGGACCTGGCGTGCCATAAAGGAGAGTGGGCAACAAAGGATAGAGTGCATACCTTACCACCCACAAGCCCAAAGTCTGAAACAAATATACCAGAATCAACAAAGACATTTTCTTTTACTCTCCTACTGATTTTGAGATCCAAACAATGTAAACACCATACACGACCGACCACCATCCAAGAATCAATCGCCATATAAGAATAGCAGATTGCCGATGTGTGTAACAACCTATTGTTTTTTTATGGTTGGATGAGTGCTCTTGTTTATTATACTAAGAGAACTTTGAAACGTCAATTGCAAACACTGGGGTTTGAACCCCTGGCCTTTGATGCCCCGTCACAACAAGCCAGACCAGCCTAACAGCCTGTAATAAACTACTGTTGATCTAAACAGAAAATTTAATCCAGTGCCCAAATCAAATTAATCAAGACATCCAAAGACGCTTATCATGCCAGATCTTTCTGTCAAGCTAGAAGCGCAACTGGCTAATTTATTAACATACTCGTAATAAAGAGAGTACAGCCTGGACCTCACAAGGGCATTGATCCTTTGCCCTTAAAACACTACGCAGATGAAAGGCCTTCGTAGCAAAAGCATAAAGATGCCAACAAAATTCTACATAAGAGAGTTGCTTCATTAGGAATTCTACAAAAATTAAATAACAGTTGCAAACTTCAGTCCTTTTCTAGTCCTTGGGGAAATCAGAAGTTTTCTAACAAATTTCACAACTAATATAATAGTTAGTTCAGCAAAAATCTCAAATAAACATGTAATAGATGTCGACCAAAGATTTCTTAAAATCTCTTAATAGTCATCTGAAAACCATAATCTATCAGGAAGCTCATGGCATGATTCAATATTTGTCATTCGGATTGGCCTCCAGCTTCTTTACCTGTAACTGGAGCGTTTTCAAGTACCGAGTAGCCATATCAAGAACTACTGCCGTATCCATGCAATCTCCTGCTGGAATAGCACCTCTCAGAAGATCTAGGGTTTTTTTCATTTTCTCAATCCTCGACTTCTTAGAGGAGCTTGGTCGCCATAAAATGGAATTGCATGATCCACCTTGTTTAATTGCACTGTTCTTTGATGTTGCCTTCCTTGCAACACTGTTACTACTAGCTGAATCACAGAACTGATCATCAATACGTTCAGAACCCCCAGCATTTATATTAGCGTCAGGTTGAATCTTTGACTCATGGCTTCCAGAGGGTCGCAAACAAACACTGGCTGAAGTACATTTCAGAATCAGAGGAGGTTTTTCTGCATTAGTAGTGGGTATAAAATCAACTTCCTGTTCTCTACATTCGAGATCTCCACATCGTCTCCTCTTTCTTGGGGCACCACTGCTAACATCTTCAGTGTCTTCCATATAGGTCAACTCACTGCTTATAATGAGTTCACTTGGCGTGTGACCAGTGCTAGCCTCTTCATCGTCATCATAATCAGAACTCAGTAAAGCTTCAATATCTCTACTATCTTCATGAAATTGGCTATAACAACCTTGACTTGATCCATTACAGCTAATGTGGCTTTCGGTTTCTTCACCTGTAGAAAACCCACAAAACCCCTCGCCAAGAGACATCAGATCTAATCCAGTTTTCCTTTTCTTTCCCAAGGCTGGACATGCCGAGGCCATAGACTCTCTGTATGCAAACAATCCAGCTCCCCAGTCAGCTGAAGCACATGCAGAGAGTATTTCCTGAATAGTTTCTTTTTCACCTACTTTATTATCCAAACCCTTGGTATTGTCCAAGACCTTTGCCTTGCCAGGCAAAATGTTCGGAAGTTCATACACCAGAGCTGGATGAAAAATAACCCTGGCTCTGCTTCCAGTTTGATCAAAAATGATAAACCTCTTGTGGCATGCCTCAGAGGATTGTAGTTCAAATCCATCAAGCATCTGGACTTGTTTCAATCCCTCTGTAATCCCACTGTTCCATGTCCCGAAATTATGCTTCTCGAACAGGGCAGTCTTTTCTTTTGTGCCAGCTGAAAAATCATCCATAACAGGTGAACGGCCATGGAAATTTTCATCAATCAGCTTGAACTGTTGTGGGCAAGGTAGAGGGGTGGCAGCAAGTACATCAGCAAGTACATGGTCTGGAGCATTCGCTGCCGAGCTCAGCTGAGATGGCTGAGCCAACACATTTACTTCGAAACCCCTCATATAATTGTCTGTCAGTAAACAGGGTTTGACACTAGAAAAGGTGGGTGAACCACAGCTTTCTTGCACCGTCCATGGCAATATGCTCCCTGGACCAATATCCTGATTCTCCATTCAGCAAATAGTTCCAGTGCTCAAAACCTCAGAATTAAATCCTAAACACAACCCTGCAAAATATATGATTCGTGGCTTTAAGAAAAATGAGACAAATCGCAATAAAATTTCCAAAAAATGAGATCCTTAGTATTAACTTCAGAGAAAGAGGGTCTTCTGGGCTTTATCAAGAAAAGAAAGAAGCAGCAAAATAAGAAGATACAAAAAACTGTAACCCTTCAATATTTATTTTCAAAGAAACAGGGCTCCCTGCCTTTATACATACCAGATGGTTCTGCTACTGGAGTCTAAGCTGAAAGCCTTCTTAATATATGCAAAAATCACACTATCCAGAAGCATAAGAAGAACCACTCTTTTTCTGTCATATTGTCGCCAACTTCTAATCCCCCCCTTCCAAGCAAATATCTTCCAGTTCTGGCTGAAAAATAACAGACCCAAACACAAAATCTACGTGATAGGCTTAAGCAGCTGACGAAAATACTCGGCCTGCCATGAAATCAACAAGAAATATCTACCGTAAAAAAAGCCCATCACAGAAAAAGCGCAGATGCTAAAGCCCAATCTAAGCTCCAGCTTTTATCTTTCCACAGGGAGACTTCAAAGCCTAAGATTGTTTTGAGGATAGTGAATTTAGCACTTCACCTAATGTGGTTTTTCAACGAATGCCTAAAGTCTAAGGTAAGAAAAGCCGTACGTTTGGCTCTGTGATAAAAGCAAAACTATTAAAGCTTCGTAAGAAGCTACTAGTTGAAAAGCATCAGGAAAATAATATATATACAGCAGCAGATTTTCAAAGCAATGGACTTTATGGAAAATTAAAACAGGCAGACAAAAAGAACAAACCTGACAAAGTCTCAAAAGCTGGAAAACGACGATGATCCTGACGGTCATTATAATATTTCCTGCAACTCCGCTCTCTTGCTTTAATGCACGAAATCTGATCAGGTTGGCTGCTTGACACATTGTTGAATACCACTTTCAAAGCTATATAGTCCTCCCTCCGCACAGATTGATTGGAAAACAAAAGTATGCAAAAACAAACTCAACAGAACTCACAAATATTTATGCAGAGACACAATTCCCTAAAGCTGTATAAAGATACGGGTTTGGGAAGGCTATAACGACAGAACAAATTACTAATGGTTAATTTTTCTAAAGGCTCGCACTGAAAATGATTGAGATTTCAAGAAATATCTGAAAGCTGCAAACATCTACACGCTGAAATATCACAGATTGTGTTGAAAGTTCGCTACAAACAAGGTCAGCGGCTACAAACCCTAATTAAAACTCAAATTGACTTGCGAATCTAGAAATATCTGAAGAAACAAAGCTCCGCGCATATACAAGGGCTAAAATACCCTAACTAGCTTTACCTGAAGAAGACGAAAAAAACGTTCTGCAGTCAAAATCCATGAAAAATACCTCTACAAAAACACGAATAAAAGCCATTCAGAAAAAGTCGCCAAATCAAAGCAAAGCTAACCAAGACAAGCGTGTTTTTATTACTGAATAACCCTGAAGAACACAATGAGCCGAACCGAAGGCCAATACATGTTCACAAACAAAAATGTCCACGGCATGCTGTTAAGTACGCTTCAAACCCTTGTCTTCAAAACCTCGGCACGGAAGAAAAACTAATGACTTCAGTAACATATATCTACAATGTTTCGCTCTAGAAACAGCAGATTCGACCGATCCAGAGGGAAAAATACAACCAAAAAGCTGAAAATTTTCAAAATACGCTCAAAAAATCTGAGATTCCTCAGAGCTAATGAAAATGAACCTAAACACCATGAACACGCTCCGAACTTGACATTCCCCGCCACAAACCGGAAGCTCACAGCTCAATTTCAACACCTATCAACCCAAATCCGAGAACAACACAAGCCAAATCGCGGCTAATTTTGCGAAAGAAAAAACCCCAAAATATTTCAAGCTTATTCGTGTATAGAAGAAGGCGCTATTGTTAAACGGTTCATAAAAGGATGAAGAGGTGGCCGAAGAAATAAAGTGGACGTGGATGGCCGGTTGACCCGGTGAAACCAGTCACCAAAATAATGGTAACTTAACCCAGGGTTCTCCTTGGCCGACTGGTTTGAGGTTTAGGGTATGTAGGCAGACTGATTTATCTCAATTAAGATATGCGGGGGGTTAAATTTGCTTTTAAAGACGAATTTTTTATTTTACTTTGGCACGATTCGAACGTGTGACTTTCATTTTTAGAGCGCAGGTTCTCTCTCTTAAGCTAAGTAGTGCAAAATTTATTTATCATGGACCTTTTAAATGTTAAAAGCTTCATCCAGTATTTGTTGGTACTAGTTGTTTTAAAAGTGCAAGTTATATTGGGAGGGATATAATTTTAGGTTTTGGTGATATGGAGTTTTAGAAAATAAAAGTATGGTGAAGATATTTGGTTTGTAAAGAGTTTATCAAGAATTAATTTTTATTGCTAGCAAATTTTATTATGATATGAGGGATGATGTTGGGATCGTGTCCCAAAAATTTTGTGGAATGGACATCCTTCAAATCTTAGGTATTTACTTAAGATTAATGCCTAAAATAGTTGTCAACAAAAAAATGAAAACTTATAAATTTATAGTCGTACTTACTAACTCTACCTCACTTTTTGTGCACGAGGCGTTAAATAATAAAAATTTGATGTCTTTAGTAAAGGTGACAATGGAAAATGAGGAGGTGTGTTCCTTCATATGGCATGGCATTATTTTGCATTAGGAGGAGACGTTATATTTTATGATGAGTTTGAGCAATCGCAGAGTGGTGGAGTGGTGGAGAAGGGTAAGGCGACACAAGACATGAAAACGGTAAAGTATTTCAAGATGAACCACTCGTTAATGGTGAGACGCAATCACAATGCGTGTCAACAACAACAACAACAACAACAAATTTGATATAGTAATAATATTATTATTGTTATATTTTATGTAATAATATAACTATATATTTATGTATAATATGATATAGTATATATATTATATAATAATAATATATATAATTATATGATATAATATAATTACATAATATATTATAATCATTTGGGGCTGCTTTTATTTTTTATTCTTTATTTGTGAAACAACATTTTTGGGGTAAGGAGTATTAGTTTTTGTTCAAGAAGCGAGGAGAAAGAGGAGGGGTTGAGTAAAAATGAACAACACGATCAAATTTTTAAAATAAAAATGATAGATAATGATAGCAACTGATTTAGCTTTTTAGAATTTTACATATGTAATTACCTATGTTTGGTTAAAGCGCTGAGATGTCTAAACGAGTCAAATAAATTGCAATAATTAACCTATTGATTTATAAATGAATTTGACCTTGATTAACTTTCTAATAATAGCAATAAATATGGAGAAATATAGACTTAGTTGAAAACAAACTACCACGGATGATCTAGGTTCTAAAATTGGAGATCTAAGCAGCTCTAAGTGTCACAAGTAGGTTTCTGATATTCACCTGTTCACTAGATAGTAGCACCCAGTTTTAACAGTAACGCCATCTGTGTGTAGTGTCCAAGATGGGGAGCTAATGTCCTCTTTGCGGGATTGTTCTTGTTTTTGGGGAGTACCTGCACCTATGTCTATGTGTTTTATACATCTAAGACTAAACCCTGTAGCTGTATATTGTACCTATAAAACTTGATTTGATGTGCAAACCCTAGTTCTCTTTGCAACTATGGTATGAACAAGATTTGAGTGTGTTAGTAGGATGGATTGGACATCATCAACACCTCGTTGTGTACAGAGTTGCCTACATACAAATACTCCAAAGAGGGATCAAGTCTGATGTAGTTCTCTCACCTAGTGCTTGATGTATGTGCAAGTGAATGCTAGAATGAGAGTGGCCTTGGATGCCTTGAAAGTGTTTAAGTCTTTGAATGCTTGAAAACTGGACTTAGGGTTGTTGTAGATGGTAGTATATAGAAAGTAGGGCATAATAGGGATAATGTACCTTGATTTTGCACAACTTTGTCTTTGGTTTGAATAGCTTTTGCATCTATTTTTCATCTAGTGAATAGAGGTGGATTAGACTTATATTTTTAAGGTTATGTTGCTTGTGCATATAAGAAAATGAGCTTTAGGTTGACCTTAGGAGGGGCACACATTTAAAAAAGTATATGTTGGGAAGAGTTAGGTCTAAGAACAATAGCACCCAATTGGGGACACTAGTGCCATGTGGTTGTAGTGTCCCAAATGTGGTGCTAATGTCTTTTTGGCAAACTACTGAGAAAGTTGAATTGGGATCAGAGGTGACAGTTCAAAAATTGTGTCTAGACTGGATGCAAGTGAACAAGGTCTGTTGAATGGTGAATAGGTTTGTGGCAAGCCTAAAAATAGGGTAACTCAAGTGACACTCTTAGCATTCAATTACCACTTTTAGGTGATTACATTTTCCCCCCATTTATGCTAGTAATACAACAAAGTGAAATGACTGGTATAAATGAAAAAGAAGTGTACCTAGACTTACCTTAGAAGTGAAGCCCATATATCTAAGTTTGAATATGTGAATCTAGGTCTACGTATGTGAAACATGATCCAGAGTAATGTCTTGCAATGAAATATGCAAAAAATAGTCCTTGCTAATGAGATAATCAAAAGCAAAAGACTATGTTGAAATGAAATAACTGAGTAAAGAGAGAGAAAGGAATGAATACACCTTATTGGGTGCAAGAACCAATGCATCAACCTGGTGACAACTTGCATGTGTGAAAGTGCATAGTGATCATATCATTCAATAACTTGAACTGAGTTGATGCCTTGCTCAATTCTCATATGGGTGGTTCAAGAACTCAACCTGGTTTTGACTCCATCATTACCCACCCCTGTGTGGTGGATCTTAATCTCTATGAATAGCTTGGATAAGACTATATGTATGTCAAACCATCTCATGTAGGTGGCTCAAGAACTCAAGTAGGCCATGACTCCATCATCATCACTTGTGTGAATTAGATGCATCTATAACTGTACTGCACAAAGTGTTGAAAGTATCTAACTGAGTGATCTAACTATGTATTCAACTCCGTGGCCACTCGAGTATATTAGGCAGCTCTGGCCACTCAAGAATGCTAACCACTATAGATGGAGTAAGGCATGAATATGGTGACAACCTGGAATGTGATAACAAGTTATACAACATAGAGAATGACATGGATTTTGTCATTCCATCTGATCAACCTGTCTAAAGCTGAGTATATGGAAACTATATGTTACACACAAGCCCACAATTTGGTATCTAAGTATATTGAATCTGAATCAATTATATAATATCTGAATCTATGTACTGGTATGAATGTATGAGTGATCATGTCCAACATGATGCCCCCAAATCTGAATAACTAGTATGAATTTGGATTGAAATGACTTAATCTAAGCTAAATTTGAACATAACTACCAAACCTGTGACTATATTTATACAAATATGTAATGTACCTAGTGTATTGGTCTATATGAAATTGATTATCCTAAAGTTGGGGCTACTAAATAGTAGCTCCCTATAGTGGACAGTAGCACCCTGTGGTACTAGTGTCCCAAATTGGGCACTAATGTCTGCCTGGTTTGATCTTTGTGTGGCCTAAACTGACAATTGAACCTCTATTATGTTTTATGTTTGCCCTGAGTCTGATCTTTGTAACTGAGCCTGTGTGCTAAAATGTATATGTGAAAAGCAAAATAGGAGTCTAATCTCTATAACAACCCTTATAAATGCCCCATCTTTTGAAGGATAGTTGTGAAATTTATGGAAGAACTGCCCTCTAAAGAATTAGCTCTACAAAATGTGTTAGCTGCAGCATGATATTCCAATATAATGTACAAACATAACATCAGAATGTAAATATATATGAACAATAGTAGGGAATGTAAGATGTATGTTGTAATACAGCATTAGACAAGGGTGTCAAGATAGATGTAAGAAATGTATAACAATAATAAAATCTGAGTAACTACCTAGGGGGATGGGGTATGATGTCCATCAAGGCTCCCAAGTAGGATGGGTAGATGCATGAGAGCTCTCATGACATCAAAAACCAGTGTGTGTGTAACAAGTAAATACAAGTGTCACAGTGTAGAAGCATACAAAGAAGTAAACATACAAGCACATGAAGCACGCAAAAAGTAGGCCAAGTAGCCACAATACAAGGGACATGGGCACATGTCATTAAATCTGAGAATGGAAACATATAAAGACATGTTCAAATGTCCACATACGCAAACAAGTAATTTGGTGTAGAGCCATAGAGAAGGATATGTTCAAATGTTTGCATATAGAAGCATGAAATAACACACATAAGGGACATGGGCACATGTCTAAGGCATACTAACAGAGAAGTAGTGTAGAATCCAAGGAATAATGGCATATTCAAATGCCCTCGAAGATGTAGAAAGAATGGTAACACAATCAAGTCTAATCTAGGAACTATAAATGAGAGCATGTATAACTGTGTAATAAAAATCTATGTAAATGTTAGGGTGCATATATACTCAAGCAAACTAGTGATAGTGAAAAAAATCTGAGCAAAGAATATCAATGATCAATATCAGGATAAATTCATGTATAATTGTAATGTATAGTATGTAAAGATAAAACTTGGTTGTAGCAATTGTGTAGAATATGCCCCCAAATGGGTAAATATAACAATGTATAAATCTAGATTGGTGTAAATGCCCCGAATGGGTAGATGATAAATAGTCTAGATATGTGTAGTGGATTAGATTCATAAATAGAATTGGCAAACACTCGACAAGAACAAGTGAAGTATATGTGTATGATATAGCCAACTACACTAAGATAGCTAACAATATGCAATATCTGGCAAGTAGTAGAAATGTAAACAAAGCAATGCATATAATCTATAAAAAAATTGGATTTTTTGAAATATTTGAATGTTTTTGTATTTTGATATATTATATTGTTTTTGTGTTTTCTGAGTATAAGCTATGTACAAGCATATGAAAGTAAACTATGTGCAAGGAGCAAAAGAGAGAAAGTATGTAAAAGGGTAGAAACCATAATGACTAATGAAACTCATGGGAGACTCACCATCATCATGGCCTATGTCAAAGAGTGGAATAGTGATTGTACACGTAGTGTGAGAGGGTGGCTATGAGCCCATGATCTGGTGTATTATAGAATATGAAGCTAAAGCTACCTAAGTAGTGTTGATATGATGTTGTGGCATTGACTGTGATGCCCTAGGATCTGTAGGGGTCTTGAGGACCCATATGGTAGATGTAAAAGCTATAAGTAATGTAGGTGCCCTGTGTTGAGAACCCCTAGACCCCATTATAACCAATCTCAGTGTGAACTGTGTAGAGGGAGGTCCTCTGGAATCTGTAACATATCTCTAATGCAATGGTCTCTCTAGTAACGGTCTCCAAAGTAGAGTATGCATGTGTGTACACATTGTAGAAGTAGAGCTAACCTATTTTGAGGACTCTATTGAACACTATGATGTATACATAGGAGTTGTACTCTCTACTAAAATAGATAGCCATGTAATATCTAGTAGTGGAATTGGAACTGTAACTGGTGTCAGTGTTGGAAGTATGACTAGAATCTATGTCAGAACTGTTTATGGGATGGGAAGAGGATACTCATATGGGACACCCTCAATTTTAACCACCTAGTTAGCATTGATATACTTGAGGCATTGGTGCACTATACATGGGATGGCTCTAAGCTATTGTAACCATGGCTTGCCCAATAATATGTCAAATACACCCCACTATGTACTACTAGAAATTGAGTGGCTATGTGTATTGGTCCCACCTATAATAGAAGTATTATCTCCCCGATGGCTCTGAATGTGGCCACTAAAACCATTGATAATTGTATTTGTAGGGCATATATCCCGCTCTGTGTATCCCAAGTGTTGGAGGAGTGTCATGGTGCACATGTTTATGCTTGACCCATTATCAACCATGATATTGTGAATAGGATGGTGGTTTATATATGTTTTTATGAAGAACACATGTAGATATGTGTCGTTCTCCACAATGTCCTACTCTAAAAATGTGATAAGTGATCTAGGTGGCATTGTAGTGCGATACATGTCAATAATATTATGTAGGGAATGTGTCTCCTTTGTAGCTGTGTAATGGAAGTTGGTGGTGGATGAGCATAGTATGTATAATAAACACTTGATTTGTCCCTACCTCATTAGTTGTATGCTTAGTAAAATAATCTAAAAATATCTTAAGTGTCTTTGCTTTTGTTTGTTATTTTGGTGCCTCGATGGGTGTGCTCACATCAATAATGTTTGCCTCAATAAGGTCTTGTATTTTATGCTTCAGGCTAATGCATGTATTTATGGTGTGGCCTGGTGCCCTATGATACTCATAGAATGCATTTGGATCATGACTCTTTAGAAGAGGCCATGTCATATCAACCTCTTTAATCGGAGGGAGAGATATGACATTGCATTCCAGTTGTTGTTATAGAACTCATGCTGGTGACTCTGGTAGATTAGTGAATACTCTACATTGAGGAGCTAATAAAACCAATCTCAATGAAGGATCTGAAGTTACATTTACTATTGTCTTTTGATCCATTTTGTTCTCTATGGTTCTGACCTTATACGCAGGTTTGTTTGAACTCTTAATAATTGAATCTGATCCATTTGTATATTTGAGTTTGCCCATTGCCAAGAGTTTAACCTCTCTTTCCTTAATTATGTGGCACATGTATGTAAATATGGGAAACTTATTAAACAGGATTGATTTGTGAAGTTCTGGTAATAGACTCTGTTTGAATATATCTTAAAGCTCTCTATCTTCCATGGGGCTAGTCAATTTTGATAAGATTGTCTTATAACGTAAGACATAGTCGACTATGGACTCATTTGAATTTTGATTCAATTATGTCACTTGTGCATATGATATCTTATCACTTATGTTAATAGAGAAGTGTGATAATAACATATTTGCTAAAGGATTAAATGTCATGATAGATTGGTTAGGCAAATCATAGAACCACTATAAGGCATAATCCTTGAGGCTGCATGGAAAGAGCTTCGTAAGAAGCTAATCATTGGACACATAATCTAAGCATGTTGTGTGTAAATATCAAAGGTGATGCTCTGGATCACCCTTTCCATCATATAATGTGAGCTTGGGTGTAACAAAACTTGATGGCAAATGAATTATGATAATGTGATATGCCAATGGTGTATGCAATAGAATGTTAGAATCCAAGGCATGAGAAGGCTTAATTACTCCTTGCTCAAGTTGTAACACCTTAAATTATAGAGAAAGAACCTATTGCGTAAGGTATTATACATTAGGAGAGGAAGAACTAGCCATAAATGGTATAACTATCATTGATGGTCAAATAACAAGTTTTGGTTGTGTTATTTGTGTTAGTTGAGTGGGCTCCATCGAAGGTGTAACAACATCATTAACTGGAGGGGTAGAAGATTGACCATTGTTGTTCTTTTGGATTTCCTCTTGAAGAATGTTTATGAAATTATCTTGTATATCATTATGTTTAGACACAAATTCTTGCAATTGATACTTATTAGTTTCATCAAATATATTGTTAAATTTTGCCATTATAGGTTGAAGGTAGGAAAATAAGTTTTGTGTATTTTGGACTCTTTAAGAATAGTAACCTTACGAAAGTTTTCAAAATTTAAATATTGTAGTGAATTTGGAATATTTTAGGAATTTAAATCTAAGTAAATAGAAAAAGGATACAAACCCTAAGTGTGTCTAGGGTTAGGGTTTTGGAAGCTAGGGTTTCTTTGCTACAATTTTAATTTAGATGTAAAATAAATAGAAACTCTGATGAAAAATTGACTTTATTTAGGTAGTTTGTCTAAATAAAATTAAAAAAATCACAAGTATGCAACCCTAAATTTATTACATAAAAATATGAATTAATACAAGCTAGGGTTTGATGAAATGCTCGAAGTAAGACGTGTTCACCAAATGATTTAACCTTTTAGGGTTTTACACATGTAATTACCTATGTTTGGTTAAAGGGTTGAGATATCTAAATCAGTCAAATAAATTGCAATAATTAACCTACTAATTTATAAATGAATTTGACCTTGATTGACTTTCTAATAATAACAATAAATATGGATAAATATAGACTTAGCCAAAAATATACTATCATGGATGATTTGGGTTCTAAAATTAGAGATATGAGCAGCTCTGAGGTCACAAGTAAGTTTTTGATATTCATCTATTTATTAGATAGTAGTGCCTAGTTTGGATAATAGTGCCATCCATGTGTAGTATCCAAGATGGGAGCTAATGTCCTCTTTGTGGGACTGTTCCTATTTTTGGGGAGCACTTACATCTCTATATGTGTGTTATGTACCTCTAAGAATGAAGCTTGTAGCTATATATTATACTTTTAATGCTTGATTTGATATACAAACCCTAGTTCTCTTTGCAAGTGTGATATGAGCAATAAATGAGTGTGTTATTAGGATGGACTGGACATCCTCAACACCCCGTTGTATAGAGAGTTGCCTACATACACATACTCTAAGGAGGGATCAAGTCCGTTGTAGTTCTCCCACCTAGTGTTTGATGTATGTGCAAGTGAATGTTAGAATGAGAGTGGCCTTGGGTGCCTTGAATGTACTTGAGCCTTTGAATGCTTGAAAAATAGACTTAGGGTTATTGTAGATGGTAGTATGTAGAAAGTAGGGTAGAATAGGGATAATGTACCTTTATTTTTCACAACTTTATCTTTGGTTTAAATAACTTTTGCATCTATTTTCCATATAGTGAATAGAGGTAGATTAGACTTGTATTTATAAGGTTATGTTACTTGTGTAGATAAGAAAATGAGTTAAAGCCAACCTTAGGAGGGGCACACATTTGAAAAAGTATTCGTTGGGAAGATTTAGGGCTAAGGATAGTAGTGCCTAGTTGGGGACACTAACACTATGTGATTGTAGTATCTATATAGTCATATAAAATGTCTAAATTGGTAGTTTGAGTGTGTCTTGTGACACCCTATCCATAGCTCCTTTTTTCATGCTCTTGTGACCCTTCTAGACACCTTTTCCCTCATTACCATCCATCCAAAACTTTCTAAATAGTCATTCCACCTCAATCAGGCTAATTTTTCTAGGCCAATCTTATTCCCCCAAGTCACGAGCCTGTAGGATTGGAGTGCCATACTTGGACTATAGCACCAGACCCTAGGGTATCCAATTTTGGGTGCTCTTATCCATTTACATTTTGAGCTTAAACATTCATTTTCATCTAATCCCTATCCTTCATTATGTCAGCTTAGCGTGAATACATATAACCCATGACCAATGGTTCCCTATAAAAGCCTATCCAAAGCTCATTTATGGAGGAGGTGACAAATCTTACAAAGCAAACAATAATACAAACAAAGCACTAAGGTAACTTCCCTATTCTCTACATACAGTCATCCAACACAGCTGAAAACACACTCAAACCCTTATATCAATCCCTAGCCACCTCAAGCACTCTCAATTTGACATTTTTACATCTGCATCACATTGTTGCACAAAACACATTAAGTGGGAGAACTACATATGGCTTAATCCCTCTTCATAGTATTGGTATGTAGGTAATGTGCCCAAATAAGGGGTGTGGATCACACAATCAGTGCATATTACACACTAACCCCCCCTTTTTCAAGTGATTCAAAGATTATTGTATCAAGCATGATGGAGGGTTAGGGTTTGAAGATTAAATCAACTCTTCATTGAGTTCCATCATGAATCAACACTCAATATTTCATAGGCAAGCTCACAAAGAAACAACACAAAAACCTAGAAAGTTTTAGGTCTTTGTGACTAGTTTGGACAATAGCAGCAGGAGTGGATAATAGGGCTAGACCCCAAAGTGTCCTATTTTTGGCACTCTTATCCTTTCATTGAACATAAGCTAGATTTAGATTCATGACACTGTCTCAGTCTTGCACAATCAATTCTAGCCTATGTATCATCCATCTCAGTCTAGTTTCAAGCTAAGTTATATCTCCTTATTGTTATTTTAGAAAGGAAAAAAAGAAAAATAAATTATATAAATCAGGATTGTATTTATTTTATATTCATTATTGATTTATTAATCTAGACCCTTAACTAAAATAGGAATAAAACTCCATTATTCCCAAATAAGTTAAACCATTTGGTGAACTCGACTTACTTTGTTTGCACATAAAACCCTAGAAAAAATTCTTTGCTGATTTTAGCAATATTTTTTCAAATTTTCCTGCATATGTAAATCACAATTTCACATTTAATTTTTAAAATTTACCATAGTAATTTTTAAAAATTATTTCTTTCAAACCCTAGTTGCCTATACTAGGTCTTCGTATTTTCAAACCCTAGCCTAGGGTTTCAAAATTTAAATTTTGATTTTTGCACATTGGGCTAAATATTCCAATTTTATTAATCATGATTTACTTATGCAAAGTTTTCTAGTTTCTCTTGCATGCTTGTTTCCGTTCATTTGGCATGAATTCAAAAATGACATAAATACATATGTACATGTTATTTTAAGATCAATTCAAATATATGTCATATTTCATTACCTCTTTAACATGATATCTTTCTATTATGTGTATTTTAATTAAGAATAAAATCCTTACATACTTAGAGGATCCATTACATAAGCTAACAACCCCCTGTCAAGTTTCAATGTCATATCTTATGCACAGGAAAGAATTTCCTTCTCCTCCTCTCCCCCAAGAGGGTGATAACTACTTTCCCTCTAACCATGTCCATGCTATCACCTCTCCAAAAGGTGAGGTAGCCTATACTATTGTTCCTAATGCATACATTCGCTCTATAGTTTCTTCAAACCCTCTTCAACATATGTGCTTACATGTTCAATTGGAAGCAACTAGGGTTTGCACTTATGAGACTCTAAGGGATCAACACCAGTATGAGCAAGTTAATTTTAGATTTACAAACACAGAATCAACTATTACATGAAAAAATCACAACATTGGAAAATCAAATTATAATATAAAAGCCTCAAAGGAACCCTAGTGTCAATCATGTATATGCACTTTCACCTAGTCAATTGGTTGCAAACAATGTTACATATCAAAACCAAAAATCATAACAAAGTATCTCTACAACTAGTGATTCAAAAATAATTCAAAGATCAAATAAGAGTTCAAGTTAGGTACTAAGGGAAATGATTAAATCTAAGTTGATCAAACTACCTCCTCTACATCCAGTGAGAAGATCTAGATATTATTATGCATATCATAGGATGCATGGGCATCACACAGATTTATGTTTGGCATTGAAAAAACATATATAACATATAATTGCTAATGATCACCCTATACAAGGTAAAACTATCAAGCAATCCATAGTGACATAGGAACACATTCACAAAGGGTCAAATTCAAAAACAGTATAAAAGTGGTTACCAAAGCATAACTCATAACAACAAAAGGATTAAAAATCAAAATCAGAGCAAGAAACAGTACCACAAGCACAAGTATTAAGCACAAAAAAGATGCAAATCTACATCTTCAAAATAAGTTTCAAATTTCCAAGCAGTATGGGTTTGGTCAAAAATATCTACAACAGTTTGATTATCAAGATCAAGGGTTAGGTAAGCAAGCTCAAGGAATCACTACTCCTATTCTAGCAGTTGATAATGTTTGTGACCAAGGTTTGGGATTTATTGAACATCCTAAGGCAAATCATTCATAGACATAATTTATCAAAGGAAAAGATCCAGATACAACAAAAATCGACACTAGTATTCCAATGGTTTAAAATCAAGATGATAATGATGAGTGGAACAATACAGGTTATTATGATTTCCAAGATATCGATAATGAATCTAAATATGCAAAGTCATATTCACAGTCATTCTCTCATGCTTCACAATCACACACAATTTATTTGTTTGATACAGGACACCATAATAGGGAGTCTCTTTTGAGACTCATCGATTAGTATCCTTTTTTTTAGCTTACTTGTACATAATTTCTCAACTTACTTGTACATAGTTTCTTTTCACTTTCTTGTACATAGTTTCCTTATGCTTACTTGTCCATAATTCTCTTATGATTTCTTGTACATAGATTATTTAAAATATACCAAAAATAATATAACATGTCAAAATACAAAAAACATTCAAATAAACCAAAAATATCAAAAACATTGCAACTGTATGCATCATCCATGCTTTACATTTCTACTACCATGTTAGACTTACATTTTGTTAATCTATTATTTGTTGATTTATCTATATTACCATGCTTCACTTGAAATTCTTTGTGTGTGTGTAGTGACACCCAAATCCTTGATTGCTTCACTCTACCCATTACGGGGGCATCTTACGTCTACATTCGAGACATACATTGACATATATACCCACCAGGGGCATCTTCTACATGACTACACCATCCAGGTTATGTCATTCCTATACCACACACTCTATTTATCATGATGATGTAAATTAATTACTAGCTTACATAGATTATTCTATCGACACTCACTAGTATATATCACTTATGTATTTCTTAGCATTTACCTAGTCTTGTACTACATGTTTTGCATACTTTCACTTCTTGCTTTGATTAGGTAGATGTGATAGTATTTCTAACATTTGAATGTTTTCCTTTCTTAGTTTGAGTAGCTATATATGATTGCATTTCCTAGTTCTTATATTTTTACTTGTGTGTGCCTTAGGATATTTGTCAATGTTCTTTGCTTGTACTCTTGTATGTGCTTGTGGCCCTTATGCCAATCCTGCTTGTTTACAATTGTATGTGTATGTGGGCATTTGAACATGGATTGTATGATTATTTTTCCTAGTTTGAGTGACATGTGCCCATGCCCCTTGTTTCCTTGTCCCCTTGGCCTCTTTTGTATGCTTTTTGCTTCTTGCCTTGCATGCTTATTTACTTCTCAATTGTTTACAATTCCATGATCCACATCATGCATTATCTTGTTTTTTTAGATGACATGATAGACATCATGATCCATCCCTCCTTGACAACTAACAATTAATAACTACCTAGATTTCCACTTTCAATTCAGTATACTGCACATGTTATTACATTATTACATATATCTAGGCATACCCCTATTGATCTAACAATCTTCAATACAATTTATGTTATATATTGATACATCTTTTGAATTATCATTGCTATATCATGTATTTCATAGCATAACACACTTGTAGGGCTTTTTCTATTGAGAGCAGTCTTTATAGGGTCTTCATTCCTACCCTCAAAAGAGGGAGCAATAAACAGAGATTTTGTCATAGAGATCAAATCCTTCTATCGATAAAAAATTAGTTTTTAGAACACTCAAAACAATATTCAAACCTCAAAATAGGCAAAAAAGACCAAATAAATAATGACAAACATAGAATATTGATAATATAAATAGTAAAGGACAAGAGTGCCATACTTAGACTATAGTGTCAGACAACAAAGTGTCATGTTTTTTATGCTCCTATCCAAACAATAGAAAACCCATAATTTCCAAAAATAGATAGAAAGGTAAGATCAGTTATAGTTTTGTTAGCAATAGTATAGTTCAGATTGAGTAGTTTAGTATAGTTTTACTCAAAGTATCTTGATATAGGGGGCATCACGCGCAACATGATGGTTCTCACTTCCAATTTTATATTGGGTAGTTAGTATAACTTCCATATCATAATCCATGTTACAAACACCAGTGATTGGGGGCAATGTGCATGGCACATTTGCCATATTTTCTTTCTAGTTAAATTTATTACGTAGGTATTCTCAGTAGTTACATACCTTATTCTATCTGTAGGTGGTCGACATCATTTTGGAGTGGCTTTTATATAATCCTAGTTCTCAGTTTCAAAGTGGCTTTCATACAAGCCTAATCTCCACCTTTCAGAGTGGCTAAGCTTGGCCTAGTTCTCAATACACATTCAACTACCCACACCACATTATTAGATTACAAAGCATTTATGGGCTTCAAGATCCATCTCATATGACACACATTCATACTGGTATTAGTTCATAGCTTCACTTAGTGCGAAATGATGGAGCCAAAGGACTAACTAGCTTTTGTATTCTTGAACCACCTACTCAAAGGGATTGGACACACAGTCCAAACATCGGTTAACACTTGCATGATCACATAACTTCACTTAGTGGGTGACGATGGAGCCAAAGGGCTAGATTTTGTATTCTTGAGCCACTCTCAAGGAATTGAGCACTCAGCTCCATTTGTGATATTAATTTTGATACAACACATACCCAACATCACTCAACATCACTCACCATCACTCAAACATCACAATGGGCTTTGTATTGGTTCATGTACTCGGTGAGGTGTATTTATTCCTTTCTCTTCCTATCTCTTTTACCCAAATTTTGTACATCCTTATTTTAGACATATTGTGTCTAGTAAGAACTGATCTACTCCTTGTTTTTTTTGTAGATGTATGCTTCATTATGTGCTCTCTCTATGCACACTCAACGTCACACATTTTCATTGGCTTCACCCTTATAGGTAAGTTCATGTATGCTTTCTACTTTTCTTTTATCCTAATATTTTGCTTTACTGCATCACTAGAATAAAGGGGGGGTAAATGTAGTCATATAAAATGTCCAAATTGGTAGTTTGAGTGTGGCTTGTGACATCCTATCCATAGCTCATTTTTGCATACTCTTGTGACCCTTTTAGACACTTTTTCCCTCATTACCAGCCATCCAAAACATTTTAAATGGTCATTCCACCTTAGCCAATCTACTTTTCCTAGGCCAATATTATTCTCCCAGGTCCTGAGCCTGTAGGATAGGAGTGCCTCACTTGGAATATAGTGTCAGACCCTAGGGTGTCCCATTTTTGGCTCTCCTATCCATTTTCATTTTAAGCCCAAATAGTCATTTTCATTCGATCTCTATCCTTCATTATGTCGGCCTAGCACAAATACATCTAACCCATGACCAATGGTTCCCTATAAAAGACTATCCAAAGCTCATTTATGGAGGAGGTGAAAAATCTTACAAAGCAAGCAAGAATTCAAACAAAACACTAAGGCAAACTTCCCTATTCTCTACATATAGTCACCCAACACAGCTACAAACACACTCAAACCCTCATACTAGTCCATAACCACCTCAAACACTCTCAATTTGGTATTTTTTCATTTGCATCACACTATTGCATGAATCACATTAGGTGGGAGAACTACATATAGCCTGACCCCTCTTCAGAGTATTGGTATATAGGTAGCATGCCCACACAAGGGGTGTGGATCACATGTTTAATACATCTTACACACTAACCCTCCCTTTCTCAAGTGATTCAAAGATTGTTTTATCAAGCATGATGGAAGGTTAGAGTTTAAAGATTAAATTAGATCTACAACAAGTTCTATCATGAATCAACACTCAAGATTTCATAGGCAAGATTACACAAAAACGACACAAAACCTCAAAATTTTAAGGTCTCTATGACTAGTTTGGACAACAACGACAAGAGTGGAAAATAGTGACAGACCCCAAAGTGTCTTATTTTTGGTGCTTTTATCCTTTCACCAAATGAAAACTAGATTCAGATTCATGACACTATCTTAGTCTTGTACAACCAGTTCTAGAATTTGTATCATCTATCTTAGTCCAGTTTCAAGCTAAGTTATATTTCTCCTTATTTATCATTATTTTTATAAAGAAAAAAAAGACAAATAAATTATACAAATTAGGACTGTATTTATTACAATATTCTTTACTGATTTATTAATCTATATATTTAACTAAAATAGGAATAAAACTCCATTATTCCCAA
This sequence comes from Torreya grandis, assembly GCA_037957365.1. Taxonomy (NCBI): domain Eukaryota; kingdom Viridiplantae; phylum Streptophyta; class Pinopsida; order Cupressales; family Taxaceae; genus Torreya; species Torreya grandis. The sequence continues at coordinate 399,428 of JARHVA010003765.1, read as the reverse complement.
AATAGTTAAATTAGTCCCAAATGTGGTGCTAACGTCTTTTTGGTAGACTACTAAAAAAATTGGATTGAGGTCAGACATAATAGTTTATGACTATGGCTAGACTAGTTGTATGTGAACAAGGTCTGTTGAATGGCTGGAAATGCAGTTTAAGGCTCTAAAATAGGTTTGTGGCAAGCCTAGGGATAGGTTGACTCAAGCGACACTCTTAACATCTAATTACCACTTTTAGGTGATTGCAATTATTTTTAAAGACCATATAATCATGGCCTAAATAGAACAACTGGTTAAATATCTCTATGTTAGAAATGGCAAGGCATCTAAAAGAATAAATAAATAGTGAAAATATGCATTTATGAAGTGTTTAATTCTTATTTATCTTTTTTTATCATTCTTCCATAGGATGTGAGTTCAATTCTTAACAAAGAGTATAATGCATTATTTCTATTTACACAATTCTTCTATGCACATAATGTAATAGTTGTTAACAGTTTTACACATGGTGGTGGGACTTTTTAAAATAAGAAAGTGTAAAATGACAGTTGTATCTCACTTGAAACCCATTATTGTTAACCCCATCTCACCTTTTATGCATGAAGCATTACAAAACATTAATATTATATTTTTGGTGGAGGCAATGGTGGAAAATGAGGTGGTGTGTTCCTTCATATGATATTATAATGAGTTTTATAGGGAGGAGATGTTTCATTTTACAGTGCACTAGAGTAATGACTAAGTTGTAAGGAAGGGCAAGGACATACAAAACATGAAAGTAGTAAGACATAGTATTTGTAGTCATATAAAATATCATGTGAGTGTAATGAGTGAGACTTATGACCACCCATCTCTAGCTTAGCCCTAGACCTATCTTAAGGCCTCTTTCAACACTTATCCAACTTTTGTTCAAACTTTTACACATCCCTAGACATCTCAAAATTAGTCCCAAACCCTCCTATATAGATCCAGGCCCCTCATGCCTTAGTTTTTACCACTTAAATAATAGTGTTGTACTTTTAATAGTAGCACCCTATGCTAGTGTCCCACTTTCAGTGCTAATGTCCCTTGCCTAATTTCAACCCCAACATATATCTTTTTAAATCCTAAGACACCTAGGGTTGGCCTAGATCTATTTAAAACCTCGCACAAGCACCAAATCACAATATATATATATATATATATATATATATATATATATATATATATATATATATATATATATATGACTTTGATCCCTTTATCAACTAGATGAAAATTACATGCAAATTACACAAACAAGCTGAGAACAAGTTGTCCACAATCAAGGTTATTGATCTCTATTATGCCCTACTTCTGCATATAGTCCTCTATAGCCATCCCAAGCCCAAAATACACAATTTTTTAGTCTAAATCCTCATTCAAATCACTTAGGTTAACACTCATACTAGTATCCACTTGCACTTGCACCAAACACTTAGGTGGGAGAATCACATCGGGCTTGATCTCTCCTCAGAGTATTGGTATGTATGCAACTCTCAACACAATGGGGTGTTGAGGATGTCTAGCCTACCTAGCTAATGACACACTTTTGTTACATGTGCCACTAAAATACCCTAACAACATAGAAGTCTAGGGTTTGCTCCTAAATAAGTAAAAAATAATGCATAGATAGCAAATAAGAGCTCATCCAAACATGTACAGGTAGGCCAAACTCAACTGAAGGTGCACCTAGAAGCTCAAATAGTTCCTACATAAAAAAACATTAGCAGTGAAAGTAGGACACTAGCACTATAACAATACTCTCCATGGTACAACACTATTGTCTAAGAGGATTTTTGACACCTAGACCCTATTTGCAACACTCATATTTACTTCCACATCAGTTTTTAGTCTCTAGATCATTTGTCTCAGTCAGTTTACAACTAAGTACTTATTTGTGTCATTCATTGCTATTTTTAAAAATATCATATTAGGTCAGTTATTACACAAAAGAGTAGTCTTTATTGCATATTTCTACCCTGATTTATTATACTCAAACCCTTTAACAACATGGGGCTTACACTCCATGAACCCTAAAAAGTTAAACCATTTGGTGAACCCAACTTACTTTGAATACTACTCAAACCCTAGCCCTAAATGCTATTAGGGTTTGTACCCTTCTTTTTCCTATTTCCCTTAGCTGTGTTAGGCTTTATATATATATGTCATTCATTGCTATTTTTAGAAATATCATATTAGGTCAATTATTACACAAATTAGTAGTCTTTATTGCATATTTCTACCCTGATTTATTAGACTCAAACCCTTTAACAACATGGGGCTTACACTCCATAAACCCTAAAAAGTTAAACCATTTGGTGAACCCAACTTACTTTGAATACTACTCAAACCCTAGCCCTAAATGCTATTAGGGTTTGTACCCTTCTTTTTCCTATTTCCCTTAGCTATTTTAGGCTTTATATATATATATATTTAGCAACACTATTTCATTTTATTTGTTATATGCTATCTCAAAAAGTTATATCTCTTCCTTTAAGAAGTGTTAGGCTTAGTGATAATCCTATTGAGCATACTCAAATTCCTTCTATTCAAACCTATACCATGGACAAAAGACCAGTTACAACCCCCATCATTAATCCTTCACACCCTAATTATGTGGAATTCAATGATAATATATCTAAAGATGAGCAGTACAATCAAGATCAAAATGATAAATAAGATGGGAATCAAGACACACTCCCTCAACTTAATAATGAAAATATTATAGTCAATAAGGATGATGTTTTATAAATTTTTAGAGATAGAATTCAGGAATAGCCCCATGATCATGCACATATTTTTCAAGCCATAATGGAAATAAAGAACAAATCCAATAATGGTCAATCTTCTACTCCCCCAGATAACAATATTGTTACACCTACTATGACGGCAACTTAGAGTGTATAACAACCTATTTTAACTCAATAACCTTCAACAATGGAGACACCTCCTATGATTAGTTCTTTCTCTCTAAATTTACAATCCCTTATGCATGAGATTTATTATCTATAGGCCAAGGTGTTACATCTTCAGCAGGGTGCTACTGGGCCATCTCATGCCTTGGATTCTCATGTTCTTTTACATACACCACTGGCACAACACATACTGGTAAATCCTTTTCCATACAAATTTGTGTCACCTAAGCTTACTTTGTATGATGGTAAGGGTGACCTAGAGCACCATCTATGAGCTTTCCATGTAACATGTTTGGACCATGTGTCTAATGATTAACTCCTTACTAAGTTGTTCCCTCACAGTCTAAAGGATTATGAACTTCAATGGTTTTATGATCTCCTAATTAGTCTATCACAACATTCAATCCATTGGCATATATGTTTTTAACACACTTTTAAATCAACATCAGTGATAAGTTTTCCTATGCTCAAGTGGCACAACTCAAATAAAAGCCTAATGAGCCAATTGTTAAATATGTCTTGCAATATAAAACTATATTAGCAAAGATGTCTAGCCCCATGGTAGATACAGAATTACAAGACATATGTAAGTAATGTTGTTACTGGTATTGCATGAAATTATCCCATTCAATAATTTTCCATCATTCACATATCTTTGTCATACAATAAAGGAATGGGAAGTCAAGCTTTTCTCCATGGGCAATCTAAAGTTCACAACTAGATCAGATTCAACTACTAAGAGTTTCAATAATCCTCCATATAAGGTAAAGCCTAATGAAAACAAGAATGATTCAAAAACAACAATTAATATAGATTCATATCCACCTCCTAGCTTGGTCTTATTAGCTACTCTAAGGAGAACTTTCACATCTCTTCTTCAGTCTCTAACATAGGTTATGTAATAACTCTTAGACTGTAATGCCATATCTCTCCCTCCCATCAAATAGGTTGATACAACAAGGCCTCTTCCAAATAATTATAATTCTAATGTATCATGTGACTATCACAGGGCACTAGGCCATACTACAAATAGATGCATTAGCTTGTGACATAAGATACATTATTTGATAGAAGCTAATATCATTGATCTCAACAATCCTATAGAGGCACCTAGACCACAACAAACATAAGCAAAAACATTCACAATATTTTTAGATCTATTTCCAATCATACAACTAAAAAGACATCAGGTACTTCAAGTGTTCGCTATACTTATCAAGCACATCCACCACCAACATCCTACCATAAACAATGGACACACACCCTCTAAAGTAGATAATATAGAAAGAGAATTGTTAGTAACACAATTACATAAATAGAGAGTATCTACTCTCTTACCTCTGGCCATAACAAGTGCACCCTTGGTCACCTTCCAAGATTCAGCTGTTAGAGTTACTGTACAACCCTCATCCCCTAACTTTCCTGTAGAAATCAAATTCTTCTTCAAGCTAGGAACATGCATAACATCTCTCAACACCCATGTGTTGCCATTCTGCATTTTCAGCTGCACGTTACCTTTGCCAATAATTTTACAAGGCTCATCATCCCCTAAATACACTATTTCAAAATCTCCATGGATATAGTCACTAAAATATTCTCTATTAGGGGTAGCATGAAAAGATGCCCCAAAATCTAACACCCAAGATTCTATATTATTATGCAAAGAGAATATTAAAGCATCTTATGCAATACCTGCAACCTTTGCTTCTTCTTTTCCTTCGTGCTGATTGTCCTCCTTAGGCTTTGACCAACAATCTCTACTTATGTGCCCCATCTTTCCATAATTCCAACATTGTGGCTTCCTGCCATTTTTGGATTTGGATCTACCTCTCACCTTAGACTTAGATCTTGATCTCCCTTTCTTGCTCTTCTCTTTTTGCCTTCCCCTGCTCTCAAAACTTAAAGCGTTCCCTAATGTTTTCTCTATGCTTTCCCTGCGAATTTCTTCATTCAAGATAACACTAACAACATCCTCTACTTTTAAAATATTTGAAGCAGATGCAGTATTACTAACTGCCATTACTAAGCTATGCCAGCTTTCAGGCAAAGAACATAATATTAAAAGAGCTTTAATTTCATCATCAAACACTATTTTGACTGAACTTAATTGATTTACAATTTCATGGAAATCATTTAGATGATTAGATACAGATCCACATTCCTGCATACACAAATTAAATAGCTGCTTCATAAGATATACCTTATTAGAAGCTGAGGGTTTTTCATACAAATTTGCTAAAGTAGTCATCAACTCTACCGTTGTTTTTGCCTGTGATAAATTAGATATCACAGTAGATGCTAGACTCAATCTTATAGACCCTAGAGCCTTTCTATCAAGAACTTCCCATTCTTCATCATCCATGTCTGTGGGCTTCTTTGCAATCCCACCTAACGGTAAGTATAGATCTTTCTGATACAGATAGTCCTCTATCTGCATTCTCCAATATTGATAATTTTTGCCATTGAACTTCTCCATTCTCAGTTTACTTTCTTCTGCCATTGCTTCTCCCACTCAAACAAAAATCCCTGTAAAAACCCCTGTGAGTAACCTGTAATCAATACACACTATACAGATCTGAACCACCTGTTAGTGAACCTGAGCTCTGATACCACTTATTGGATATCAAGATCTAAACCTACAACCAAGGCTCTGATACCACTTGTTGGTATCAAGCTATGAGCCAACAACCTTGCTCTGATACCACTTGTTGGGAATCAACCAACAATTTGATTACACTTATGAAAGCAATAAACTGCGAAATTAAATCAGATAGATAAGTAACTAGAATGATATAAATAGCAAAGAACAAGAGATACAAGAAACCACCCTGAAAATTTGTATTAAACTCTTTACAGAAGGAATACAATCGAAGAAACTTCTTTCTTCCACACCTCTCTGAGATGTACGGATCTCTCTCTAGATCTCTTTCCCTCAAGAGCTCTCTCTCTCAAGTACAATCAACTCCAACAAACTGGATTGATTCACCTATACAATTTTGTACAGTTCTTCAACATTCATTCATATCAATAAGCTAAGAAGATCTAATCCTACATATAGAATTAGGAAACTTGAGCATGCACTTACAACCAACAGTTAAGCCTCTTGAACAAGGGCTCTAAAAACAGTCTTACTAATTATAGAGACGCGGACTTAAGACTATGACTTAAACTCATCATGCAAACACTCGGTTGTGTCCTCGAAAATAGCTCTCTGGACGCACAGGGAACTGACATCGGTTCCTGCCTGCTTCCCTGTGACTGACGTCGGCCGATTCCTGCTGACGCCGACGTCTCTTCAACTGCTCCTGACCGACGTTGGTCGCTCCTAACCGACGCCGGTGACTGTGTAACTGCTGCAACTCTGCAATCCGCTCTTTGGTGAAGCTTTTAGGCTCCACACCATAACAACAAGGACACAAAGAGTTCTTATATAGGAAAAACAAATGCTGGGTGGAAGCTTATTATTAGTGGAATGAAAGGTGCGACAATTCCCCAAAGCACACCTAACCTTTCTCACACGTGAAAATAACTACTTATATTAAATGTATATTAAACAATGTTGTGTACATATTAAATCACACATTGTAAATCACACATTGATAACACAACCACCTAAGGTGGACTTTACAACAAGTGTGAATATGACACACCAATAGAGAAGGCATTCGAGAATTTGAGGAAATCTCAAAAGAATTTACTAATACATTCTAGAAAAAATCAAGCATTCATTATAGTGATGAAAGCCATAATAAGCAGACCCTTCATCACACTGGACTACATAGTTAATTTGCATTTTACTCGGAATGTTGTCTTCAATATTGTGTACCATTGAAGGGCTTGATTAGTAGTCTCTGCTTAAAACTCTGCTAAACCTGAGCACATGCTCCAAAACAAATATTTTCTTTATCTTTTATAAGTTTAGCTACCCTATCAGGTTTTGAAGAAGAAGACCAATTTATCAGAGATCAATGTGAAGATTAGAACAAGGAACGAGTTTTTCAAACCCTGAACCTAACGAACACATTCGTCATATTAGAGTTTACATGTTTGCGGTTTTTCAAAAATGTCAAGTTTACTATTTTGGGATAGTTGTTTAGGGAACGAGAGTTTTTCTAACCCTAAAAACTTTGATTCTATTGTTAAATTATATGATGATTACTTTTAGATGAAGCAAAAAATCAGGGGACTTCTCTGAACCTTCTCTTTAACAATCATTATATCGTCAAAAGGTCATTGGTTCATTAATGAAGTTGTTTGACTAATTCCAATTGAATATAAAGACTCAACACCATAACAAACGAGGTCTCAATCGATCCCAAAATGAATGGAACGTCTTAATACTTAATGCTAAGCCGAAAACTTAATCTATCAAAATAATAATAATAATCATTATACTAAAATTATAATAACAACTAAACCTGATTTTACTCTCTTTCGTTTCATTGAGCTTAACGAGATACACAGGGAGATGTGATCCAATTTTAACCATTCTTGTTACAAGGCAAACGACCTAGTTAAAGCCTTAACTAGGGTTAGGTCAATCTCGAAGGTTTAAGAACTCTGGATCAGTTCCTTCCCTTGGGCAGAGAAATGGCACCGGCGGAGATAACGGGCAAAGCAAAACCGAGGAAAATTAAAATTAAAATTAAAATAAAACGTGTATTTATGTCAATTGACGAGTTTTTCTTGGGTCTGACGGGCGCTGTAAGGTTTTTCCGTTAATTGCGGGTGCAGAATGTGTACGAAACTGGAGTTGAGCAAACTTTTTCGCTTGTTGAGTATTAATTGTACGGCTTGTTTTGTCGCTTTCATTGCCCGTGAAAGGAATGCTCGCCGTTAACCGCGTGAGCTAGCTATATAAAAAGGTTTTGGGGCTAAATTGAAGTAAATAACTGCATTCAATTATTTTATTTTATTATATAATAAATGTATTCCCTCCTTGGGTGAAGCTTTTTATATGCTCTCCTTTTTTCCCTCTTTTCTTTCTTTATTTTATTTTTAATTTTTTATTAGAATCGAGTTGTATGGCCCTCTGTCCACCATGAACATATTGTACAACGTTAGGTCTACCATACTTAGATTATATCATAACAGTGTCGTATGTTGTGGTCTCCTTTTAGTTTAGGATGCATCTTTTGCCTCTTCTTTTTTCACTCTGTAGTTGTTATGATATCGATGTACGACCTAATAAGGTCTGAATTTGAATTCAAAATATTTATAAATACACAAACATCTTAGTGCATATAAGAGAAATAAAAAAAACATCAGTTGAAACCCAGTTCAAAAAATATTTAATATTCATTGTGATAGGACCGAAACACCCCAAAGCTCTGACACAACTTGTCAGATTTAAGAGAACACATGATTACCATTGTATAAGCAATTAAACATGCGAAATAACCAGAAGAACAAATAACTATCAATGAGAAAACACACAGAATATGAGAGGCAACACACAATTGTATTCAACTTATTACAAAGGAAATTACAATAAAGAGATCACACTCTTCTTCCACCTCTGTCAGGCTTCCTCCTCAAGGGCTCCAAGTAATCTTCCCCCTTGAGTAATCTTCTCTCATAGGTCACAACACACAGCTAACACAAGCTGTTGTTCACCTCATTGCACATCTGTACAATCGAGTACACAACCGTACTCCAAGTAGATCTCTCCATGATCCTGCTGATGTATGTTAGGATTGTGGAGCTAAAAGCTTCACTGATGCAGACACGGAGAAGGCCATTGGAGGGGTTGCTGAAGGTTGCTAAGCGTCAGAGCAACCGGCGTCGGTCTGATTAGCCGACGTCGACAGGACAGTAAAGAGAAGTAACCGACGTCGGTCAGGTATCGGCCGGCGTCGGTCACCTCCAGGCAGACAGGGACCGACGTCGGTCGCCTGTGTGGTTTGGACTGCGTTTGTTACGGGCAGTTAGCTAACGAACCAAGTGTTTGCATGAAGAGATCTATTTTTAGACTGAGAGCTGCGGATCTAATTATTGTAATTAGATGTCTAATTATTGTTTGGATGAGATCTATATAATAGACTCATGGTTGTATTGGAAAAGTGGGCTAGTTTGAGTTGAGCAAAGTTTGCTCCTTTTGTGTGTGAGGTGAGCAAGGGTGTTCCTCCTAGTTCCACAACAGTACCAGGGGTGTTGGTGCTGGTTTGGAGAGTCAGCTGGATTCTTCAGGAGTGTAGGATCTTGGTCACAGTTGCATGGCCTATATAGGAGATCTACATGGTAAGTAAGATCGTTGATCTGCAGGTGTATGTGTGTGCAAGGTCAAGGTTCACAGGTGAGCAGAACCGTTGTTTGATTTGCAGGTGTGCAAGATCATATAGACAGCAACACAACAGGGAGCAGTATCAGGCAGGATCTACTTGGAGTACAGGTGTGTACTCGAATAGAGCAAAGAGGAAGGCAAGGGAGTTCCTTCCATAAGTATGCTCTGTTGAATTGCAGGTTGTTGCAGATTCATGGGAGATCTACTTGAAGTACCTTGAGTACTTGTGGAGCACGTGGAGTGCTTGTGGAGTGCGTGGAGCACTTGTGTTGTGCGTGGAGCACGGGGGGTGAACACCAACTCTGTATTTGAGTTGGGTGTTGGGACCTGTGAGAGGGAGAGCTTTGGGGAGAAGAATTACTATTCACTTGAGGTGTGGGAAACCTCTGTAAGGTGGTGGAGAAGATGTGGAATATTCTCTATTGTATTCTTTTCTGTATAAAGTGTTAATACAAGTTGTGTATTGTCTCTCATATCTGTGTTATTCTGAATTCTAGTTACTTGTTGATTCTGGTTATTTCCGCATATTAAGTTGCTTGGTATTTGGTAATCAATTGTATGCTTCCGGTGTTTCGCATCCCTGACAAGTGGTATCAGAGCCTTGGTTGTAGGTTCTTGAGCTTGATACCAACAAGTGATATCAGAGCTAAGGTTGCAAGAAGCAGGGTTGTGTTTGGTTACAGGTCACTCTCAGGGGTTTCTGATTGAGTGGGAGTAGAGCAATGGCAGATGAAAGTAAGCTAAGAATGGAGGAGTTGAAAAGCACAGATGGTTACTCATGGTCCGATGGAAAGAAAGAGCAGGTAAAAGAATATTGTTGGTTGGTAGCAAATCAGCATGAAGAAACTGAAGAAGCAGATGTAGCAGGTGTTGTTGCACAAGATGCTCTGGGAGGTTTCTTGGATAAAGTTGAATCTTGGATAAAAGATTCGGTTGCCTCTTTCCATGCAGCCCCAGGTAGAGGAGCTGGTGAGCCTTGCCAAAGAATTGGCAAAGGGGAAGTGAAGCTGAAATTGCAGGCGGCCAACACACAAGTGTTGATGAAGGTCATGCAGGTCCCAGGTTTGGAGATATGGCTAATTTCTTCAGAAAGATTGGGTGATAAGAGATGCACAAGAACTTTCACAGCGGTAGCACTTGAATTAGCTGGTGGTAAGAAGACAGGTACTCTTTATCTACTTGTCTATATTACTGATTCTTCTTCTATTGCAGAGACGTGGCTTCGTAGGCTTGGTCACATGAGCAGGAAGGAGATGCATGTTCTTAAGCGAAAGACAGATATATTTGACAAGCTTAAGAACTGGAAAGCCTTGGTGTACTTGGAGGAGATGGCGGACAGAACCCAGTGGATGGTGCTAGATACTTCTGAGCAGAGCAGTTTGGACATGGGTTTTGATTCAAAGAAGCTCGCGGGTAAAAAGTCATCACTCACAGGCGAACACAGGTACCGGCGCCGGTCAGGAGGAACCGGTGTCGAACAGACAGGTGCCGATGTCGGTCATGTGCAGATCGAAGCCGGCGACGTTGGGCAGGGTAAGACCGACGTCGGTCATGGGACCAACGTCGACAGTAGGTAAGACCGATGTCGGTCAGGAGGGACACCAGTGCTGGCAGGTTGGTAGTCAGGGACAGACGCATGGGAACCGACGTCGGTCGGATGTAGAATGTGGAGTGACCGAGGTTGGTCACTGCAACGAATTTTGGGTGGACAGCGTGCTGTCAAGGAGTCTCAAACACCCATACGGAGGACTGAAGGCGTAAGTAGGCCCTCAAATTCGTGTTCCTCTTCTTCATACATGTTGCTGATTGTAGAGCAGGAAGGATCCAGGAAACAGGTGTGAGCTTGGCATGGATGAGGATGTGATTCCTTGGAGGTGAACCAAACAGGTGTGTTTTGGTAGGTTTGCCAGCTGGAAGAAAACACAAAGACGAATGTATTCCTTAGTAGAAGAATAGAGAGAACGGATACATGAGACGGAAGACCAGGCATATGGTCTTGAGGAGCTGCAGGACAGTGGTACAGGTTTTGACAGGTGGAGGACGAAGCATGGCTTCAGTCAATGTCAGGGTAACTACTGTGGTTTGTCTTACCAGGTGGATGATGAGTCGCGACATCATTCTGTTGCTGTATGTGGATGGTATATTTGCTAGCAGGGTTAGTACATACAGGGTTTTTGCTGAGCTAAGGGTAAGATTAGTTCAGTGGCATGTCATGAGGAGTTTGGAGCAGCGAAATTCTTTGACATGGGAGACATGGAGATCACAGGTTGATTTTGTCTCGAGTGGGAGCTGATGTGAATCAGGTGTTGGCGAGGTTCGGGATGCAGAACCGGAGCACACTAAGGGCTGGACAGGTACAGTGTCCGAAATCACATGAGGTCTAGTATAGACCTGAGTATTCCCATGCAGTGGGAGCTGTCAGAGTTAGGAGCCAATTCGGGGAAGTGAGCTCTCAGGGATTTGAGAGAGACCAGCAGCAGGTATACATGCAGGGTCAAGACTTCACTATAGGTGTTGTAGGTTCGGATGTGGCAGGGTACTCGGATGACAGGTGGTACACCACGGGATGTGTGGTGGGTTGTCTTCAGGTGGGAGCTTGAAGAGGGATACAAACCAGGAAACAGATTAGCCGGAGTATAGGTACAGGTACAGTGCAACTGTTTATCTCCAAGTGGGAGATTGTTAGGATTGTGGAGCTAAAAGCTTCACTGATGCAGACACGGAGAAGGCCATTGGAGGGGTTGCTGAAGGTTGCTAAGCATCAGAGCAACCGGCGTCGGTCTGATTAGCCGACGTCGGTAGGACAATAAAGAGAAGCAACCGACGTCGGTCAAGTATCGGCTGGCGTCGGTCACCTCCAGGCAGACAGGGACCGACGTCGGTCGCCTGTGTGGTTCGGACTGCGTTTGTTACGGGCAGTTAGCTAACGAACCAAGTGTTTGCATGAAGAGATCTATTTTTAGACTGAGAGCTGCGGATCTAATTATTGTAATTAGATGTCTAATTATTGTTTGGATGAGATCTATATAATAGACTCATGGTTGTATTGGAAAAGTGGGCTAGTTTGAGTTGAGCAAAGTTTGCTCCTTCTGTGTGTGAGGTGAGCAAGGGTGTTCCTCCTAGTTCCACAGCAGTACCAGGGGTGTTGGTGCTGGTTTGGAGAGTCAGCTGGATTCTTCAGGAGTGTAGGATCTTGGTCACAGTTGCATGGCCTATATAGGAGATCTACATGGTAAGTAAGATCGTTGATCTGCAGGTGTATGTGTGTGCAAGGTCAAGGTTCACAGGTGAGCGAAACCGTTGTTTGATTTGTAGGTGTGCAAGATCATATAGATAGCAACACAACAGGGAGCAGTATCAGGCAAGATCTACTTGGAGTACAGGTGTGTACTCGGATAGAGCAAAGAGGAAGGCAAGGGAGTTCCTTCCATAAGTATGGTCTGTTGAATTGCAGGTTGTTGCAGATTCATGGGAGATCTACTTGAAGTACCTTGAGTACTTGTGGAGCACGTGGAGTGCTTGTGGAGTGCGTGGAGCACGGGAGGTGAACACCAACTCTGTATTTGAGTTGGGTGTTGGGACCTGTGAGAGGGAGAGCTTTGGGGAGAAGAATTACTGTTCACTTGAGGTGTGGGAAACCTCTGTAAGGTGGTGGAGAAGATGTGGGATATTCTCTATTGTATTCTTTTATGTATAAAGTGTTAATACAAGTTGTGTATTGCCTCTCATATCTGTGTTATTCTGAATTCTAGTTACTTGTTGATTCTGGTTATTTCCGCATATTAAGTTGCTTGGTATTTGGTAATCAATTGTATGCTTCCGGTGTTTCGCATCCCTGACAATGTATTGCTGTCACCTTGGACCCTGGCCAACCGCCGATCTTTGTCTGACCCTCGCATACACACATCCCTGCATATCAAACCTGATCTTACTTAAACATACATGGGGAATCCTACTTGATTCCACCATGGAAAGAACTCTCCAAGCTTCACATAGCTCTTCTGCAAATTCTCCACTTAACAATACAACCCATGAGTCTATTATATAGATCTCATGCATACACAAATTAGACTTGCCACTCAAGGCTTCGAACAAGCCTTTAACATGCAAACTCCGCGTTCACTTAACTGACTGTTCGTCAACAACAGTTCAGATCGCCATAGGCGATCGACGTCGGTCCCTACCTTCCGACGTTTGCATGTTAAGTGACGCTCTGAAACCCTCCTGTTTGCCTTAAGGTGTAGCTTTTAGCCCTGACAAATTTTAGTCGATCCCTGCGTTGATATTGTACATACGCAAGAAACCCTCCTATTTGCCTTAAGGTGTAGCTTTTAGCTCCACACCCTAACACATTGTTCATAAAAATCTATTGACAATCTACAAAATTTAAAGATCATTCACTGTAGTATTGAAATTTATGTTTGAAACACATTCTACTCCATTGGTTTGTTCACTAATAAATTATTGTAATTATTGGAGTATTGTTTTTGATATTGTACATACGTGAAGGCCCTGACAAATTTCAAGGTAGTTTAGCTATTATATGGGATAATGTGGGCCATAAAACACATTGGTTTCCTTATCATTTTCAAATCTAACTACCTAATTAGGGGAAGGAGAAGAAACATGTTTTTTGGGTTATCACTGTAAAGTTTTAGAGCACTGAGCAAGGTATTTGGAGCCCTAGATGTGATAAACGCAATCGTAAAAAACATTAGAGACTTCTTAACACTTCCCATAATGTGCAATCTATGGTTTTAGGGCCCAAAAACATCCTGATAATGGTTTCGACAAGGTCCTCTATTCATTATGAATTTTTAGGGCTTTCAACATCTTATCACAAAACCCTAATTTTCACTCTCATAATTCGAAGACCATCTCGAAATCCCCTGATATTCAATATGTATTTCTAAACCCTCCCTTTATCTTTATTTATCTTGTTTTGAAAAACTAATTAGATTTGATTTACTATTTTACATGTATTTTAATCATGGTTAAATGTTTATAGATGTTAGTGTTGCAATTGGATTGAACTCTACTTATCTAATCTACATGTTGGTGAACCCGCATTGTCTTACATGCTCTTTATCCATATATGTCTAGATCTTTTTTCTTGGGGTAACTATGAAAGTATATGGTCTTTCTAAGGCTTGTTCTATTGTATTATCTCAGATGTATTAGCCATAGTTTCTTTGCATATTATTTCAAACCTTGGTTAAATTTTCTTTAGTTTTGGAGCCTTGGATGTGAAAAACACAATCATAAAAAACATTTGCATCTTCTTAACACTTCCCATAAATGCACAATCTATGGTTTTAGGGCCCAAAAACATCTTAATAATGGTTTCGACAAGGTCCTCTATTCGCCATGAATTTTTAGGGCTTTCAATATCTTGTCACAAAACCCTAATTTTCACTCTCAAAATTCTAAGACTGTCTCGAAAATCCCCTGATATTCAATATGCATTTTTAAACCCTCCCTTTGTCTTTATTTATCTTGTTTTGAAAAACTAATTAGATTTGATTTACTATTTTACATGTATTTCAATCATGGTTAAATGTTTATGGATGTTTGTGTTGTAATTGGATTGAACTCCACTTATCTAATCTACATTTTGGTGAACGCACATTGTCTTACATGCTCTTTATCCTTATATGTTTAGATCTTTTTTCTTGGGGTAAATATGAAAGTATATGGTCTTTCTAGGGCTTCTTCTATTGTATTATCTCAGATGTATTAGCCATAGTTTCTTTGCATATTATTTCAAACCCTAGGTTATTTTTTCTTTATTTTTTTCAAAACCTAGGGAATTTGCATGGTGTATGCAAGTTTAAATTTGGATCTCCACTTATGCCATCAAAATTTATTACATCTAAGAATCCAACTAGAAAAAGTGTCAAGATTAATTGTGGCCCTGCTACTTTTATTTAAATCCCTCTAGTTAATTCTAGATTTTGATAGAAAAATAAAATGGCATTAAGAAATGTAGCTAGTGTTTCTCCAAAAGTTTTGTTTTATATTACAAATGTTAATGATGTGCCTTTGAGTGATAATGGTGAAAATGGATCTCAAATCGATAGTACATGTGAAATAGATCATGATCAATAAACCTGCTTAAAGGGAACATAATAAAGTTGAAAATCTTGCACATTTTAGAAAACATGTCACAAAAAACCATAATGAGATTAGTTGGATTAATGAGTGTATTAAAAAAAGTTACAAGTCAAATCTTAGATCAAGAGATTTAAATTAGGGTTTAAGATTCTAGAATTTTAACCTATAATGTGGATAATAGATATATGGGTGCTCACAATATGGATCAAATACTAACCTAGTGTAATAAATTGTATTATATAACTATTGTAGACACTTAAAAGTGGACACTCCATGTCAATTTTAACTATCCTTTAATTTCACAGTAACATCATCACTCAATCATCTAATTTGGTCTTTTATTCGTAATAACATCCTTAGTCTAACCACTGTTCATCCCCCTTGATAAATTAATCATTTCTTCCTAAAAAATCTTCAATCCCACAAAAATCCACCATCCCTCTTCATTAGTTAATTAACACATATTAATTGACTAATCTTTCCTTAATGGGAAATTCCATAGCTTTTGGAAATTCATATTTATTTAAATTCATAAATTTGATTAATTCCTCACATCATGACATCATCCCCCTTTTTCCAAGGAAAATTCAATGCAAATAGGCAAGTGTGCAAGTAAGAACTATGACATGCTCTTAGGCACTCCAAGCCTTCATTATTGCATCCTCTTACACACTCCAGCCTTTTTATTACACACTCAATCCTCCTCATTTATGAGGAGGATGACCAATCCTCCACCGTTGATCTCCAACCAGGATCAATGGCTCTCATCAGTTATCCAAAGCTATAAATAGAAAGTTCCTCTTTCATTCTTAACAAGCTTATTTGTATAACGAAGTGGTGCTAATTTATGAATCAAAGCTTCAACTCACATCCTCCCCTGTCTAATCTAATCATCCATTTGTAAGGGGAGATGTTGTTGAATTATCTATGCGTCTCGACCCACCTTTATAATTACATCACATTTGAGCTCATCCTAACTCATCAAGAGGATAACAAGTATATAATAAGTGTTATTTTCTAATCATAATTGTATTCCTTTTGTATTGATCAATATGAGGACATATGCTCGCATTAGTTAGATATTTCAATTCTATTTTGCTTTATACTAACAAAATACTAATATTTGTTCCATGATGTTACATATGGCATGCCTAATGGGACCATTTGCACCCCACAATTCCCTTTGAAGTCTCTCACACTTGATTATCCAACCATTAAGTACTATTTTAGCTAAAATTTCTCCAAATTTTTCTTAAAAATAATTGAAATTTTCATCTCCAAATTCATGGTGGAATCATCCTTTGAATTAGTAGAATGGTGAATGAATTTATCAGAATAGTCATGTTAATTGGAAGAATCATGTTCAATTTAAATCCCTATTTTCAAACTTTAGTGAAATAGAAATAACTTTGGTAGAAACATAATATCTTTCAACAATAATGTTTCTATCTTTATTTGTAGGGAACGTGGTGAAATTGACTTAAATTTGGTGATATTGTTCATATTTTGGTGAAATAGTCTCTAATTTTATAATAGTATGTGTTTGCATATTGGCATAATCATCCCAACTTTGGTGAAATTGTCTCTATTTTTTGATAGTCTATGTTTGCATATTGCTGAAATCATCCTAACTTTGGTGAAATCATGATTTTGTTGAAATCACTCAGATTTTGGTGAAATCATCTCTATTTTTTTGATAGTTTATATTTGCATATTGGTAGAATCATCATAACTTCAATGAAATCATGTAGATTTTGGTGAAATAATCTTTATTTTTCT
This sequence comes from Torreya grandis, assembly GCA_037957365.1. Classification (NCBI taxonomy): domain Eukaryota; kingdom Viridiplantae; phylum Streptophyta; class Pinopsida; order Cupressales; family Taxaceae; genus Torreya; species Torreya grandis. Next base: position 382,325 of record JARHVA010003765.1, on the reverse strand, counting down.
GGTAGTTTGTCTACAAATTAGTGAAATCATCCTAACTTTGGCAAAATCATTTAGATTTTGGTGAAATTGCCACTATTTTCTATGACAGTTTGTGTTTGTAAGGTGGCATAATCATATTACGTTTGATGAAATCACTTTTATTTCAACTAAATCATTTTTATATTTATCACCGTGTTTTTTGTAGAGTGGTATAATCAACCTATGTTTTAGTGAAATCATTCTAATTTCAGCAAAATTGTTGAAATTTTGTGATCTTACAAGTTTATGTAGGATTTTACACTTATCAAAGATAAAGAAAACAAACCACTGATCTATCATTTGTTGGTTTTTGCTTGTTGAAGTATTAAATCAAATAAACTCTCACACTTCTTTTTGGGCTTAAGAATTGAACACACATTTCAATTTGGGTATAAAAAACTTATTTACTTTGTTGATTTCATTTGATTATGTGTATATTTATGCAATATAGAATTGTGAATGCTCTTTCCTTGTATCATACGACTATTCTTGGGAACCAAAATTAACTTAGATTGACTATTTTTATCCTAGATGGATGTTATGTATACTCTTCCTTCACACCTTTGGGCAATCTTAGGAATCATAAATAACATAAGTCTCTTTTCTTTTGGCTGGGCGACTTGGATCTTGGTCCCCAAGCATAAGTCTTTAGGGTTTGATGACTGGGATTTCATCCCCTAACATCAAGACCAATCCTGTGAACTAGTGGAATATAAAATTGAGTGAGGATATATCATTATTGACCAAGTGGCTATATGTTTTAAGTGTATTTTGAAGTGAGGGGATTTCATGCTCCAATACACAGGCCATAGAAAACACCCCTCGAAGAACAATTTTTTGGTGACACTCCATTAGAATCCTACATATGGAGTGGGTGTGAAGGGCCTAGACCCTCTCATGCAACTTGTTAATTAGTCTCTTTCATGGACTTAGCCCCTAATGTACCATAAGATATTTAGAGCACACACTTAGAAAGCCTTAGTTAAGCTTAGTTTAAGACCCATCATCCAAAAATAGTTAATAGTGTGAGGGAAATAAAACTCCTCCAAGATACTCACAATGTACATCCATGAAGTGAGGGTTGGGAAACCAATCTAATCACTGTTTCATGTGAGTATGTGGGCTACTAGCTACGTTGTACACTTTTTAATACTAAGAATAGGGCTTGTCACTTACATGCTTTTGTTTTATTATTATCAATACATGTATTGATTACAAACCTTAAAAATTTCAAATAACATCAAATCCATCCAACATCAACTTAACAAATTGCAACATTCAAAATTCAAACATTCCGAGTCTGAACAATTCTAAATCAGGGCAACTTTGACCAAGTCAAACATCAAAAGTCAACCATTCAAAAGTGTTGGGTATTTATCCTTTAATAATGTTTCAAGCACTGAAGTGTAGCCCCAATGAGCTAGTGTGCTAGCCCTTCACGCAAGACTGTGGTCTTACGCACTCACCTAAAGCGTGTAACTAGAGACTAGTTCCCATGGGTTATGTTGTGCAGTAACATATTAGTCATATTATTTGGGTTAAAACTTATATTTGATTAGAAGTTACATATAAAAAGAGATACATTACTTTGATCCTAGTATCATTAAGCTCAACAACCATAATTATGCAAATAAGTGCCATGGAGTTCAGATATTGTTACTCAAAAAAATTAAAAGTTGCATAGATCTCATATTAAGACCTAACTACAAGTACTCAATGCAAACCTACCATAGATGCATAACTAACAATTAATTAGATTAAGAACATCATAATTGATTATAATATCCATAACTCTTAAATTATGCTTCAGCAAAATGATATCCAAAATTGTGTCACCTTATAATGTTTTCATACAGGGGTATTTATACTTATTTTTCCCTAACTAAGTAGTTACATAATTAATGATAGGAGTAATCTATCAATGGACTCTTCATGAACTGAGAGTTGTGATAGTATATTAATTGGTTTCTCTTAAATACATGGGCCTTTGCACCCCTATGTTCTTTTTCTATGTTAGATTCTTGATTCCATGTGTCTATCTTTTTGCCTTGCCTATGCAAAACTCATGATGGATAAGGTCTAGATGGCCCTTGAGAATCACTCCTTAATCATTTCCCACTTCTCATGCACTCCTCAAGTCTTTCAATACTATTTTGAGTCTTATGCTCTTAGGTCCCTCATAGTTATATCTCATCTTTGATTGGGTCTTCTTGCATTGGTGCTTTTATACCCTTGTCCTTTCATGCCTCACTGGTTCTATGTCATGGTCATACTGTGCTAGTCTATTTCCATGCCCTAGTGTCCAACATCACCCCACACTATGCTCTTAGTCCATCCTAGACTAAGCCTTGGTTGCGGCCTTTGCCAAAAATTCAAGCCTTATTTATTCAATCTACTTCTTGACATTGTCCCATTTTAACAATGTGTCGAGTAATTTTGTAGTTATTTCTTCAATGACTACTTTAGATTTCTTCAACTCCTCGGGTTGGTCAGAATTCTCATTGGTATTTTTAACCAATTCATCTAGGGACATGCTGGTATCATTCTAAACTTATTCCAATGTCGAGGCTTCATTGATAACCTATCTTCGAAGGGATACAAAATTGCATTTAATTATTGTCGATGTGCATTTATTTTCTCTTCCATAGTGTTGACATCTTTGAATGCCTTTGTGCACTCTATGCAGTTTTTTATTAAAAGAGAAACATCTTCCATTTACTGCCTCTAGGTTTCCTTTACATAGAGCTAAGCCTCCAAGATTTTATTTGGCCATGCCAATCTTTCAAAAATCCCATCCAAGATGGGGATGACTTCCCCAACTTTTTTGAGGGCATGCTTGCATAGTTCTACTACCTCAATAAATTGCTTTGCTAATGCCAGTGCATCATTCCTTGGTGTGGGCTACTCTTTACAACACTTCAAAAGGATATTCACTAAGGTCTCTAGTTTATTTGTGGCATCCCTATCGAGAAGAACTCCATCTACTAAGGTTGGTTTTTGGCCCAAAATTGACTTCCAAAAATTTAAGGTTTTGACCTTGGTCTGTGTGGCCTCCTTTATTTGCTGTTTCAAAATAACCACTTTTTTATGAGTACCTTTCAGGCATCAACCTCTTTTTCATACATGGTGACCATGTTTCGTCTTTGCATTGCACACATTAGAATCTAAAAATATATTTTGGTGTGTGACTTCAAAATCCATCTTCAAAAATGTAGCATTGGTTTGTAGAGGCATGATCTTTTGGGGATCAACCCATAGTGGGGTTGGTAACACTAAATCTTGAGGACCTAAGAGGAGGTTATGTGGAGGGAGCTCAAAATGGCACTTCTCATTGTACATTTCCAATAGGAAGGAAATCTATCACCTTGTGTCAAGGGTTACATCTTGGGGGAGGAAGTGTGGCCATAAGTATAGCATCCTATCAAGGATGCCTATTTGACACTAACCATGTAGATTAGTGGATGCATCAATGAAAGGTTCTTCCTCAGACCTGACAGGCTCCTTCCCTTTGTTTGAGTCATGCTCCAATATCTCAACCTCTATATTGATAGATAAATAAGTGCTATCGATAGACATTCTACTTATTTGTTGATCTTTACCATCCCCCTCTTCACCATATGGACCCCAATGTCTAATGGTGAGTCTTGAATGTGTCCTCCTCCTCTCATGATGGGGAGGGTGTATTCTCAAAATTAAAGTCCTTAGACTCTTCATTTTGGATTGCAGGTTCTTCTTGATTTAGTTCTTTCTCTATCATTCTTTATAGTACAACCCTTGATGGTGAAGATACCTATGAAGTTTTAGGAGGTGAGGATGGGGATGAAGGAATGTGTGGAGGAGAAGGTGGGGGTGGAGGGACTTATAGAGGTGGAACTTTAGGTGGAGAAGGTTGAGGAAGAAAAGGTCGAGGAGGAGAAGGTCTAAGTAGAGAAGGGCTAGGTTACGGTGCTTGGATAATCCTCTACCATTTTAGAGGAACCTACAATAAACTTATGCTAACATCATGCCCATCCCACTTCTTCTTCACTAGAGGAGGTACTGGTGAGATATTTTATTGTGTATGTTCAGTGCCATTTGTACTATTCTTCCTGGGTTAAAGCATATAAAATAGATTGTGCACCTATTCTTTGACCATCATTTGCTTGACCTTGATGTCAGTTTGGTTAGTCTTCCTCTTTTCCATGTAGGACTTCTTACTTGGATAGATGTACATATTGTAGAGAGTGTGAATCTCCAAGTCATTTATGTCTACCTCCAAGGTAATAGGTTGTGTATCATATATGTGATTCACTGAGTCGACAAAGTACTACACCAAAAAGGCATAAGGTAGCTTCAACCATGCATAGAGTTCTTTGGAAGAGACCATTTTGATGTGTTCTAATGAGAAATGTTGCTTCACCTTGAACTGAGCTTGTTCACCAGCTTGGGTGGGTAAGTCTTTTAGAATACACCATTCGTTCTTGAATGCTTCCTTCGTTCCATCAAACCAAGACTTCATCTTTATTTTATAGGTGGGGGTGATGTACCCCAAGAATGTGAATGCCTTATAACACTCAATAGGGGACTTATGCTTGTGTGGGCATGCCCACTTTAGCACTCCCATGGTGTAATTAGCTAAATCGATCTTGTTAAACACCATCAATAACAAAAATACTCCCCATAGAAACCTATAATTAGGTATTCGATGGGTCTTGTCCACATCCTCAATGATTTTATGGGAAAATTACATAGCCCAATTATACTTCAAGCCCCTAGTAACTTGGTGGGTGATATAGAGGTGGGCCATAACTACCTCTTTCTAATGATCGGTGCCATTGATCTTGGTCATTATAATGCACACCATAACTAGGAGGGTAGGATCTTGTAGGTTCTTGATGTGCACAGCATGGACCTACTTTTGGTACATCAACATCATGGTTATCTTCCCAATCTCATTAGAGTCTTCTAAGTCAAATGCTACATCCATTCCCAAACACTACAACCTTGGCACCTTACTAATCCTCTTAGGCATGATTTTCATGCTACCCCTAATGAAGTAAAGGTAGTCCTCATGGACGTGCGAGAGTAGAAACTTGATTGCCTCCATGGGTTTTCTAAAATATGAAAGGTTGAAAAATTGGAACCACCCTACAACATCCAAAGTGTTGAAAATCTTGAGGTCATACACCAATTAGTTTTTGGTGTTTTGGTACTCAACCTGATAGTCATTTTGTAGATCAACCTCATTACCAAGTTGATGGTTATTGTAATAAAAAATTATGCAAGTGAGACCTTTGAGACCAAATTTTTTGCACACAACACTATCTCTAGGTACTAAATTTATTTGATCATTAATAGTAGGGGTAGAGATGATTGTGCCTTATTTGCTTGGCACACCATTCTAACTTCTTCTCTTTCCACACACTATGCCTATTCTTCAGGTGTCTCTTCCTTGATTAATATTGCTTCCCCCAAGTACTTACTCTTCCTATGGTATTGTTGGCAATGGGTCAGTCCTTAAGGCCTTCTTCTTAGGCCACATCACCCTAGGAGCCCAAAGGTTGAGGCATGGTTGTATAACATTCCCAAAGGAATACATGATTATTGTGTTGGCAACTTTGGCTTTTCTTGTTTTTCTACCCTCTAATGGTGGACGTCTTCCCCTTCAACTTGCAACTACAAGTTCTACTTGTTTTGGTCATGTTTTAGAGTTTTCCTTATGTTTTGATTATGTAGATTGATGCTTAGCTCAATACCTATTTATAGACTTGTGATGCTCATATTACTCGCTCTGGAATCCCTCTGGATTTCTTCGCTCTTGGCTCTATAATCATAGATGGAAGCAAAGGTAAAAAATAAGAAATGAGTTTCCTTATTCTTTTATAGGCTTGAGGGGGTTAACTGAAATTTACTACCCCATTTCCTTTCATCCATCATTTGTCGTCATTAATTTTTTTTTAATGACCACCATTCTTCAATCATCAATTATTGTCATATATGCATTTAATGTTATTATCTTATCACTATGTTGGAACATTTATTACAACCACTATTTTTTTTACATTAATGACACATCCTATCTTGTGACTTCCTTCAAAGTGGAAGATAATTGTGTCCCATGCTTTTCTTTCGAGTGGAAGACAAATGTTCTTGTTTATTTTGAATTTTCAAACTATTTGGTCGGAATACCCTATCTTAGGGCCATGTAATTTGTGTGCCTTAAATAATTTTACATGCTTTATGTAAATTATGTGTCTTAAGTAACTTGTGAATGCATATTTAGTCATGAATACATATACATTTTACTCCACACTAAAATTGTGTCATGGTCTGATTTGAGTAACATTTCAAGTGATAATTCGGGTGATGGTTCTACCCCAATTGGTGGCAGAACTTCTGGGAGCCATAACTTTTGCACCATAGCTTCATATGACTCCCCGTTTGAACCATTGGAAAGATAGGAATGAGGGAAACATCATGAGATGGCACTAAACTCCACTTAGTGGGTTGTGACCCCCAAAAAACAAATTAAAGTGCCCTAAATTTCAATATTAGTAGTGCAATCTAAAAATAGTAAGTTTCTAAAAATAATAATTCCTTAAATTTTGTATTATTGTAAATCATGGAAGTCGAACCACTTAATATCCCTCGAGATTGGTGACCTTTCACATCCTCCTCCTACCTTAAAAACATGTATAAATGAATATGTAACTTGAAATGGAAATCAGACATCTCTTCTCAGAGATAGGCATATGTTTGGGTCTGTAAATTTGATGAATAAGACATCTCTTTTCAGAGATAGGCATATGTTTGGGTCTACGAATTTGATGAATAAAACATCCCTTCTCAGAGATAGGCATATGTTTAGGTCTAAAAATTTGATGAATAAAACATCTCTTCTCAGAGATAGTATTATTGTTATTATGTTGTTCTTGTTTCTTGAATTATATTTCAACCAAAGCTTTTGAGTTTTGGATCAATGGTATTAGAGTGGTTTGTATTTAGAGTGTACGATCCTGAGGATGAGGTCAAATTATAGGAAGCTTGGGTGGAAAATAGAACCAATAGACTATCCACCTATTCACTCTAAATGGCTTAAAATGGTGGACAACATTGAGACATCTGATCCTTTCAAGGAAATGGTGAATGAAGCCCTCTAGAAATAGCAAGCGTAGATGCTACAACAATTCGCCCCAAATTCTCCAACAAATTCTGATGGAAAATTTTAGCTCTTCATCTACAAACCCACATATTTTTAGTGCCCTAACACCCTTCAAAGTTTAGGTGAATTTTAATATCCCTACATTTGAAGGCAAAATCAATGCTGATGTAGTAGAAAATTAGTTGGATCAATTGTCATCTGATTTTTTTGTGAATAAATTCATCGATAGAGAGAAGATCACTTTTGCTCTTTTGAAAGCATCATTGCCTATCAAAAATTGGTGGGAAGTGTACAAAAAAAGATTTAGTACGAATGATATTGGCCTTGAGGTAGAACCTACCTGGGATGATTTCATAGAAGCTATAAAGAAAGAATACTACCCCATTAGAGCATATGATGATCTGTATATAGAGTGGCAACAACTTTGCCAAGGTAAGGAACAATCTATTCAAGATTACACTAACATTTTTCATCCTTTATTTGTGAGATTGGGCATCTAAAAAGTGAGAAACATAAGGTTCTCAAATATCATGGTAGACTATAATGGTACATACGGGGAGAAATGGAACTCTTCAATTTGTAAACCCTCAGTGAGGCATAGAAGTTTGTAGTGAAGATTGAGCAGAAGCATGGAAGAATGAATATGAAGAGTCAGCTTTCAAAATGGAAAAGTGACAAAGAAAGTCAAACATGAGGCCAAAATTGGAAGCAAAAGGAAGGAAAGACTAGGAAGTGGTGTGATTATCACAAATCTAGAACTCAATCCAAAGAAGAATGTCAAGCCATCAAGTCCCTACTTTCTGAGTCACAATCCTCAACATCTACTACTCTACCTCATACATAGCCTATAGTTGAAGAGGATGAAGAAGAGATTGTAGATGCTGAGCTCGATGCCATCGTTGCTTCATCATAGACCCACGAGGAGAGGCCAAATGACAAGGAAATGTTGTTTCATTCTAAGTTATGGGTGAAAGATAAGCCTCTCCATTTCATTCTTGATAGTGGGAGTCAAAATAATTTAATCTTTGCTAATGTTGTGAAAATCATAAATTTTTCCATGAAGCCTCACCCAAATCCATATAGTATTAGATGGTTGAGTCCAGGGAGAAACCTCTGTGTCACCCACCAATGTCTTCTCTCATATGCAATAAAACCTTTCCAAGATGAGGTCTTATGTGATGTGGTCAATCTAGATGTTTTTGATGTACTCTTTGGTCAGCCATTCATGTATAATTGACATGGCATCTATGAATCAAGAACTCAAAGGATCACTCTCACTCTTGGAACATGGTACTACAGGGTATTAGAGGTACCACCTTCTACATCTATCTCCTTGGTTAGTGCCAAAAAAATTATTCTCATGGTGGTCAAGCCATAAAAATTCAAAAGGGCTGATGTTACAGCCCTGACTACACAAAAAACACAACAAATGAAGCCAATAGATAACAAGATGAAGAAGTTCATGGACTTCCATCCATAGATTAATGGTCATATATAAATGGTGAACAATTGGGCCCTACACAGCTCCATAAAGCACAGCTCCACAAAGCACTGTCCATTCCAAGTATGCATCAAAAATCAAATCAAAACACAACTGCCAGACTTGATGACAAATATTGATGCAATGGGGACCATTTATTCTCAAGGAGGGAGGAATGATGCAAGCAACATTTTAGGTGACAATTTGGGTGATGGTTCTACCCTAATTGGTGGTATAACTTCTGGGAGCCATAACTTTTGCACCATAGCTCCGTTTGACTCCCTATTTGAACCATTGGAAAGCTAAGAATGATGGGAACATCATGAGATGGCACAAATATTTTTGAAATTGGTTTTGAACCTATAAAAACAAATGGAAGTGCTCCAAATTTCAATTTTAGTAGCGCAATAGTGCAATCTAAAAATAATAAGTTTCTAAAAATAGTAATTTCTTGAATTTTGTATTGTTGTAAATCATGGAAGTTGAACCAATTAATCTCCATTGAGATTGGTGACCTTCCACATCCTTATCATACCTTAAAAACATGTATAAATGAAGATGTAACCTGAAATGGAGATTAGACATCTCTTCTCAGAGATAGGCATATGTTTGGGTCTACAAATTTGATGAATAAGACATCTCTTCTCAGAGATAGGCATATGTTTGGGTCTGCAAATTTGATGAATAAGACATCTCTTCTCAGACATAGGCATATGTTTTGGTCTACAAATTTGATGAATAAAACATCTCTTCTTAGAGATAGCATTATTGTTATTGTGTTGTTCTTGTTTCTTGAATTATCTTTCAACCAAAGCTTTTGAGTTTTGGATCATGGTCCTCCACGAAAATATAAGTAAAAAATTAAAGCTATTCTATATTAAATAAATGTTGTGCACAATAAAGGTAAAAATTTTTATTTAAAATAATAAATCCTAGACTAATGGCATAAGTCTTATTATTAAAAAATTTAAACTATGCAGAGGTGAAATATGGTTAGAGTCAGCTTCCATTGTAATGCACATGAAGAAATTGGCTGTCCAACCTTGTAAATGACAAGTAATGGTAGGTAAAATGTTATGAATTATAAAAGGACCATCCTAGTGAATTCAAAGTTTTCTAGAATGGCACATGAACTAGGATTTGTAGAGTAAGACTTTCATTCCAAGAGTAAATATTTTATGCTTGATGTGCCGATCATGGCATGCTTTTTACTTACGCTTCTCTACATCCTAACTCTAATGAGTAAGGAAACATGATTCATTTAGCTATAGCAAAGTATCTAAGTGTGCCTTCAAGGATTAATACTCATCCGATTATCCAAAGAGTGCAATACGAAGAGAGGATACAAAGAATTTAACTAGTAGGACTACTTCTTTGCCATATACTAAATTGAATAGTGTGTTTTTGTTCAAGCACTTATAGGTTGTTTGGTAAGCTTGATACTCTATCATCCTAATCAATTTATCCAATATTAATTTTTTTTTTTAGTGTTGTGCCTAAGAGTTTATTGAATGCCTCGGTAGTTCTATTGGCTTGGAGGTGATACGATGTTGTTTTGTGATGGGCAATCATGAAATCATCAAGTAAGATGCAAATAATTTCATTTAGGAAATGGGTGCTTTGATCACTAGTAAAACTTAGTGGGCATCTAAATTGAGTTATGACATGTTTCCAAATGAAGCACACAATAGTAGTAATAGTACAATATCTTGTTGGCACAACTTTAGCCCATCGTGTGAGATAATCAATTACTATGATTTATACTGAGAACCTATTCATCTTCTAGCTAGATTGATGGGGCTAAAAAAATAGATGACCCACTTTTCAAATGGTTCTTGAGATAGAATTGGATGTAAATTCATGACATCTTAGTGATTAAATTTTACTTCGCACTAATAAATGTCACATTTACTAACATATATCTTAGCATCTTGAAAAAGAGTAGGCCAGCATATTCAACCATCAAAACTTTGTACACAGTAGCCTCTCTAGCATAGTGTCAACCTGTAATGTATTCATGAACTTCTTGGAGTACCTCAGAAAGCTCATGTTTCATGACACAACATCAAAGAATTTCATCTTGTCCAAGCTTGTAAAGGTCCCCTCCTATGAGCTGAAAGGGTATAACATAAATCATAAGTTGTTTTTTGGCTTATAGAGTTAGACAGTTGAGCATTTGGCCAATATTTAGAAAGGCTACAATATCTTCTAACTCCTTAGGTACACTACTAACACAAAAGAGTTGAACATTAGGCAAGTCATATTCAATAGCATGTGGTGGTTCTTTGAAATCAATTTGAGAGAGGTGATTAGGGCCATAATTAGTTTTTCTTGGTTTGAACGTGATATAAAATTGAAATTATTGAAACAACACTATCTAATGATAGATTATTCCATGTAGCACATGTTTGTTTACTAGATAATTTAAAGCGTTATGATCTATATAGAATACAGAAGGAGTTACCAATAAATATTGTTAATTTTTTTGTAGAGTATAGACCATTGATAATATTTCACGCTTTATGGTTGTGTAATTTTTCTCAACTGGGGTAAGTTTCCTACTAGCAAAGGAAATCGAGTGATCAAGGTGACTTTCACCTAGTTGTGCAAGGATTGCACCAACTACCATTCTAAAAGCATCAAGATGGACATGGAATGGGCTTATCTAGTCAAGGGATTGGAAGATTGGAACAATAACTAGCATATTATTTAAGGCCTCAAAAGATTCTTAGTAGGATCAAGTCCAAATGAAGTGATCATTATGCTTTAAGAGTTCCTCCAGAGGCACAACAATATTCACATACCCATGAATGAATTTCCTATAGTAACTTGTATGTCCTAGAAAGGCATGTAAGACTTTGATGTGAGGAGGTGAAGAATGATAGACGCTTTTGTTGAGTCTACCAAAATTCCATCTTTATAAATAACATGTCCTAGAAGAATACCAAAAGGTGTAGTAAAAAGACACTTCTTTAGATTCAGTGATATTTATAGGACTCGATAACACTCAAGCATGAGCTGAAGATTAGAGTAATGGTCCTTGACCAAGCCATAGATTATCTAGTTATCCAAGTGGACTTGAAGAAACTTATGGATGAAATCTTTAAAGGATTCAACAACTATACGTGAGAACATAGTTGATGCATATATGCAATCAAAAATGCATCATGTCTATGAATTAATCCTTGATCAAATAAGATAGATCACATCTAAACTTCCGATTGGGATACACTTGTTAAGTGAGAGCATGACCAATATGGGGATCCACTAGACTTGATTAGGGGATCACTTGTATCACTTTTCATAACATATCTTGTTAAGAAGGATTATAAAGCCTACATTCTAACATAATCACACAATAAACCTAATAGAGTCTTATGGTTTAAAATGTTCACTCTATTCTAATATCAAGAAAGCAAAATCTAATCTAGTGCTCACCAAAGCTTATGGCACAAAGTGGGGGTTAAACACAATAAAAAAATAATTAAACTAAACATGTATTAGAATACATATACTCATGCCAATGTATATGAAACCCTAAATACATGGAGAGAAGAATACAAATACATTATCTATCTACTCTTATAAAGGAGAAATAAAGTTGGGAATACTTACCTTTGAAGATAAACCCACCGAGCCTCAATCTCTCCCTTGGCCAAGGTGCTTCATAAGAAATTATTGTGGTATGTAAGGATAACCAAGATAAATCAACTCTAGGATACACAACCTATCTAAGCATCCAAAAGACTTATCTACAAGATATGATTCATATCTCCAAATAAAGTATGGTAACCTAAGATTTATTCTTCAAGTAGAATGGTTAATAAGAAGATGTTCATTCACACTTTTTTTCCAATAATTATTCTCTTATGAAAAAGTAGGAAATGACCTTGTATATATAGGCAAATCTTGCCCTAAATCCTTTTATCAGCATTGGCTGTATAAGGTTGACCCAGTGTGTTTTCAAGGACAAATCACTAGGTTTGTGCTAGGTCAGTTGAAATGCTAACAAACCAAGAAAGTGAAAAATACCCCTAAACTATACTGGGTCAACCCAATCGACCCAATTTAACCAATAGTTAAAAAGGTTGTTAAGGCAAGAAAAGGAGGATGGAAAGAGGAAAAAGACTAGAGGAGGCAGGACTGAGAAGAATAAGCTTAGGGTTAATGGTTTTAGGAGACAAGTATGTAGATGGTAAGGGGAAAAAGGGGAAACAATCTTATGAAACACCAATGGTTTTCCCACCCCTTTCTTGGTGTACCCCTTAAGGCATGCACTCAAAGTGATTGAGACTCAATAGGTTCCTACAGATACAAAGTGTCAGTAATCAATAAAAGTTTGAAAATATTATGTGTATACAATGCATTTTTCATCCCAAAGGGCATGACAATATTGTGAAGGATCCCCATTCAATGGCAAATGTAGTCATAGGTTGATCCTCCTCAACTATATAGACTTGATGGTACCCAAAAATCCATCTGTGAAAGTATATATTTCATACCTAGTGATGCCTTCAAGTATTTTATCTATGAATGGTGTTGGGAAGGGATCAATAACACAAGATGCGTTAAATATCTGGTAATCAATGCAAATTCTAATTCATCTATCCTTATTTATACTTATCACCATCTGACTGACCCACTTAAATTCATCAATGGGGTGATTACTCTAGCATGCAACATGCCATCAATTTCTTCCTTTATGCATGCCCATAGATTCAGATTCATCTTATATGGCCTTTTCCTAACTGGTCGAACATCACCAACTAATTTAATATGCATTTTACCTAAGGATGGATGAACTCCTTTCATATCATTATATCTTCTTAGAAAGACATATTGGTATTCTTTTAACAATTCAAATATCTTTGAAACTTCTATGTTAATCCAATAATTACCTATAGTAGCTATTTTTAGTTCTTCCTCTATGACAATGTTGCCTTAGATAGTTTGAATTGGCCTGGAGTAAGGGTGGTCTATATCAGGACTAGTATTATGAATAGTTTAGGTGAAATAGTCCTTAGGAACATCCAAATGATTTGACAAAAGGTCAAGTGGGTTGGACACTTCACCTTCTTCTACCTGAAATACTAGCTTTTGTTTCCCTTGGAATATCTCTTCACGTCGATCTTGATCAAGAATTGGTTCTAACATGGGAACAAGTTGTACAGATGGTCCATTGAAGAGAATTATAACTTCTTCTAGGATATTATGGATATATCTCAGATGATCTTCAATTGAACTAGGTCAGAAATAACTACTTTGTGTATGTCCTAAAGAGTGAGGCACAAATCCATTATTGGAGAGGAATAAGATCGTGTTGAGTTCATGTTTTCCTTCAATAAATGCCAAAATTGGGTACCCATATGTTGTTCTTCATGAACATACCATGTTCTCTCCTAAGTTCATAGAGTTTCATAGAATGCATGTACCCACAAGTACTGTGGTAAGTAAGACTCTTCATCTTTCCATATCGACTCATAGGCCTCTATATGGGGTTCAAGTGCTTGTACTCTACTATAACTGATTATTCCCTTGACTCGATTGTCAGGATGGAATCAGTGATGCAAAGTAGAGTATACTTGATACCACTAGAGAATTTGATCATTATGGGTTTGCCACCATTTTATAGCTATAACATCAAAGAGGTGAACCAAGGATCATATACAATCATTATCAGAGTGATAAAATTCTTCAAGGTACTAGACAAAGTCATATAATTCTATTTGTCTGTGAAATGAGGGGTTGCATCGAGTCTTTTTAAAGGTCATCTATCATTGGTACCCTCATGATTTGGCTAATAAAAATGCAAACAAACTTGTGGCATTTAAGGTACTAGCACAAAACATTCCCCTGACTACCAATAGCACTACACACTCTTCTAGTGAGGTCATAGTCACTATGGGCCTAATAATTACAAGTATTGCCTATAGTAATAGAAAGGGACTGAGTGCCTATTCATTAGAGGATTCCATTAAGAGTAAGATCATGTTATCACCATCTCTAGCAGTGACATTATATATGTGGTTAATATCTTCTTCCACATTAATACGTTTTATGTATGGGGGTTCATGTGTTTGATCTAGGGGAATAACAACGTGTTGATCTACATTCTTAAAATTGATATAGTGATTTTTGAAACTTAAGTCTGTATTATTTTCATAACACTAGGGTCACCCCAATAGAGCTAAAAAGTCATCAGCCTCTACTAACTTGAGAACTTCAAAGTCAGCTTTGAGAGGTGCTCCAAGGATATCCACTATTACATTCTTGAGGATGCCAATCAATAGAGCATGAGTTTTATTAACCACAAAAAATACATGCGATGAAGGTTGTAATGCTAGACTAGCCATTTTACACCATGCATCCTTAGTGAGGATGTTAAATTTAGTGTTAGAGTCAACTAAGATGTCTCAGATTACCCACCCATCGATGGCAACATTTACTAGTATTTATTTATCCTCTGGAGGGATAGGAGGAATAGGGGTATCTTACCAATGAACACAATTTAAATGATGATTCTTAGTATATTGAGTCATTTGATGTTGAATTTTATTTGGTGATTGTACCTGATTCTTAAGCTAAATGCTTAGTTATAGGATAATATCTTCATCCAACATACGCTTGTAAAGCTCTTGAAAATTGTCTTGCAACACATTTTGAGGCTCTATTACCTTCTACATATCAGCACATTGTGTTGCTTCTTGGTCCTTAAAAAATATAATTTCTCCTTGTAGTTCTCATACCAATGTTATAGTGTCTTGGAGCACATCCTTCTATTACTAGGCATCATGATACTTCCTCACTCTAGGCTCTACACACTGTACCTTCTCAATAGGAGTAGATGTAGACTAAGATTATTCTTTGTTATGTGTGGTGATATTCACTTGTTGAGCTATTGGGGTGCTTGAATGCATATGCCAATGTGGTTTCTCAATGCAAATCATAAGTGCACCTTTTTCAGTTCTCTCCTTAGTGATGGCCATGTACAAGTCAGGGCATTCTTCTAACCAATGGTCCTTTTTACAAAAAGCACATGTTGGGTAAACTAGATAATCTCTTCCATAATGGTCTAGGGATCTGCACTTATAACATGTTCTTGGTGGGAAAAAACCACCTCCTCATCCTCATTCGATAACCTAACCATGGAATCCACCATTATCTTGATTATTAGACATAGAGGTTTGGTGCTTCATGGATATCACTAATTAGCTAAAAATCATTTGTGTCATGGGTATATGTATCACATAGTTTGCAATATTTAGACACCTTATTATGTTTAGCTCACTACAAGAGAGGATAGGAGTATACATCATGCTCTTCATGGCAAATTTCACATAACTACTTTAGTATAATGCAAATGTATTTGCTTAGGTAGTTGCTTTAGTTATGTCCTTTAGAATCACAATCGATGCACCAAAGACCTTTACGAATATCATATGCATTGTTTGTAGTTATTTTTTCAAGCTATAATGCCATTAAATCTATTTAGCCTTTCATGAAGGGACTAATCCTAGTGTCAATGCTACCAATAACTTCAGCATGGAGGGTAGCTTCCAAGGCTTTATGTGGGCTAGTAAAGGTCTTCTGGGTTAGTGTTCATAAAAAATGAAGTAACAAACATCCCATGAACCATTGTGCATGATGAACAACATTGATTTTAAATGATAGATTAGATAGAAGTGTTTTAAACCTGATATCATATTCCTGTACACTTCTAGTGAGCTCCTGCTTATATATTTAAGTGTGGCAATACTTTATTGCTTGAATTTAGGAATGTCAAATTCTTAAAGGAATGTCATTTTGAGCTAATCATAGTCACTCACCACTTGTTTAGGGTCCATTTTTTTATACCACTTACGCACTCACCCAATAGTGTAGTCACAAACTGTGTGGCCTTTTGCTTAGAAGAAGTGATGCCTCATGCCATCCAAATAAGTTCACATTTATGGATGTGTTCTACAACATTCTCTACACCTTGATATTTAGGTATGTGAAATAACATTTCATAATATACTATTGGTAGTTGAGGTGATTGCATTGGTGGTTGTTGATAACCCCCAGATCCTATCCCTTGAGGGGGAAGTCCACCACTTCCTCCCATGCCACTTCCTAGTCCACCTCCAGTGCCTCCAGTAGTAACATCCATGCCTTTGGGTATAATAGCTAGTTGATTAATAAGATTTGGGCTAGTACTCTATGAATTATGAATGAAAAGTCCTCCAGGCATCCCAATTTAAGCCATGAAATTCCCTTGAAGAGGGAAAGAAAGTGTTAACTCCATATGAGTTACAATTGGCTCAAATACAATATCCCTTATAGGATCAATTTCTGATTCCATGCTATCTGTATCCTAATTATGTATACATAATTCATCTGATTCAAAAGTATGAGCATGCACTATGGTTGGGGAGCTTGGTTACTTCAAACTTGGTTCTTCAGTTTTTACTATCTGACTAGTTTCTCTTTCATATGATAAAAGTGGGATGGGACATGGTTTGAAAGTGATGGGGTCCTCTTTGTGTGTTTTCACTTCCTTGTAGATCCTAACAACACTTCTTGAGTTCTCTCAATCCCTTTCCATATATCTTACTCCTATGATCTTCTATCGAGCTTCATCATATTTTTGCTTCCATAATGCCTACTGACTAGCTACCATTCCAAACCTAAAATCCCTTTTCAAATATTTTCTATTCCCTTTCCAAGTATGTGGCTAATTCAAATATGGATTTATCTCTCCATTGACATAGTTTCAAGCCTACAATCAATATACAACTTCTTGATTTCTAATGGGAAATGTCTAACATATCAGCCACGCAGTTCTATGAGGAACTAGAACTTGGCTTGTTCTAGACAAGAATAAGTAGTTATATCATACTCTTGAATGTAGCTATTCACCATGCCTCTCTAATAAATGTTAACAACTCATGTCTATAGTGTTCCAAGTTGTACTAAAGCTCTTTGTTATTCTAATGTCCAAGACTATCTTCTCCTAAAGTTTTGTGATTGACCTTCAACATAAGTAGATAGCCAAGTATGCAAATAAATTAGGATTTCAATAAAGGAAGTTTCATATAATGCACTATAGAGATTTTATTCTACCCAATGACATGCAAAAAGTCTTGGTTTAAGGTAAAGAACCACAAAATTATCCTCAACCCCAGTAATCCATTTCTCAAATACTCTCAAGGGTGATACATTCAAGCACTTTCCATTATTGTGCAAAAAACACTATAGGTCCCCAAAATAGAACCAAAATATTTGGTTCTAATCCTTTAATAATGTTTTAGGTGCGGTTGTGTATCCCCAATGAGATAATGTGCTAGCCCTTCATGTAATAATGTGGTCTTGCATGCTCACTTGAAGCACGTAACTACAAACTAGTTCTTATGGGTTATGTTGTGCAATATCATATTAGTCATATCATTTGGGTTAAAACTTAAATTTTATTAGAAATTACATATGAAAATAGATACACTACTTTTATCCTAGTATAATTAATCTCAACAACTATAATTATGTAAATAAGTGCCATGGAGTTCAGTGATTGTTACTCCAAAAAAGTAAAAGTTGCATAGATCTCATATTAAGTCCCAATTACAAGTACTCAACACAAACCTACCACAAATTCATAATTATCAATTAATTAGATCACGAACATCAAAATTGATTATAATATCTGTAACACTTATATTATGCTTTAGCAAAATGATATCCAAAATTGTGTCACCTTATAATGCTTTCATACAGGGGTATTTATAACTTGTTTTTCCCTGACTAAGTAGTTACATAATTAATGATAGGAGTAATCAACCAAAAAACTCTTTATGAACTAAGAGTTATGGTAGTATATTAACTAGGTTTTCCTAAGGACTCAGGCCTTTACACCCTCTATATACTTATTCTATGCTAGATCCTTGCTACCATGTTTTTATCTCTTTGCGGGTCGATGCAAAACTTATGATGGATAAGGTCTGGATGGCCCTTAAGAATAAATCCTTAACCATCTCCCACTTCTCATGCACTCCCAAAGTATTTTATTACTACTTCAAGTCCTATGCTCTTAGGGCCCTCATAGTTGTATCTATTTTTGATTGGGTCTTCTCATGCTGGTGCTTTTGCACCCTTATCCTTTTATGCCTCACTAGTTCTGTGCCATGGTCCTACTATGCTAGTTTAGTTTTTCACCCTAGTATCTCTATGCTATACTCCTTTTGCACTGTACCAATTCCATGCTAAAATACCCAAATACTTAGCCAAAATTTGGGGTCTAATAAAAAGTCAAATTAAGTCAACCAAGTCAAAATCCCAAATCAAAAGTCAAAATGTCCAAGTTCAACATTCAAATTCAAATCACTTCCAAGTCAACATTCCAAAATAAAATCAAGTCAAACATCCAATCTAATTTAGAAAGCTAAACATCTAGGATAAATAATCAATGTCAAATAATCAGGTCCATAATCAAGTCAATCCAAATTAAAAATCAAATCTTATCCTTGTTTTTCAATTTAATCTCATGCACTTGTCGATTGGGACTAATGAAAATCACAACATCCATCATTTCTCCAATCTAAAATGAAAAATCACAACAAATCTTAATGAAACACAATGGAATATAAATCCAAATCAAGCTTAATTGACAAATCTTAATAAGTCCAAATCTAAATCCAAGTCCAAATATAGATCAAATGGCATCCCATGTAAAATATACAAATATCCTATCTAATATCAACCATCCAAATCATGATATCCCTCAAAATACCAATCCATTTATAGCATCACCATTCCAACGTCAAAATGTGATATACCTACTCCAACAACTTAGCCAATGAGTATCCCACCTAACATCCCTTCTTGATCCTTCATCTAGTAATCCTTCATCCACTCATATCTTAAAACCACCCCTCCAAGGATATTTATCTACATAAGAACCATATACATCCAAGTATGAGAATCACCCGTTAGGGATATGCTAAGATCCCTTTCTAAATCACAATCAAACTCCTCCACTTCCAAGTAAAGGTCAATATAATTACTTTATCTTTAACCAACCCATATTCAATGAACCTATTTTTATAGAATCACCCATCTTTATCAAATTACCCATCTTTATCTAATATCAAACAATTTTTAGTCCACCCATCTTTGACGAAGGACCTATCTTTGATGAACCATCATTTGACCAATCACCCATCTTTGGTTAACCTATATTTGACTAACCACCCAAATTTGATAAACAACTAGTCCTTAATTAACCCATATTTGATGACACCATCCTTATCCTATTACCCCATCTCCCATTACATATCAAAACCTCCATCTCCCAACACCACATGCCCCAAGTGATAATGGGACTTGTAGACAACAAAAAACAACATCAAAACTCTTTCCATGTGGACATACCCATCATACATAAAAAATTAACATCAACATCAGAATTAACATTAGAATTAGAACCAACATCAACATCCTATTAGTTCAATAAAATGTCATTTATTAGATCTGACCTCCTCATAGAAGAGGAAATCAACATTAATCAATCATAGTTACATATAGATAACCTCATGGATTATTTACAAAGTAGCAAATAAATTATAGCAAGAAAAGTCCTTGAAAACATGAACTAAAATGGGAAAGGCCTTGACCTACATGAGTAAGGCATCATTGAACCCATCCATGTATGTGCATACAAAAGATATCATGAAATTGACTAAAAACCATCTTCTAATCAACATAAAGATGTTTGTGACACTTTCATGATTTTTTAGAAAGCCTCATCCTACATTGAAACATGATCCATTCATATTACCTATGAGGACCGTGCTATCACCCATCCTCTTATAAATATCACCCATCCATTCCACCATTTTGAAAGTTAATCTCCCACACCCATTGATTGGGACTGACAAAATCACTTACCATCAACCTTCTTCCATAACAATCCAATAATGGTAGAATTCATGATTATCATCTATCTAGAAGATCATAAAATTGCATCAACACATTTTGGGGAATAAAAAACATTCCTTAATCAATATAAATCCAATATTATATAAAATCAAAATCTAAAATTTGTATCCCCTAGTGAAAACCTCCTTAAGGCACTATAAGACAATTTAAATCAAAATTAAAGTCAAAAATCAAAGTCCTTTAGTGAAAATCTCTTTGAGATTCTATTAGACCCAAATCAAAATCAAAGTCCATAAAATAAAAAAAGTGAATCCCTTGGGGAAAACCTTTTAAGGCACCAAGGGATGAATAAATCGATCTCCGTCCCACATCATCATAGTTGTAAGACAATTCCAAATCATAAGTTGTAAACACCATCATTATAGATGGAAAATACCCAAAACATCCATTCGATAGATGCTCTCAGTCTCATAGAACATGAGATTTTTGGTACAAATCCTCCTTTGCATAATGATCACATCCCACCTCCAAATCTTCACGTAATCAACAAACACCCTCTATCTAATATTCTTTCCACTTCACCATTCTTAATAACATCCACTATCATAGGGGATATGAGGGCATCTTATTCAATTTAGAAGAATCCAATTTAGAAATCAATGAAGTTCACAATGACATCACTAGAGCACACACCTGAAAGATCCAATGTTGCGATAATAAAAAATCAATAAAATTAAAATAAAAAAATAATAATGAAAAAAAACTAAAAAAATCAAAAGAGAAATAATTCCTCCAATGGTGAAAACCATGCTTATGTCACCTTGGATGTACCATGATGTAAATTAATTTTTAACATCCTGCATAAATAATCTATTATCTATAGATACCTTGACACTAGGGGGTAACCCCATGTTGATCTAAATTCTTCATCCTACATGTCCCTTTTGTTAGGGGACCCCTTATCCAACGAAAGCACAATTGATTACTTTCTTATAAGCAATTAAACACGGAATTATACCAGAATGATAAAGTAACTAGAAACTTGAGACAACAAAGAATTTGAGAGACAATACACACTCTTGTATTAGATATTACTAGAAGAAAATACAATAAAGAAGATGCCACTTCTCCCTCCACCTCAAAGGCTTGCCACACCTCAAGACCTTCTTCCCTCTCTCTCTTGCTCAACCAAAACCAACTCTACAACCTGAGTTGCTATCCCTCCTTGAATGCTTCAGCTGATCTCCTTGACCTTACACCTGTAGATCTCCTTGACCTTGCTTGCTTCAATGCTTTTACTTGCCTTCTTGGTAATTACAATACATGCCTCATGGGTCTTTAAATAGAATCCCATGGTTACAAAAATAGAAATCTAACTACAATAATTAGACACGCAGCTCGTGACTATAATTAGTCATTTGACATGCAAACACTCACTTCACTTAACTGACTGTTCGTAAACAGCAGTTCTGGAACACACAGGCGACCGACGTCGATTCCTGCTTGTCTGGTGCTACTGACATTGGCTGACTGGCTGCCGATGCTGGTTGCCTTCTGCACTGGTAATGATCGATGTCGGTCATGCTACCGATGCTGGTTCTTCTGAAACTCAGCAACCTCTTCTTCGTGTCTGAAAGTAGTTGAAGCTTTTAGCTCCACACCCTAACAATCTCCCACTTGGAGATAAACAACTACTACTGTACCTGTACACCATCTATTTTGTTTCTTTGGCTCTGTATCCCTCTTCAAAGTCACTCTTGAAGACCAACCACCACGCAAACCTGTGATGCTATACCTATCACTTATGCCACAAGAATTTTGTTGCTCCCAAATTCTCGATGACATACTTCTGAACCAACTCTACCCTTAGCTCAGAAAACTCCCTGTATATGAAACCCTGCAACAAGTAACACAATACAGTAACAAGATAATGTAGCTAATATTATCTAACCTGGTAAAGATAAAATATCATGGTCAAACCTCCATTGTCTGCAGCCTAATCAAGACCATATACCATAGCTTTTTGTCTCACGTGTCCATCCACTCTCTTCTCTAATATGGGAATCCATCCCTCTATCCAGTGCTTTCTTCTAGCTGACAACTCTACCAACAAATACCTGTTTGGTTTTACTCCAAAGACTCACACTCCTCATCCATGTCAAGCTCCCACTATTTTTGGATTCTACCTGCATTGCTTCTTTCGTCTTCCTAGTTCTTGACTATCAGTAAGCAATATAAAGAAGGTGAACAACAAATATGAGGTTCACATACCTTTTCTGACCTCTATATGGGTGTTTGAGACTCCTTGACAGCTAACTGTCCACCCATCATCCGTTCCAGTGATCGATCTCGGCCATCTCCCAGTCTGCTCCCGACCGATGTCGGTTCCCTGCACTGACCCTGACTGCCGATGTCATTTCCCTGGCCGACACCGGTGTCACCCCTGCCAATGTCAGTCCTGATGACTGATGTCGGACTTCTCTTACCTGACCTACTGACCCTGCTGGTCTGCACATGACCGATGTTGGTTTCTATCTGGCTGACATCGATGCCATGGGAGCACCGACGTCGGTACCTGTGTTTTTTTGCAAGTGATGAATTTTTCATCCGCGAGCTCATCTTGGATCAAACCTCTGTCCATGCTGCCCTGCTCAGATTTATTCAACCCCTGTGACTGATCTCTATCCTTCATCTCCTCCATAAACACCAAGGCTTCTTTGTTCTTATCAAAAGCATCAAATTTCCTTTTTCTGCAATGAACTCTATCTATGCTTTCTGAATTTGAACACATACCTTTTGAATCAAGAACTTCCATTCCCTTCCTATTCATGTGACCGAGCCTATTAGGCCACATCTTCGAATCTACACCAGAAGTAGAATCAATAATACAAGTAGATAGATAAAGAGTACCTACTTTCTTACCTCTCGCTAAAACAAGTGCTCCCTTGGTAACCTTCCAAGAATCCGCTGTGAGGGTTATTGTGCACCCCTCATCACCCAACCTTCCAACAGAAATCAGACTCTGCTTCAGAATTGGAACATGCATGACCTCTTTCAACACCCATGTGTTGTCAATCTACAATCTCAGCTGGACTTTCCCTTTGCCAACTATCTGACAAGGCGTACCATCCCCTCAATAGAGCACTCCAAAGTCTCCTTGTTCATACTCATGGAACAAATCTCTGTTTGGGGATGCATGAAAAGATGAACCATAATCTAAAATCCATGATCCTACCTGACTATCCAAAGAAAGTATGAGAGTGTCTTGTACCACAATATTTGCATCCTTTGCTTCTTCAATACCTGCATGTTGATTCTCTTTATCTCTCAACCAACACTCCTTTGTATGTCCTTTCTTTCCACAAAACCAGCAGGTAACACCTTTGGATTCAGATCTCCTTCCCGACCTTGATTTCCCTTGCTCAACCTTTTCCCTTTGCCTTCCCCTACTTTCTGCACTTAGAGCATTACCTGATGATTCACCTATGCTTCTCCTGCGTATTTCCTCATTCAAGATCACACTCACAACATCATCAACTTTTAAGATTTTAGAAGCAGATGCAGAATTACTTACTGCCATAACCAAACTGTCCCAACTTTCAGGCAAAGAACATAAAATCAAGAGAGCCTTTACCTCATCATCAAAAATAATATTGACTAAAGCCAATTGGTTGACCAAACCATGGAAATCACTGAGATGAGTATGTACCGATCCACCTTCCTGCATTTGCAAAGTAAATAGCTGCTTCATAAGATATACCTTATTAGAAGCCGAGGGCTTTTCCTATAAATTTGCCAAGGACTTTATCAACTCTTCCATTGTCTTGCACTGTGATAAGCTGGATATTATAGACGATGCAAGGCTCAACCTTATGGAATCGAGAGCCTTCCGATCAAGAACACTCCATTCTTCATCTTTCATATCTATGGGCTTGCATGCAACCCCACCCAAAGGTAAGTATAGATCCTTCTGATACAGATAATCCTCAATCTGCATCCTCCAATGTTGATAATTCTTGCCGTTAAACTTCTCCATTCGTAGCTTTCTTTCTTCTGCCATTGATGAACTCCCACTCAATCAGAAAACCCTGTGAATGACCTGTAATCAAAAAATAACCTATTTCCTACAAATCATAGCTCTGATACCACCTGTTAGGGGACCCCTTATCTAATAGAAACAAAATTGATTACTTTCTTATAAGTAATTAAACACGAAATTATACCAGAATGATAAAGTAACTAGAAACTTGAGATAACAAAGAATTTGAGAGACAATACACACTCTTGTATTAGATATTACTAGAAGAAAATACAATAAGGAAGATGCCACTTCTCCCTCCACCTCAAAGGCTTGCCACACCTCAAGACCTTCTTCCTTCTCTCTCTTTCTCAACCAAAACCAACTCTACAACCTGAGTTGCTATCCCTCCTTGAATGCTTTAGCTGATCTCCTTGACCTTACACCTGTAGATCTCCTTGACCTTGCTTGCTTCAATGCTTTTACTTGCCTTCTTGGTAATTACAATACATGCCTCATGGGTCTTTAAATAGAATCCCATGGTTACAAAAATAGAAATCTAACTACAATAATTAAACACGTAGCTCGTGCCTATAATTAGTCATTTGACATGCAAACACTCGCTTCACTTAATTGACTGTTCATCAACATCAGTTCTGGAACACAGGCAACTGACGTCGGTTCCTGCTTGTTTGGTGCTGTCGATGTCGGCCGACTGGCTGCCGACGCTGGTTGCCTTCTACACTGGTAATGACCGACGTCGGTCATGCTGCCAACACCAGTTCTTCTGAAACTCAGCAACCTCTTCTTCGTGTCTGTAAATAGTTGAAGCTTTTAGCTCCACACCCTAACACCTTCCAAATCAAATTCAACCATATTTAATCACCCTAAACATCTTACATCATCCTTATATCCATCTTATTATGACTCCCATCTTGACCTTGATAAGGAAGTGGAAGAAGTCTCGAGACTTGTTCTAAAACCATCTTGGCATAATCCTTTTAATGACACTTTGATGATTAGACCCTTGGTTCCTAGATGACATTGTCCTTGGATATCCCTAATACATCCCTCATCATCCCTAATCATTCACCATCCTCATCCAATATCATCCAACATCATCCTAAATCCATTTCATCCATTATCATCACCCTTCATGATGCTAGAACATTGTTTCCCTTTGCTAGTAGCCCTTGTAAATACATACAAAAAAATCCCTTGTATATATTTATTCTAAAAAATCTAAAAACATCAGAAATATACAAAAACATTAGAAACATCCAAAAATTCCAAAAACATCATAAAATTCTAAAAATTCAAAAACATCATAAAATTACAAAATCCCTAAAAATATAAAAAAGTTAAAAATCCTTAAAAAGATATAAAGCCACAAATCCAAAAACATGTCTTGTCTTAAATTTGGTAAAAAACCTTGACCATTTTTTAGTCAAATCATTCCAATCAATCTAATCCCCTTGCATGTATCCTTGCCTAGGGGTATCATCCAACTATCAATATCATCAAGCCTTCACACAAATTTTGAATTGATTAATGATAATATGCTTTATGTTCTTTTTGTTTTCAAGTTTGTGTGTGTTTGATTTCTTACATGTTTGTTTATTTTTTATTATCATGCCTTAACTTAGTCTATATGCATGTGACAATAGGGTCATCATGGTTTTTCTATATCATGGTGCTTCCTATCATGTGCTTGTACTTGAGTCTATTCATCATCCCATGGCAACAATGACATTATGATTTTTTCATATCATGGTGCATTGTTATCATTTTTTTGTTGGATTGGGCATCATTCCTTACACACACACTACACTATATCATCATGAAGTTTTATATCATGGTGTATAATGCCATGTGCAAAATAAAAAATCAAGTTATAAATCACGTGGAAACCATGCTAAAATGATAGTATATCCCCTTGAAAAACACAAAACTAATCATCTTATCCATCTTGGACCAAGTCAAGGTAAAATCATCTATTCATATCCATCACTCCTCATCACATTATTCCCTTCTTGAGAGAACTAAAATGGCCTAAAGTCCATTTAGATTTATAAGTAACACTTACTCACATGGAGTTTCTTAGGCCAGCTTGGTCTTTCTCTTTCTTGTTCTTCTATCCATTTCCATTCCCATTCTTGTTCTTTTTTCAATCATTTCTTCTAATTAATTATTCATGTCTAATCACATCATTATTCAGTCATTATTACATCACTTGGGGCATCCTTGTGTGCCTAATTTTTTGTGGCTTCTTCATTCCTTAAAAATTCATTATACCATCATCACATACTTCTACATCAGCCTATCAATTTCCTGTCATTGATCAACATGATCTTATCATCCTTAATTCATGAAATTAGTTAAATCCCCAATCTATTCTTGAAAATCAATCATTCAATTAGTTAATTAATCATCCATCCAATCCAAGCTCACAAATTCCATATTGCTTAGGGATAATCAAGCATACAACTCATCATTGGGATAGATTGTTCCCAATTCTAGGTCATAGATTTTATGGGATGTGTCCTTCCTAAATATACCCTACTTGGGGTAAATCAAAACACCCAAATTATATCAGGATGTATCCTTCCCAAAACCACCATACTTGGGGTAAATCAATCCATCATCATAGGAAACCAAAGCATTCAAACCTTAGCTTAAGCAAGTTAATCTCATCTCTCCAATCATAGTTTAATTCTTCCATTTTAGCCTCTTACTCTCTTTTTTGAGAGCACAACCACATCTATCCTCCTTGAATCCCCTCTTGAATGGGCATCATCCATCACATTATTTCATTCATCATTATCCAACTTTGATCCACCTTTTTCCCTAACTTATTTCTTTTAAAAGTTATTACTCCACCCATCATGTTTTGCAACGCCCTTTCAAAGGGGTAGAATGTAGACACTTAAAATTGGACACTTAGTGTTGATTTTAACTATTCACTAATTTTTCACTAACATCATGCTTCAATCATCTCAATCAGTCTTCTATCTATACTAACATACATAGTTTAACCATTATTCATCCCCCATTGATCAATTAATGATTTCTTCCTCAAACTTATTCAATACCACAAAAATCTACCATCCCTCTTCATTAATTAATCAACACATATTAATTAATCAATCCTTCCTTAATGAGAAATTTCATAGCTTTTGGAATTCATATTTATTTAAATTCATAAATCCAATTAATTCCTCACATCATAACATCATCCACCTTTTTTCCAAGCAAATT
Organism: Torreya grandis; assembly: GCA_037957365.1. Taxonomy (NCBI): domain Eukaryota; kingdom Viridiplantae; phylum Streptophyta; class Pinopsida; order Cupressales; family Taxaceae; genus Torreya; species Torreya grandis. The sequence continues at coordinate 354,500 of JARHVA010003765.1, read as the reverse complement.
CAATAAAAATAGGTAAGTGTGCAAGCAAGAGATATGACATGCTCTTACACACTCGAAGCCTTCATCATTGAATCCTCTTACACAATCTAACCTTCTTATACATAATTAATCCTCCTCATTTATGAGGAGGATGCCCAATCCTCCACTGTTGATCTCCAACCAAGATCAATAGATGTCATTAATTATCCAAAGCTATAAATAGAGGGTTCCTCATTGAATCTTAACAAGATTATTTGTATAACAAAGTGCTACTAATTTATGAATCAAGGATTCAACTCACATCCTCACCCATCCAATCTAATGTTCTATTTTCAAGGGGACATGTTATTGAATTATCTATGAATCTCAACCCACCTTTACAACTACATCACATCTAAGCTCATCCTAATTCATCAAGAGGATAATAAAGGTATAACAAGTGTTGTTTTCTAATTATAATTACATTCCTTTTGTCTTGATTAATTTGAGGACACATGCTTAGACTAGGTATATATTTCATTATATTTTGACTTATACTAATGAAATACTAATCTTTGTTCCATGATGTTACACCTATTAATATCATCATTTATAAAATTTATTTTGATCCTACTTATACTCTTATTTTATTACTTCTAATATTACTAATGCTTCCCTTTATTCTCAAAATTCTATGATTTTAAAACATCTTCCTATATGCATAGAAAGCAACATGCCAAATTTACACATTTAACTTCCTAGGGTTAGGCCAAGACAACCGAGAGAAATATGGATCAATTAAACCAATTATCTAGTTAGATGGGTTGAATAGGTTGGGCTTGTTGAATTAAATAAACTCATTTGAGAGGTTAAGCTACCCTTTTGGGATTATGGATTATACATAGTTGTGGGTGTGTTCTTTGATACTAATATTCATATATAACCTCATTATGTGTATTCAATACAAAAAATTATGAGGTGATGAGAGCTCTAAAATGGTTAGACTCTAGGAGGACTAAATAACATAATTCTTGGTCTATGTTACTCTCCTTGAATGGGTGAAAGTTTTGTTAAATTACCTTTGGTATTTATTTGACTCAAGTATGTTGATTAAATATATGTAATGTCATTCATAAAATAATTGAATTGGATGAGGCTAGACCTGAGGATGAAGATTCAAATCAAATACTAAGATACACTAGTCGATGAACTAGAAAATGGATTTGTTTGGCTAGTTGGGCTTCATCTAATCGAGTTTTCTTATCTAAGGCTTCAAATTAGATTATTATTAAGTTGGGGAATGTAGTTGAGTAAAAAACCTATAGTTAAATCTCAAAGTCAATATCGATTTGAGTTTTTTCTACCAGAACAAGAATGACCACTTAAGGGAAGGCTCTTATCTTGTGTGGATGCACTAGATCTAAAAGTGTCATCCAAGGATGTGAGAGCAAATGAGCAAGATGGTGAATAAGCTAAATAAACCTAAAATTGGTTTTTAAAATATCAACATGAGCCTCTAACTAACATTTTATGAAATGAAATATTAAAGTAAATAACACATTAAAAAATGTTTATTACGAAACTAAACATATATCTAATATGTAATATCATACAAATAAATTCTTGTTTGTTTTCAACTGAAAAATTTCTTGATTATTTAAATAATCAATAATGTAAATAAATATAAAACTATATTTTTATTATTTTTGTGTCTATGCATGTAATAATAAACTAATTAATTAATGCACAATGTTAGAAATGAGCAACTAACTAATCTCTTTCTTTTTTTACTTTCTATTTTTAGATTTATGAATGCATCATGGAAATAAACAACTAGCCAATATATTTCTTTTTTAATTTTGTATTTTATATTTATGAATGCATGTTGTTAATAAATACCTAACTAATCTCTTTATTTTTTGTATTTTTAGAATTTTGCTGGAAATAAACAACTAATTAATTCCCTTTTTTTAAAAACATTTCTATATTTTTGAGATGAATGTTGGAAATAATTTAATTATCTAGACATATAAGTATAAATACTAAAACTAAATATAATTGTAACTGTTATGATACTCTAGATTGACACAAACCTCTTCTGAAGCTGAAATTGTAAGAATTTGGACAAAGATTTGTATAGAATGATCTCAATATACTACTGAAAATGAACAAAAGACACAAAAGGAATGTTATGGGTGAATAATTAACAGAAGAAAACTATTGAGAAAAATGACATACATGTATATACTACTGTAAGTGGATGTTTTATACATGAAAAATAATGGAAAATTGATTCTTTTATGCTCAGGTGTAGTTGAAAATAATGTTTTTTTTCTTATAATAATAAATAAATAAAAAATATGACGCTCGGGAATATTTGAAGCTACATTTAGGAATTACATAAATAATTTATTATATTAACAACACAAAAAGGAACAACAACTATTTATTCAAAGAAGATTCATGAATATAAATAATAAATAAAAACTATTTTAAGAAGATTTTCCTTGCATAGGGAGTATAGAGGTAGTAACTTCAAAGAGACTTACATATACACAAAAGTTGTGAAGAAATGAAATCTACAAATGCACATATGTAAAAACTTTGAATAAAGCTACAAATGCACAAAGCTATGAAGAAATGAAAACATGAAAATATACACCCAAAAACAAATGGATTAATTATTTAGAAACTTATAGTGGATGTGAAGAGGCTAGGGTGAAGATATGAAGAAATCTTCCTTGGTGCTTTTACAATCCATTTAATTTTGCAAATAGTGTGCCAACACAAAGTTGTGATAATGATTTCTAAGAACAAATATCATAACTTTTTAACTAAAAAAATATAATCCATTATTAAAAGAGAGCTAAAATAAATAAATTTTTAACCTATCAAATATAAATGACAAATCAAGAGAGTGTTGTTGGCTATGAAGCTGCATTTCTCAGGTTGTACCTATGTATAATTGCTCATATTTGATCTAAGTGAGTTTTTCTCAGAAAAAGGGTATATAGAATAATGGAACTGAGAATTGAAGTAAGAGGGTGAAAGGAAAAATTTAGTTATTTATGGATAGCTTTCAAAAATATTAGAGTACAAGTTACCTATTAATGGATCTTTCTAATTCAAATTTTAATTCAAAGAAGTGTATTTGTAAGGGGAGGGCAATGGGGAACTGGGTAGGAGAGAATATAGGGGGAGTACTGGTAAATTAATTAGGAAATAATATAAGGTAAACACAATTGAAATTGATGTGAAAAATTAGTGAAAACATTTCAAAACATGCATCCCATGGGTTAATTTGGCCATTTGAATAATGGTCATGAAAATTTTGCTTTTAGTAGAGTGGCTGTTATGTAACCACAATGGTAGCTAAAAAAACCTCCATGGTAGCTATGAAATTATCAAGGTGGTTAATTAAAATATTGGGTTAGATTAAAAAATAGCTAAGGTGGTTATATGAACCATCATGGTGGTTATATTGTAACCACCAAGGTGTATTACAAAATTGCTAAGGTGGTTATGTGAACCATTGCAATAATTACATAACCTCCATGATGGTTTTTACATGCAACTCAAACTCCAAGTTTGGAAAGTTTGAAGCCTTGAAATTTTTTAAATTAGACACTTAGGGAAAGTTTTTTAAAGTAAAAAAATAAAATGGGAAAGAAAAGGATCTAAGCATATTACATTTTTATTGGAGTTTTTTTGCATCATCATTAAAATTTCAAAATGTTGTATTTTGTAATTTTTGATTGTTTACAAATTTACCCCTTAGTGGAGGCACTTTGACATGACTTAGATAGGGTTATTTTACCGAGAATAGGTACACCTTATTAAAGGGGAGGATTGGAGAACTTATCTTGTTTACCTATGTGGTAAAATGAAGCTAGCTGAGATGCATTATCATTTGTAACCAAAAAACAAGTGTAGTATATTAAAAGGGTTGAAAAAAACTATTTAATAAAAACATAGGATAAGAATACTTACCATACATTCAAAGGATAAAATACTACTTGGTCCATCCCATCTGGGGCCAATATGCAGGGCTAGATGGATAGATGCCAACTCAAAGAAGTAAAAATCAAGATTCAAATGCAAAAGTAAAGTAATTTTGGAAAATTAAAAAAAATCAAAGACAAGATTACCTATCATTTATGTGGGGGAATTATACTACCTAAATCACTATGTGTTTCTCCATACTTTAAAAAAATGCAAACATGTTGAAATACTTGAAAAATAAAGCATATATAATAAACCATGCTAAGAAAAGTAATTTTAAATTAGAATGGAAAAAATAAAATGTTACTATAAATGACTTCTATTATAAATTTATAAATCACTTTCACTAAACCAATTTTCAAACTTGAGCTTTGAACCACCTTTGATCAAATTTTAAATGTAGTGTTAGGATTACTCTTTATTTAGGATAATTTATTTTATCTTAAGTTTCTTTTCCATATGTGAGGAATTTGTATTTATGTAAATTTTTAATTCACATAAATTTGGATTCTTTTAAGTGTCACTCTCTTCTTATTTCTCTCTTAGGATTTGAGAGTTACTTTCATGAGTAACTCCTCTCTCCACTTGGCACACACCTTCCTTCTCTTTGTAAGGGATTATGACACAAGTGTCACACACTTGGAGGGATTGTAAGGTCATAATGAGGTTTTATGTAACTCTTATTTTCTTCTTATATCTCTATAAAAAATTTCTTTTTCTCCTCATTTCTTCACTAAGAATCATTCTAGCTCTCTATTCTTCTCTTATACTTTTGATTAATCTTGTACTTGTGGAGATATTTGTTACAATCATGTAGTTTTTTCTCTGATATGTTTGGTTTCCCACTTTAAATACCTTGTCTCTATGGTTTGATTTTGAGAGGTAACTTAATCTTTTATGCATTCTTGTTTCTCTTACTATCATGCTCAAGTCATTAATGCTATTTATTGGGTTAAAATCCTTTCATGATATTAGAGCCAAGTTTATTTTAATGACATTTTATTGAAATATGTAGAGATCTCTCTAAGGAAAATACTTATTTTTTTTGCAAGGGCTTCAACCCTTGCTAATTATTAAAATATTTTTTTCCCCTTTCCTTATTTAAATTAGTGGTTCTAACCTTTCTATTGCATGTTTGACCACTTTCACTTTTTTTTACCAACCTTTAATTTTTTTTTCATTAGTTAGTCAATAATTTATTATCATTATTATTTTTTAAATCTTAAACATTTATTTAATTTTTTTACTAATAATTTGTTATTAGTTTTATGAGCATTTTTAAAAAAAAAATAAATAAATCTTTTTGTTTTCTTTTTGAGATATTTTTTTTGATCCTTATGTTTTAAAAAAAACCAATCTTCTTAACAAGATCTTACAAGATTTTTTTTTGTTTGTGCAGGTATACAATTTATTTTCCTAAGTCACCCTCCTTCCTATTGAGATTTTTTTTGTAAATCTCTTTACCCTAGCATCCTCTTTTACTTTTTTTGTTTAATCCCAGCTGCTTCCAAAATAGGTATCGCCCCTTCTGAATAGTTGGATTTTTTTATTTTTATTTTCTTGTGCTAACTGTATGACATCCATACAAGGCCATATGACCTCTTTGTAACAACACATTTCCTTACTTTGGGCCACCCTTTTGTCTAATTTTTTTCTTTTGCTAATTCTAATGCCTCCTTTTGCTGCTTGATCTTTTAAGGCATCAACTTTTACAATTTTTTGCCATTTTCCTAAGGGCCATACGACTCTTTTATCTATAGTTTTTTATTATTTATTTTCTTCTCTCTGTTGTGATTGTTTGCCACGCGGTGCCTTGCTTCATATATTTATCCTCTTTGTTCATGGTGTCATCCTTGGTGGTTAACTCTGACAAAAAAATGAATTATCTCAAAGGGTGAGCATCATTATTCTTGTAGGTATGTGTTTTTCTAAGTGCTAAGTTTTTATTTCTAGATTTAATCATCCTTTTTTAGATCAGCTCTCATGCATTTCAAAAAAAATATAATAAGCTTTGCTTTTTCTTAAAAAAATGGCATATTAAGTTGTTTTAACTTCATTTTAATTTTAAAAACAAAACATCTCAAGGAAACTCTTTGCCTTTATAAAAGATATTTTTTATCTAAGCTTTTATAATTTGTTTTAAAAAGTTAAAATATAAAAAGAAAATAAGAGACACTTTAAAAAAAATTTAAATTAAGATTTTTTCATATTTACTTAGTTTACTTTATGTAAAGAACAATTTCTCTATTTAATTTAAAAAACAAAAGAAAAATTATTTAACCTTAACTTTAAGTTTTTTTAATTTTAATTTAATTCATTTTAAGTTTTTTTTGCATAAATTATTAAACTATTTTCTGCAATTCACTTATCCTTTTTTTGACTCTAAATTTTGTTTTAGTTATTCTCTTTGTATTATGACAAGCTTTCTTTAGGTTTCTTACCCCACCTACTCATTTTTTATTTAAGTTTTTTGCCTATCCATTTTTTGGTTATTAGGTGAGATTTCATGGCATAATGACTCAATTGTTTTTCAAATTTAAATTCACATCCAAAAACTACCATCTATGAAAATTGCATATGCGATATATTTTTACTTTCAAAGATTTGGTATGCATAGTCAATGGTATATATCCTCAACTGGATACTAAAACTGTATCTTCCAAAATTCAAGAGAAATAAAAAACAAAAAATGATGAGATCTTAAAATTGATTAACATGGCCATGACCCTTAAATTGCATATCTATATTGATGGTTGTTCTCTTTCCTCTATTGCATGGTCTAAACTTAAATCTGTTTATAATGTTGTGAATGAATTTCACAAAATTCAAATTTAAGATGAATTATCTAATTTAAAATATAATGATTTCAAATTTATGGATGATTTCTTAATTAAAGTTCATTCTTTGTATTCTCAACTAGTTGGTTTAGGTGTTAAACTTTATGATTTGAATTTGATTCCTATTATTTGAAAAAGTGTTTTACTTGACCTTTTCAATAGTTTATTACTAATATTCATTCTCAATTAGCTTTTCTTACTCTATCTGCTATGTTGACTTTTAAATTATTTTTTACTTTATTGTGTAAAAAAAATAAAAGTTGATTCAATTTGGTAGTCTTAAGATTAATGAATATGCTTTTATTTCTAAACACCAACATACGAATGACAAAGAACATGCCAAGTCTAATAATATACATGATAAGAAAGATAAAAAATTTAACTCTAAACCTAAGAAAAAATTAGAGTGTAATTATTATGATAAAAACACTCATGATGAAGATTATTATTTTAAAAAGAAACGTGATATGAAAAATGGTAAGCTTAAAGTCAAAGACAATGTTAACACTAATAAAAATAAGACTCAAACAAAACAAAAATCTAATACTAGAGATATTTTTACTTGTGCTTTGCATGCTTCTCCTATTAAATGGATTATTGATTATGGTGCTACTCAAAATATGACATCTAATGCACAATTGTTTACTTCTTTAGAACTATATTTTTCTAACAATCATTTAAGTCTTGTAAATCATGCTTCTTACAATGTTGAAGCTATAAAACATGTTAAAATCCCTAATGGTGAATTACATGTTGTCTTGCTTGTTCTTGATTTGAAATTGAATCTACTTTTCATACCTCAATTATGCAAACATGAATAAATGGTAGAATTTAGTAATGATACTTGTTATGTTAAATTTATTAAATAATATTTTCAAGTAGTTGCTCCCACTTTTCTAGACAATGATAATTTGTTCAAATTTATGGGATTCCCTTCTCCCTTATCTTCTCATACTTTGCTTATTTCTAATGATGCTAAATTGTGGCATGAAAGATTAGGGCATATTAATTACCAAAGTATTTTACTAATGAATAAAGTCAATATAGTGCAAGGTTCGATTAAAATTTCTCCCACTACTTCTACTTGTAATGGCTATATGGATGATAAAATTCATAGATAATCTTTTCTTAAAAATCATTCTTGGTGTATTATTTAAAAGCTTCATTTAGTTCATAGTGATCTTTTAGGCACTATGCAAACTCCTTCTATTAATGGTGCTAAGTATGCTTTAATTTTTGTTGATTTTACTCTGCGAGTTTAGATTTATTTCTTGAAAACTAAAGATCAAGTTTTAGACACTTTTATTGACTTTCATGCCTTTGTTGAAAAATAATCTCGCTATTATTTACGTATATTATGCACTAATAAAAAAACTAAATATGTTAACAATGATTTTTTTTCATATTGTAAGCAACATCGAATTAAGCATGAGAAAACTATTTTCCACACATCTGAACAAAATAGTGTTACTAAATGTAAACATATGATTATGATTGAAATGGCTAGGTGTATGTTGCATGCTAAAAATATGCATTATAAATTTTGGGCTGAAGGCATGTATTGTGCTATTTATCTCATTAATATGACTCTCACTAAAGCTATTTTAAATATTACACCTGAAGAAGCTTGGATTAGTAGAAAACCTAATTTAAAACATTTACGTGTTTTTGATTATGATGCATTTGTTCATATTGCAATTGAAAAGCGTCAAAAGTTAGATTTTAAATCAAACATTTTATATTTGTTGGTTATGATGAATCATCTAAAGCCTATGGGATTTATGATCTTCAAACTAACAAAATAAAGATTAAAAGTGATGTTAATATTGTTGAAAATGATGTGCTTGATTGTGCTTTCAATTCTATTTCTCTTGATATTGTTTCTACTTCTTTTCTTTTTGAATCTAGTGATGATCATAATGATGTGTTATATAATGTTGTTTCTCCACCTTTTTCTAGTCTTGCTCCACCTAAATATATGCCTAAATGGGCCAAGACTACTATAAAAGACTTAGGAATTAATGCCAATCTTAATGATACTCATAGAAGTGAGGAACAATTTTGCAACTATGCCTTGATGTCTAAACTTATGCACTATAATGATCCTTAAACTTTTAAACAAGCTCAAAGTCACCCTCATTGAAAAAAATATATGCATGATAAATATAACTCTTTGATTTATAATAACACTTGGGATTTAGTTCATCTACCTAAAGGGCATAATTTGATAAGTTGTAAATAGTTGTTTAAAACTAAGTTCAATTTTGATAATCAGATAAAAAAATATAACGCTAGATGAATTGCTAGAGGTATTTCTCAAATTGAAGGAGTTGATTATAATGAAACCTCTTGCTCTTATTTCTAAAATTCCTACTATTAAAATTATTTTAGCTTTAGCTGTTCACATGCATTATCTTATTTATCAAATAGATGTTAAGAGTGCTTTCTTAAATATTGACTTGCATGAAGAAATTTACACGTCTCAACCTCTTAGTTTTATTAATAAAAGAAATGAATATATTGTATGCAAGTTAAACAAAACCATTTATGATTGAAAACAATTTCTTAGAGAATGGTACTCTAAAATTTATCAATTCTTTATAGCTCAAGGTTTTACTCATAGTTCTAATGATCCTAATCTTTTTGTTAAAAATACTCTAAATGACATAGTTATCATTGTTTTATATGTTGATGACTTAATCATAACTGGTAGTAATAGTTCAATAGTTTATTTCACTAAAAATTCTTTGAAGAACACTTTTGAAATGATTGATTTGGGTCTCTTACATTACTTTTTAGGCATTCAAGTTTGACAAGAAAAGGATAACATCTCTGTTTCTCAATTTAAATATGCATATGATTTATTATATAGATTTAATATGTTAGATTGTAAACCTATGCTAATGTTTGTGAATTTGATGTTAAACTTCTTAATGAAATGTAAATAGGAAACATTGATCCAAATTTATATAGAAAATTAGTTGGTAGTTTGAATTATCTTACTCATACTCATCCTGATATTACCTTTTCTATTATATTGATTTCTCATTTTATGTCTAAACCTCAAGCTAATAATTTTAAAACTTCTAAAATAATTCTTCATTATATTAAAGGTATTTTAACCTATGGAATCAAGTATACTTTGATTATAATTATTTCTTTGGTAGGTTATTTAGACTCTGATTGGGTTGGTGATCCTAATGATCATAGATCCATGAGTGGTTATTGCTTCTCTTTGGGTTTCGACACTATTTCATGGAATAGTAAAAATCAAACAAATATATCTATATATTCCATAGAAGTTGAATATAATTCTCATAATCATGATACAAAGGAAGCTATTTGGCTTAGAAGACTTCTTACATATTTGAGCCACCCACAACATTCAACTATTCTGATTTTTGGTGATAATCAAAGTGTAATTGCCTTAGAAAAAATCTAATTTTTCATGCAAGGTCTAAGCATATTAAGATTCAACATAACTTTTAGCGTGAACTTGTGAAAGACAATCAAATTATTCTCTCTTTCTGTCCTACTGAAGAACAAATGGTTGATATCTTCACTAAGTCACTATGTAAAGACAAGTTTTTTTTTTTTTTTTAACAAGTTAGGATTGAAGGAAGTTCTCATCAAGGGGGATAGTTAGTGATGATTCTCTCTTATTATTTGTTTTTAATACCCATAAATAAAGTTTAAGGGGGAGTGTTAGGATTACCTTTTATTTAGGATAATTTATATTATCCTAAGTTTCTTTTCCATATGCGAGGAATTTATATTTATGTGAATTTTTAATTCACATAAATCTAGATTCTTTTAGGTGTCACTCTCTCCTTATTTCTCTCTTAAGATTTGGGAGTTACTTGCATGATTAACTCCTATTTCCACTTGGAAAACACCTCCATTATATTTTTAAGGGATTAGGACATAAGTGTCACATACTTGGAGGGTTTGTAAAATCAGAATGGGGTTTTATATAACTCCCATTTTCCTCCTCTAGCTCATAAAAGAGCTCTTCTTTTCCTCATTTCTTCACTAAGAATCATTCTAGATCTCTCTATTCTTCTCTTGTAATTTTGATTAATCTTGTAATTCTAGATATATTTATTTCAAGCTTTATAATAAGATCACTAGAGTTTTTCTCTAATACATTCAGTTTCTCACTTTAAATATTTTATCTCTATGGTTTGCTTTTGAGAGGTAACTTAGTCTTGTATGCATTCTTGTTTCTCTCACTTTCATGCTTGTCATTAATGATATTTATTGGGTTAAACTAATTTCATGTAGATAAGTGAAAGAGATAATATAGAGAGAGGATGGTAGTGACACTAATAACAACAAGCAAGACCCAATGACTAGCTAGTTTTTGTTCATTTCTCTCCAAAACCCTAGGTTTCTTAGATTTTATCAAAAAACATCTAGGAAAAATTCAATAATATGCTAGTAAAAATGTTTAGAATGGTTAGGTTATTAGTAAAACTAAATAAATTTTAGTTTTAAGCTTGATTTTTTAGTATTTTTAAAGGTTTTTGGGGCACGATGGATGAAGCATTAGTTTTGACCCAAACCACTCTAGTTACATATTGACTTGGTAGTTATGTAACTACCACAATAATTACATAACTATTAGAGGAGATTATGTAAGTGAACCAACAATTAAAAAATTAATGTGATTATTACATAATTACCATTATGCATAAACATACAATTAAATAACCCTCATAATGGTTTTATAACTACCCTTGCATATAATAGTGTTTTCACCATAGTAGGGGCTAAAATTGATATTTAAAGTCTTAGATTGATTAAAAATTATTTTGATGGATGCAAAGGGACAATGTGAGATGGATATATGCCTTAGAGTAGGTGTGGTTTCCCTATATGATGGCTTTCTTGACCTAAAAGGAGATTGTCTAGCTAGACAACATTGAGATATGGAGGATTGCACATGTGGGGTTGATTGTCCTAGGTCGTAGTTTGCTTTGTGACTTATTTACTTACTAGGATGTATAATGGAACACTTTATAATTTCCATAGGTTTTGGGTAAGTGGAACATCACCCTATAATATGTACATAAGATCATGATATTACTTGCAAAATGACATACATTGACCGTAAGGGAGGCTATATATAACGTAAAAGCCTAAATATGAGAAACTTATTTTTGGGATGGAGAGGTACCTAATGTGGGTACCAAATAAGGGGTACATTTAGATATATTGGAGATATTTAAGTTCCCAAACATTTTCAAGGTAATCATTGGCATGTTTCCCTCGCATTTGGTTGGGGACAAGGGTATTGATAGACTACTTTACTTGTAGCATGTGGTTAGAGACATTGATAAGCATGGGAGGCAGGATAACTAGGTTCACGACTTCCTACCATGACTTATAGTGATATATATAGGATATATAAAATATGTGCACTTTATCTTATCCATCAAACACTTGTGATGTGTTGGGTTTATGATAGGATGAATCTTTATCATAGGGGAGTTGGTATTACTAATGTACAAGCCATCAAAGTAGAGAGATGGTACGCCATGACCCAATTTATAGACCCTCCCAAAGTTGTGGTCACTTTTACAAGAGTATCTATGATTTCCCAACCCTATCCTAGGATGAGAGGATTATGGGGATATGAGGGCATTACTATGATGTCCTATGAGATAGTTAGGTAGGTCAAGAACAATATGGGCTAGGTATAGACACATATCATGTCTAAAGTTTCTCAATAGTTTAGACTTCAATATAAGGTGAACCTCCCAATCCCAAGAGTAATATAAATAAGGGATAGGGAGATTTAATATGATCAACTAGGGCAATTATCATGGCATCCACTAACCCCAAGAGTACTGATATGGAAAGATCATAGAGCCAAGAATGTAGGAGGAAGGGGACATGATGTTGGAGTAGGAGGAGATGCTACCCAATAATAGTTAGTAGTAAAGGGAGGAGGATCTATAACTAAGTCTCAACTAGAGGGAGGAGGTGAGGAGCAGGAGGTAAAGGAAAATATGAGCTAAGATGATGAGTTCGACCTAGATTGATAGGAGGGATATCCAAGTAATTTTATTAAAATTTTTTATTTTTATACATTGTTAAATTTGTTAATTCTAAAATCTCTATCTAATCTATGTGTGTATGTGATTATGGTGAGTTTTAGACTCTATGATAGAGTGGTGGAAAATGATACAAGATACATGTCTTGAATTATTCCACAATCCCAACAGCATGAGTAGAGATGTTCTTCCAGCTAACCTAGGATTACTTGCTAGTGTGGGGTGACATTTAGATGTATTTAACCTTATCAAGAGTTAGTTAGGTGAAAAGAGAGGATTGCTGCACTAGAGGCCTAGATTAAAACCTTAGGGGATCTATTAGCAAAAAAGAATATATGTGCCTATTCTATCAGAGAAACCATAGGAGGAGAAGGCTACTAGACTAGTATCGGTGGTAGGAGGCATAAGATCTTAGAAGCTGATGATACTCTACATTAGGTAGATCCTGTAGGGGATAGTTAAGATTAATTTGAGGATACCTACGTACGTGTCAGTATTAGTGTTTTTTATTTTTGAGCACACTTTTACTCTCAGTGTCATGGCCATGTATTAAAACTTGATATATTTATATATTTTGATATATATATTATTAACCATTGGGTTTCAGTATTTTCTATTATTTGTCAATTTTGATATGTTTCATTTTCAACTTATGCACTATAGATGGATATAAGCATTTAAAATGTCATGGACATGATGTGATAAATGTTATGTAAATGTTTATATAATGATGTTTAAATAAATGTATGCCATGTAATAATGTGATGATTTACAAAACAAAAATATGCTGATAATAATTTTGTAGGTAATAATTAAACTCTTTTACTTACATAGAAAGTAACACTAGATTAACAACATAGAATGAAAGGAGGAATATGCTGTTATTTTACTATAATTTATATTATTTTCTTGATGTAATTATAATAGAAAATGTTGTAATAATTCAAATAATAAAGTGTGGAAATTAAGCATATATCTAAAGGTAATAAGTTGTAATTGATTTGGCATGTAAGCTTACTAAATATGGATAATACAATATAAGTTAAGATAATTAATGGTTTCTTGTACTGTACAAGATTGAGATAGGTGATACGCAAGAAGGAAAACTAGAAACATGGATGTGACTCAATTGATGTAGGTTTTATATTTTTGTATACATCAAGATAATAATGTCAGATTTAGGGTGGTAATATCTATTGTTATGTTTTTAGCTATATAATTTTTTTCATGGATATTTTGCTTCTTTTTTTGATATAGACAGGTAGAATTATTTCTACTTCAATTATGTGTGCAATACTGAGGTCTAATCATATACACAACACCCAAAAAATCCATATCCTTCATCTAAAAACCTGGGTCCACTTGTGATGATTGACTACTTCCTACATATCCAATACTCCAAAGAGGGAAGTCAAGCCATAGATAGTTTTCCCCCTTATTGTGAATGTGAAATCATGGTCCTTTACTATATGAATGTACCTAATGATTTGTATTTTAATACTTAATAGTGTTCATTCTTGACATGGCTTGGTGTGCTTTAGACTTGGATGATGACTGTTCCTAGTGACCAATTTGTAATTTGGGAAGAATAAGATAGTTTTGTTTAATATAGAGTAATGTATAGATGTTTGGTAGATAAGTTCCATATTCATTAATAAGTCTATTCTTGAATTCTATTTATATGCTTCTATGTGGATAGTTTATCATGCCATTGAAACACTAGGCATATGGGTGGACTCATAGGGATGATTTGATTTTCAAATTTGACCATTATTGGGTGGACAAAACCATAAAATTTGGTCAGTAACATCTCAACAATAATAACTAAATTTGACGCTCTTGTCTAGGAGAAAGGAAAATTGATCTAATGACATAGAGATGTTTGAGTATGTCAATTTACTAGTTTAACATAGATTGAGAGAGTTCATGACGTGACTGGCAACAACTAGGAAGGATTTGACCCATAGATAACATGTGGATATGAGATAATGGAAACTTAGAGGCTTATAAGTGTGCACAAATCATGTAAGGTGAATTTAGGTCAAAAATAATATTAGAAAGTGTCTAATACCATATTTTAGTATCTAGAAATTCCCTCTTTTTATTCTTGTATTAAAATATAATAAAAATATTAAAGTAAAAGGATAAAGATATACCTCAATGTGTATAACACACGTTGTCTTTGGGAGAAGAATCCAAATGTATAACTTTTCTTCATGCAAACTTGAAATGAACATGTAAGTCAAATCCCATAGAGTTAAATTTGAAACATGAACTATATTCAAAATTTGAAAAGATTTAAGAGAAAGTAAGGAGTACACATGTATGTGAGTGAACTCTGTCACTCTGTAACTTTGTTGAAGATCATGCTTCTTTGTTGAAACATTGGATATTGGTTCCTCATGTTCAACCATTTGAGAATTGAGAGTGATCAAACCAAAATTTTCTATAACTATTAAAGTCCAAGGGCTTGGTAATACAAATGCACCAACCCTCATGAATAGGAAGTAGTACTAATACTGTTGAGCACTGTTGAACCTCAATTATAATAACTCAAATATTATTTATCTAGCTTTGATCTTTAACCTCAAGATGGTAAGGTGTGATCCACCTAATGGGTTTATTATGAGTAATGAAAAGCTCATTGATTATTTTTGAACCTCAAGTGCATTACTTAAAAAAAACTTGAATTGACCATTATATATAGACATAAATATTTAAGGCTACTCACTACTTGGCACTATTGATTGCATTTGCATATAAACAACTATAATATTGCTCAATATAAAATGTGTATATGTACATGAACCAATATCATGCCTAATTGAATTTATGCTACTATATATATATATATATATATATATATATATATATATATGCATGAATTGATTTAATGTCACATTGAATGTAATAAAATTACTTAGATGTTAACACAATAGAATATTATATCACAGAAATAAGAGCATAATATATAAATCCACATCAATAATTGATAGAAGAGCAAAATGCTATTAGAACATTCAATATCTAAGTGGACTTAATTGACTGTTAGCTTATCTTAATAGTTAATTTAATAATAATAATATGTTATTTATTAACATGAGGTGAAAACCTCATGTAAATAAATAATAAAATTATATTTATTTAATACTTACCAATGTTATTAAATGAATTTCAAGATGGTTGGACCCATTGGTTGCAATAATCACCTCCATTCACATTTCACTATAAATAGGGTTTTACCTTTATTGTGAAATATCATGAATTGAAAATTTGATATTTGCACGTTGAAAATATTTTTTAAAGATTTGTGAAGACTGATTAAGAGGAAGTGAGAAAAGGAAGGTTGTCTATTGGGGTTCATAATTATTTTAATTATACGAATATCAATATTTATGGGTATTTTACCTTTCCAAGTTTTCCCTCCTAAATTTCATCTTATGTGTATAATTGATCTGGTTACTATTTATATGTTTTACTATTCAAGTTCATCTCTAGATCTTTTGTGACATTCAAATACTTTGCATATTGGTTTCTTATCATGGTAGCATATCCTGAGGGAGTGTAATTTTTCAAGCAAGCAATTATAAATTACTAGTATCAATTGATATACATTCAATTAAAAATAAATTTTCATATTTTTTCAACTTGATTGCCCTGGTACAACACAAAAGAGTTTAAAAATATATATTTGAAAGCCTGTCTCAAACTGGTATTGTTGGAGCTTCATTTAGAATCTTGTAGAGCCCTGTTCAAGCCACCAAGAAGCAACTAGACAAGCCAAAACCCATAAAAAATCCTCTTTGGCATCCTTGTATGGACTTGTATAGCCTATGCAAGGAATAAATTCAGAAATAATTTATTTCAATCATTCTTCAAGAGGTTTGTTACTCTAAGAGGTCATTTCATGCATATTTAAGCATTCTAAAATCAAAAGCAAAGCTCGAGTAACATCCATTCAGCCTTTGAAATTTTTCCTAAGCCTTTCAACATGCTTGTATGGCTTGGAGGTGTGAAACAATAAGTTCATCAAAATTTTATTTTGAAGCTTGTTCTGACACTAATGAACTATTAAAGGAGTGCCATAGTCAAGCTTGTACAATTTACTATGAGAATTTGTTCACCTACAGGAGTGCCATAGTCAAGCTACAATTATGTAGTTATTGTTAAATAGTTTTGAAGAATTATTTAAAAATTACTATTTTATTTTTATTCTCAAATTTCTATGTAAACCCTAGTCCCACCTTCATTGACTTAATTTTTTAATTCAAAAAGTTAAAAAAAAAGCTTAATTTATTTACGTTTTAAAATTACATGCCATATATATATATTTATTTTAATTTTTTATTTTTTAAAAAATACTTAAAAATATATAAATTTAAATTAGTGCATGTAAAATCTCAAATAAGCTCTTAGTTGAGTTAGTGGCCCTGTTTTTTGCTAAAATCTTGTAAGGAAGGAGTCTAGTGTTCAAATCTCACTAGCCTTTCCTTTTTTTTATCAAGTCAATTTATTTTTTTAGTCAAATTATTTTTAATTTAAATTTATTTTTTGGGTTTATGTGTAAACATCTCACGTACAAACCCCTCTCTACTATCAACCTTATTTACGACATTTGACCTAGTCAAAACCTTGTCAACCATAGTCGTGTAACTAGTCAATTTATAGAGTTTGGAACCTTCCAAGTGCATTTATGTTATCTTTTTTATTTTGAAATCTCCTATTATTATTTTTTCAAATTTTTAAATAGAAGTATTTAGATAGTTTTTTTATGTACGACACTTTCAACACCTATTATAGTGCAATTTATTATAATTTCTTTCATTATTTCACATCTATTTGAACAATGAAATCTTGTTTACACTATAAATTGACTTTATTTTTGTACATAGAGTACAAAATATCATTAAAAAAGTTTGATTTTAATATTTTATTTTGTTTTACACTATCTTTTTTAAAGGGAAGTTATGGCTTTATCTAACTTTATATTAGATAAATATCATATGATTAATGGTTAAAACTATAATATATGAAAAATTCATATTAACTAAGACTCTATGACCCAAAATATATGGAATATTGTCAATAGAATTGGAAAATTCCCATTAGGATGACATATTACACTTGAAATTACCAATGCATTTCAACAGAATCATAAGAAGCTATGTCGATTATCTTGCAGAGTGTTAAAGATGAATTCCTACTCTATATCGACAATCAAGAGTCTTCTAACGATGCTTGGAAACTATTTGAGTATATGTATGAGGGCACTCATTTATTTAAGATAATTAAATTAATTCTTAAATTATTGACTACACCTATGAAAGATGATGAAAAAGTTATAAATTTTATTAATAAAATTAAGAATATTAAAGCTCAGTTATATAGATGTAACTATAATTTAATTCAAGATCCATTGATTTATTTTATTATTCAATTGAATATTCATGAATAATTTCATAATTTTATTTCTATTTTGAATTCAAAGTACCAAACAGAGCAAGATATCCCTGACCTTACTACCTTGTCAACTCTTCTAATTCAAGAAAAATAAGTTATGACTAATTTTGATTCTAAAGAGAATGCCACCCCATAAATTCTCACTCTTAATATTATTTATGGAAAAAATAAGAACCAAAAATCTAACCCTAATTCTACCAATGATTCAAATAGGAATAATAAATTTGGTAATAAGAAAACCTAAGTTTAATGGGAATTGTAATCTGTATGGTAAATGGAAAATAAAAATTTGTTATAAAAATAAAGATAGAGTTAACAATCAATCTTTCAAAAATAAAAAAAGGAATAAATCTAATTAAAATAAATTAAAAAAATCAAAACTTTACTCAAAATAAAAATAAAGATCATAATTCAAATGTTATTACTTTATATGTTGTTTTATTTGTTTCAAATGAGGAATGGATTCTAGATATTGGTATATCATACAATATGAATTATTTATCTAATAATTTATATGATTATTGAGATATCTATAAAAATATTTACTTAGAAAATAATTCATTTTTAGAATTAACTAAACAAGGAAAAGAATAATTTATAAATGTTGTTATTAATAATGTTTTCTCTGTACCTAAACTTAAGAAAAATTTGTTATCTTATTCTCAACTTACAAATGATAATTTAATTACAACGTTATTTAAAGATAATTAGTCCATTATAAATCAGTCTAATTTTTTGATTGTTGAAGGTGTTTAAAATAATGATTTATATATTTTCTCTGATTGTTTTGCATGTTTTCTTTGATTGCATAGTAATAATGAATATCAATTATGGCATGAAATGTTAAGACATGTTAATTTTATAAGTTTACATGATATGTTTGATCATAATATTGTTTTTGAATTTTTTTCTATATCTTCTCATCATGAAACTTGTGAGGGTTGCTTACGTGGTAAACAACATACTAAACCTTTTCACAAGAATCATGATGCAAATTTCTCACATCGTTTAGAATTATTTCATAGTGATGTTTCAAGACATTTTAAAGTTGTATCTATTAATGATTCTTTGTATATTATCACTTTTATTGATGATTATACTAGAATGATTTGGTTATAATTCATTAAAATAAATTTAAAATTTAATCTAAATTTAAAGAATTTAAAGCTTTTATTGAAAATGCTTCTAGTTTTTCTATTAAGAGATAAAGGTTTGATAATGGTGGTGAATATATTAATTAAGAGATTGATTCTATTTTAATTAGTTTTGGTATTCAAAGGGAACTAAAAATTCCCTATTTCCTTAGCAAAATGGTATTGTTGAAAGGAAAAACACACAATTATTGAGATGGTTAGAATAATATTGCATTTTATAAATGTTGTTAAATTTTTATAGGTCAAATTCATGAATACTATTATGCATATTCTGAATAGAGTTCCTGTCAAATCCTTGCATCTTTCTACTCCTTTATAAATGTGGTAAAAAAAAATATGACATAGATCATCTTAGGATCTTTGGTATCTCTACTTCTATCTTTGTTCTTAAAGTTAAAAGAAACAAGCTTGATCCTACCTCTTATTTTTGTATTTCTATAGGTTATGGAAGTAAGGCTAAAGGTTTAAGAGTATATAATCCATCTAAACTACATATTATTGAAAATATTTTTGTGAGCCCTCTGGGGAACCTCCTCAATGTGCTTCTTTTGATGAACCTGTATATCATGTTTCACCTTATGAAGAAACTAATGCCCTAGAGGAAGTTGATCAAGTTTTAAATAACTTAGAGTCTAAAGAACCCCCTAAGTTTCATGTTTAATCTAAAATACCTAAATAGGCAAAGTATTTGATTCAATCTTCTAATATTGATAATCTTAATAAATTAATTAGGAGTCAACATTATTATCATGCTTTAATGACTATGTATGAATTTAAATCTTAATTTTTAAATGAAGCTATTTAATATGATAGATGGAAAGTTGATATGCAAGCTGAGTATAATACTTTAATTAAAAATTTGACTTGAGATCTTGTCCCTCCTCGACTTAAAATGAATATTAGTAGTTATAGGTAGCTTTATAAAATTAAATATAATTTAATTGGTAAAATTGATAAGTTTAAAGTTAGATTAGTTTCTTGTGTGTTTATTCAAAAACCCAAGATTGATTATGTTGAAACCTTTGCTCATGTAACAAAAATGAGTACTATTAGATTACTTATTTCTCTTATAGTCTAAAACAGTTGGATTATCTACTAAATGAATGTCAAAAATGCATTTCTATATAGTAATTTAGAAAAAAAAAAATCTACATGACTCAATCTAAAGGTTTCACTAGCCATAATAAAAAATATTATGTGTGTAAGTTAAATAAATATTTGTATGATTTAAAATAAACTCTCATAACTTGGTATCTAAAATTACTTCTCTTTTCAAATAATTAAGTTTCTCTAACTATTATTTTGATAATAATCTCTTTGTTAAAGTTGAAAATAGTCATTTAAGCTTAATTGTTTTATATGTTGATGATCTTTTAATTAGTGGTGATCTCACTAATTTAATTCATAAATATAAGGATAAACTATGTCAAATGTTTGAAATAATTGATTTAGACATTTTATATCATTTTTTAGAAATAGTTATATTTTAGGATAAAAATTCAATTATTGTATCACAATCTTGGTATGCACATAATCTTCTTATTAGGTTTAATATGCTTAATTATAAATCTACATCTAATCTTATTAAAGTTGGTGTTAAAATTGATCTAAAACCTGAACATTAAAAATCTAACCCTACTTTGCATAGATAACTTGTTGGTAGTTTGATTTATTTAACCATTATTAGGCTAGATATTTCATATGATGATGTTACTTCTAGATTTATGTAGGATCTATATCTAGATCACTGGAAATTAACAAAGAGAATACTTAAGTATATCAAAAGAATTATAAATTATGTCTTATTTTATTGGTCCATTGATAATATTAATTTATATGGTTATTATGATGTTGGCCATGCTGGTGATACTATAGATAGAAAATCTACTTCTAAATAGTGTTTATGTTTGGTGTAGGTGCTATCACTTGGAGAAAAAAATCAACCTACTATTTCTATCTCTTCTACATAAGCACAATATAGAAGTGCTATGGAAGTTGCTAAAGAAGCCATGTGACTGATTTTTTTAGGATAACTTCATTTAGATGTTTCTCATAATACCACCTTTCATTGTGCTGACCAAATTTATATAACTCTGGTGAGAAATCTAGTGCAACATCAATGAACTAAACATATTGAATTTCATGTACATTATATCTGAAAGAAAGTCTTAAATGGTTATATTGATATATAGTTTTGTTCTATATATGAAAAAGTGGTAGTTATCTTCATAAAACTACTTGGTGCTACCAAGTTTTATCAATTTCATGCAATACTGGGCCTTTCAAAGTTGCCATTGAGGGGGAGTGTGCATGATAATGCAATTTCCTAATATCTACACGTTCCTTCTTCTTCTCTATACTTCTCATTGTAAAACATTATAAACTTTGTGTGAAAGTTATGTAATTGTAATTTTCATGTGGAAGTTTTGATTTTGTAACCTAATACATTAAAATATACTTTGTAAGGGAGGTCTTTATGTCATAAAAAGCTCTAGATATGTTTAATTGATTATTCATGAGAAACTGTGAGATGTAGTCTCATAATCATGTTAGCCTAAACTTACTTTTGAGTAGTTTATGGATTATAATTTTTTTTGTTTCAAAAGGTGATGTTTGACATGATGCATATTTTAAAAAATTTCAATTATGTATATGGTATAATTAATTTTTTAAGGTGACCATGAATTTTATCTTTACTTGGCTTTAAGGGGGATGTTAGAACATTTAATGTCTAAGTGGTCTTAATTTGCCCTTAGCTTACTTTGATAGTTAATTAAATAATAATATATTATTTATTAACATGAGGTGAAAACCTTGTGTAAATAAGTAATAAAATTATATTCATTTAATACTTACCAATTTTATTAAAAGACTTTTGGGATGGTTAGACCCATTGGTTGAAATGGTCACCTCTCTTCACATTTCACTATAAATAAGGTTTCACCCCTATTGTGAAATATTCTGAATTGAAAATTTTATATTTATGTGTGGTAAATATTTGTAAAGGATTTGAGAAGAATGTTTGAGAGGAAGTGAGAAGAGGAAGGCTATGTATTGGGGTTTATAAGTTTCTCAATTATATGAATATCAACATTTGTGAGTTTTTTTATTTTTTGAGATTTTTCCACATAAATTCCACGTTATGTGTACAATTGATTTGGTTATTATTCATATGTTTTTATATTCAAGTTCATCTTTAGATATTTTATGACATTCAATATACTTTACATATCGGTTTATTATCAAATGCTTGATAAATATAACTGAGCCACCTTAAGGGGAAACCTACACAACAATGCAATGAGATAAAAATTAATAATCTGATGATCAAATACTAACCACTACCTCTTCTATATACTCTAATTATCCATGATTATTCCATAGATTTACCTTAATAAAAACATATATAAATGTGACAAGATAATATAAGAGGTATGTAATCCACAAGTCAACCACACATATCCCTGGACATGCCATAGGTTAAGGACATAACATGCCCCTCTCATGCAAAACAATATTGTCCTCAACATTGATGCAGGAGCACCTATGGGTGCATAGTATAAAGTTGTAATTCAAATTTTTAAAATTGTAATTTGTAGGCAAAATAAGCCATGACACCTTGTTCCATATGGAATAAGGCAAGTCAAAACATAATTAGTTTATTGTTGAGTCATTTTAGGATGTTTTTAAAGCTGTTTCATATTAAAAGTCTAGGATCAAACCTTGTGTGCTGTTAGGGCCATGTATACCACTAGCGTTGGAGACAACCGGCTGAAGATCATGCAGAATCATAAAAAAAATCAAAACCGTGCAACAACAAAAAAAGTTGTGGTGCAAGGGGAGACTTATTAGTAGGTGGTGGATCGGATAGGAAGGAGGCAGAGATTGAGGAAGGATCTGAGTTGAAAGAAATAAAGATGCTCAGAAGAATTATTTGTATCTCCTAACAATTAAAGAAATTTGCAAATGACTCATACATGGGAATTCCTCAGCTTAGAAGACGCAGATCAAGAAGTCCCTTCGCAATCACTCTGGTGAAAAGCAACATTTGGAAATGATGTAATCATTTCTAACCTGGACACAGGTGTATGGTCTAAATCTAAACGCTTCAGTGACAAGGATAGAGGTCGAGGCTGTATTGACTGTCGCGGCAAACATAGAAGACGCAGAGAAGAAGAAGAAAATCAGGTGCCTATAGCAAAGCTCGGCCATCTGGTCAAAGAAGGTAAAATCCATTTCCTTGAACAGATCTATTTGTTTTCCTTGCCTGTTAAGAAACATCAATTTGTGGAAGGAGATAAAGGCAAAAATTGCTCAATATGAAACTAATATAAGATTATTTGGGTGTTGTCTTGATGTTTTTAATTTGGTAGGACCTTTTAGCCAAGCAAACCGCAATCCATAACCATATACAGCACCTGTAACCTTACACAGAGTGAGCAGCTAAGGAAGCTTTCTGAAATCTACGGACTCTGTAGGGTCGGGTCATTTTGATTTTGTGAAAAGATGAATTGTAGTCTGAGTTAGATATATATATATTGCAGAGTCTGTGTATTTGTATAGGGCCGAGCTGAGAGGTTAATGATCTATTAGAATGGACATAGCAGACCGAGTCACGAACCTTAACACAATCCTGAATGGGAGCGAAGCATGGAGGAGTGTATTAAGTTTTGAAGGGCATGAACATTGGATGCAGGTTATGCATATGCAAAAGCAATAAAGGATGACAGTGTGTTTGAATGTCTAGACAACAACGCATCAGTTTTGGTATCAGAGCTTGAAAGCTCTTGGGAATTGATAATTTGTTGCTGTAGAATTAAGAAAAGAATGATGTTACAGTTGTGACAGGAATTGGCAAAGGGATCAAGAGACCAAGGTGGAAAAGACTTGGGTGAAGATCTCAGAGATGGAAGCATTGTTGAAAGCACTACAGAGCAGCAAGGCATATGAGGGCAGCAAGAGGAAAGCAAGCATCAAAGGTATGACTAATGTTGATTTTAATAAAGAAATTGCTAGTTTGAAAAAAGTATTAGCTAAGGTTAAGGATGAGTATGAGTCTTGGATGCAGCTGAATAGGAAGGCATGGGTATGGCCAATAAAGAAGAGGATAAAGTGGCCAATAGATCTCCTAGTAAAAAGGAGAAGGAGGCAAAATGAGATTGCCATGAAAAGGGAAGCCCAAAGAGGCAAGAATATAAGAAGGTTGCCAAGTGGGCAGCAAGAAGAAGAAGTTGAGAAGAAGGTTCTCATTGAGGAGAACAAGAGAGGAGAAGAGAGAAAAGAGGAAGTGCCAGGAAGAGCACTTGAGAAGAAGAGAGTGTCCATTAAGAGGATACTCATGGAGACATTATGGTCTCTTGTTTTTGTATTTAATGCTGTTTTTGAGTGGGTAAATGCAGGTATGAGCAACCTATTGAAGGTCAAGAGAAGGGCCTTGGAGAGTGAAGAGATTGGTGCAGGAGAAGACACCAAATGCATAAGTGAATGTGCAGGAATGAGAAGAGAGTTTGCTGCTGTTGATAAGGTGCATTGGTTAATGCATGAGAGAGGAGAAGTAGAAGATGAAGCTGAATTCTATGATGCCATTGAATGTCAGGAAGAGGAAAGAGGACAGCCAAGCACAAAGGAAAAGAAAGATTGCTCCATGGAACAAGCTAACAAAGAGGTAAATGAAGTGTTAAGTGCTGATTTTGATTGTTATTGTGAACATGAAGATATTAATACACAGGTTAGAAGAGGCAAGAGGAAGATGAAGTCCTCACACAAAGCAGTCAATCATGGCTACATAATGCCTAAGTGGATGGTGAAGCACACAAGCAAGCAACAAGTAAGTAACCAGGCAAGTTTATCTTATAAGATTGATTTTTCTCATATGAATGTGCAAGAGAATAAAAGGGCAAACAAAGTTGGTTGTTCTATATTGTCAAAAGAGCATGGTTATAGGATGCCTAAATGGCTTGTGAAGTCAAATGATAAGAAGAAGAAACAAATGTCGGTGCCTAAGAAGGCTAAGAGTGAAGCAAATGTGAGTATTGAGACAACAATACCAAGAAATCAATGGGAAAAGGTGAAGGATGACACAAGTACATGGCAAAGTAATGATGTTTTTGAATCATTTAATAATCTTTTTATGGAAAATGAGGAATGGAAAGTGGCTATGAAAACTAATATGCAGCAAGGAGAGACTTCCAAAGGGATGGATGATGAGGAAAGGAAAGAATATGCAGCAAAACAGACAAGATGGCTTCAGGCAACGATTGAAGAAAGCAAGAAGACAGAAGGTATGAATACTGTAATTGTTTTTGATGAATATACTGATGTGGATGAAGAAGCTGATTTGTATGAAGAAACTATAAAATGGATGAATGTAATTATAGAGGATGAAAGACAATCTGGTCCTAAGTTTGATATAGGACATGAAGATTTGAATGAGTTTGTGTTGAGTGATGAAATGAAGAGTAAGGCTAGTAAAGAATAAGTAATCCTTCAGGTTGATAAGCCCAAGTTTGATGAAGATTGTGAGATAGATGAGATCTCACTAAAGGTAGAGTTGAGAATGATAGAGGAGCTGTTTGGTAATTCAAGAGAGTTGTATAAAGGTACAAGCCATGGTGAAGGCAGCATTGGGAAGAGTGAGACAATACAAGAGCAAAGCAATGAGACCAAGGCAGTTTTGGTCAAGAAACAAGAGCAAGAATGTGAAGGCAGCCAAGAGGCTTCATGGCCTCAATGTTTTTCTACTAAGGTTGCTTCTGATGTTTTGAATGCAGGTGTTAAAGTTGTGGAGATGAATGAAGTCCATAGTTCAATGGACAAATTTTTAAACCAAGAAGATCAAGAAGATTTTGAAGACATGTATGAGAACGAAGCATGGAGATTGGACATGGCAGTTGAGAAAGAGACGAGAAGAAGGAAATACAAGAAGAAAAAGAAAAACCAAAGAAAGAAGAAAGATTGGTTTGAGAAAATCAATGATTTTGACTTTGCATCATGTGTAGGAATGAACAAGAAGTCCAAGAAAAGAACAAAATGTGGTGCTATGGAACATGTGCATCAATATGAAGAAACAATTGAGGAAGAGAACAGTGGATGGCTTTTAATTGCAGCCAAAAGAGCAAATAAGCATACATGAGCAGGGGCTCATGACAAATTTCAAGCATGGTAGTCTGATGCAGGAGCACCTATGGGTGCATAGTATAAAGTTGTAATTCAAATTTTTAAAATTGTAATTTGTAGGCAAAATAAGCCATGACACCTTGTTCCATATGGAATAAGGCAAGTCAAAACATAATTAGTTTATTGTTGAGTCATTTTAGGATGTTTTTGAAGCTGTTTCGTATTAAAAGTCTAGGATCAAACCTTGTGTGCTGTCAGGGCCATGTATACCGCCAGCATTGGAGACAACTGGCTGAAGATCATGCAGAATCATAAAAAAAATCAAAACCGTGCAACAACAAAAAAAGTTGTGGTGCAAGGGGAGACTTATTAGTAGGTGGTGGATCAGATAGGAAGGAGGCAAAGATTGAGGAAGGATCTAAGTTGAAAGAAATAAAGATGCTCAGAAGAATTATCTGTATCTCCTAACAATTAAAGAAATTTGCAAATGACTCATACATGGGAATTCCTCAGCTTAGAAGACGCAGATCAAGAAGTCCCTTCACAATCACTCTGGTGAAAAGCGGCATTTGGAAATGATGTAATCATTTCTAACCTGGACACAGGTGTATGGTCTAAATCTAAACGCTTCAGTGACAAGGATAGAGGTCGAGGCTGTATTGACTGTCGTGGCAAACATAGAGGACGCAGAGAAGAAGAAGAAAATTGGGTGCCTATAGCAAAGCTCGGCCGTCTGGTCAAAGAAGGTAAAATCTATTTCCTTGAACAGATCTATTTGTTTTCCTTGCCTGTTAAGAAACATCAATTTGTGGAAGGAGATAGAGGCAGAAATTGCTCAATATGAAACTAATATAAGATTATTTGGGTGTTGTCTTGATGTTTTTAATTTGGTAGGACCTTTTAGCCAAGCAAACCACAATCCATAACCATATACAGCACCTATAACCTTACACAGAGTGAGCAGCTAAGGAAGCTTTCCAAAATCTACAGACTCTGCAGGGTCGGGTCATTTTGATTTTGTGAAAAGATGAATTGCAGTCTGAGTTAGATATATATATTGCAGAGTCTGTGTATTTGTATAGGGCTGAGCTGAGAGGTTAATGATCTATTAGAATGGACATAGCAGACTGAGTCACGAACCTTAACACAATCCTGAATGGGAGCGAAGCATGGAGGAGTGTATTAAGTTTTGAAGGGCATGAACATTGGATGCAGGTTATGCATATGCAGAAGCAATAAAGGATGGCAGTGTGTTTGAATGTCTAGACAGCAGCGCATCAAACATTGAATAAACCCTAGAGGTTTATGTAGAAATAATTGATCCTCTCATGTTGAATCTTTACAATTCTTATTTTTCCATTTGATCAAATACTCCTTAATCGCTCTAGTCTATAATTGCTTAGCACATGTTTGAAAGATCTCTTTAGGCTCTAGAATAACCCTACCTTCCTCATCTAATTAAGTTAACTCAATTTGAGTATAAACTCTATGTCTAATTACCTTCTTCAAGAAAGATATATGGAATACCATAAGTATGTGAGTGGACTGAGGGAATTCTATCTTGTAGACCACACTACCAAATTTTTCAAGATCTGATAAGGGCCATAATACTTAAGAGACAACTTGTTATCTTTTTTATATTACTTTAGAGACATGCTTATATAGATGTAATCATATAAAGACCCAATCACCTATGTCAAAATGTCATTCACTATAGTGTTGATCCAATTACTACTTCACTTGATTTTTTGCCATGGCTAATTTTTCTCACAAACTAACGAATACTTCCTATTAATGCTGAATGTGTTCCTCCATAGATCAAACCTTGGGATGAACCTTAAAGGTTGAAGTAATAGATGGGGGGTGATACCCATACAAATATACAAAGGGAGACATTTTAGATTAAATGTGAATAGAATTATTATACCACCATTAAATAAATGGAAGCTAACGAACCC
This sequence comes from Torreya grandis, assembly GCA_037957365.1. NCBI lineage: Eukaryota > Viridiplantae > Streptophyta > Pinopsida > Cupressales > Taxaceae > Torreya > Torreya grandis. The sequence continues at coordinate 325,956 of JARHVA010003765.1, read as the reverse complement.
ATTTATCCTTTTTTTCAAAAGCAAAACAACATAAATACCCTTCTAGACATTTGTTGACTACTTTTGTTTATCCATTATATTAAGGATGATAAGATGAGCTATGAGCCAACTGGGTGCCAAAACATGTGAATAATTTAGTCTAAAAATTAATAATAAATATGGATCTCGATCACATGTAATGATCTTTGGAATACCATGTAATTTTTGAATTGTATTGAGAAAACTAGAAGCTATTGAACTGTCAACAAATGGTTATGATAAGGAATAAACAAAAGCATACTTAGTGAGTCAAACCATAGCTACCATGATAAATTTTTTACCTTTATAATGTGTTAAATTAGTAATGAAATCCATGGAAACCTCCTCCCAACACTGGTTAGGGATAGATAAAGGCTACAAAAGACCTAGGGTCTTAATGGTCTCAAAATTTTTCTATTGACATACCATGCATTCAGTCACATATTTTTGAATATCCTCATTGAATTCTTCCAAAAATAAATATTTCTTAATTCTATGATATTGTTGTCACTTGGATTTTCACCATTTGATGAGATGTCTTAGCTCTCTTCATCGAAGTGGCACAATGGAAACGCCTCTAGGCTTGTGGGTAGCCTAAAAATAAGGTGAATCTCTAGATAGGGCTAACTCCCTTGATGTACCACTTATAGACCACTACTACACTTATGATTGTGAGGAAAAAGGGAGAGAAAATAGAAAGTAAATTATACTAATGGAGGTGATACATCAAAATATTTGATGACTACCAATCATTTGCATCTTACACATGAGAATAAGGGACTAACCAAACATACACTTCTCCAATCTACAACTTCTCACATAAATATTTCATTATGAGGTTATGGATGAATGTTTAGACTAGGAATACTAGATAAGAGGCTTAGGATGAAACTATTCAAATATACTAACTCACTCAACTTTAAAAAATCAATAGAATGCTTCACATGACCTGCAAGAAGAAGCTTTCCAATTGCAAATAGGTGAGAGAGTGAAAGAACAATGCTAAGAAAACAAGTCATCACTAAGTAAAATCAATCATCCAAGTGAACACACTATGAATATTCATGAAAGAGGTAAAAATTATTAGTATTTATTTATCCATAGTATGTAAATGAGCAGGGATTTTCCATACTCAGGTGGAACATAATTTACAAAGGCTAAAATGGCTAGTTCTTATATAACTTGAGAGACAAAGGAGAAGAAAGAAGTATAAAGGTCACAATGACACTTGTAATGATGAGAGAATTAGTTAATTATGCATGATAATAGGGTGTGAAATGAACCATGCAAGGTTAGAAGAGACAAGTGTCTTTTCAAGTCATGAAACTCATGAAAAGTGGCATGGAATTCCCTTTGCTGGCTCAAAAAACTGCCTTCATGATTTAGCCCTATTTTAACATCCCAAAACTTATTAAATATTTATGATTATATTGAGATGGAAGGGTTTTAGACATGACTAAAAATATATTGGTTATAGTCCTAGTCATCTAAAATCTTCTAGAAGTGAGCTTGCACTCAAAAAAAAAATTTCTTTCACACACCCCTCACACTTGGCCTCCAAAAAGGAATTATTTTTCCATGGAAATTAATATAAGGGAGTTCATTAAATTTTTTATGACCTTACATGGTATTAAAGGCATTAGACAAACCTTAAAAATCCATCCACTTGAAGTTCTCACCTTCTCACTATGCTAGTTTTGACTAGCTAAGATGAGAGATATTGTTTTAACACTTAGGAGTTTTTAAAATAATTAAATGGAAATTGGGGGTTATATTAAGTCATAATATTCCTTCAAAACTTTATTTAATCTCTTGAATGTTCCTAAAACCTTCATAATGCATAAAATAGTCAAGAAAACCTTGTTTTATACTCCATCCATACAATTACGTATAGTTCAAAAGTATGGGGAGTATCCTACATAATACAATCATAATTTTTGGAAAAATATTCCATTTTTGTGCACTAACTTCTCCATTTTCTCAAATTGGTCACTAGCAAGGGTTTAAGAGGGTTTAGGCTTGTTTCTGCTCTTAAGCTTTGTTCATGAAGCTCTAACATTGAAGTTGCTAAAATATTATAATATAAAATATTTAAAGACCTTAATAAACTTCCTCATACTCCTTATATCCCCATGCACAACTTCCAAAAATATGTAAGCATCTAAACTTCTCCTATTGAGCTTGTTTCTCCATTCCCTACAGGTCTAAGTTGGTTCTTGGGCCAAAAATGGATTTATTTGTGCTTCCCATACATAAAAATAGATTTAAATTTTTGAAATGACCTAAAACACATTTCAAAATCCTTTTTAATTCTCATATTATTTTACAATTGGAAGTGACCCTCGATTTGGTCTCTCGGCCTAAACCTTGCCTATTAGGCCTGACTGCAACTCTTCTGGGTTTGGACCACCTATTGAATTTCACCCTTCTGTGATATGTTTTTCTATTTTATGAGGTTTATTACAACCTTCTTAAATGGTATATTTATCTTTTGGTCTCATCTTTTACCTTATTCTCTAAAACCTATTGATTTTGCTCACAAGGAAGTACCCTTTATCTAAGACAAAATAGAGGGAACTTCCCCTATTTTATCAAAAAAAAAAATGTTTGAGGTATTTATAATAGTTTTATATACCTTATACACAAAATTTAAACCTCTAGTCCCAATATTATGTCCTCTAAATTCTTTAAAAACTAGAAAAGACTATGGGGAAAGACATTGTGTGCAGGCTTCTACTATGTGGACTATATGATGCATCATTAGAACCTTATCCCTACCCTATCTACACTATGAGGGTGTTATGAGTATATTATGATTATTTTAAAGGTATTTTAACCTTCAATCATCCCTCCAAACTTCCACATATTCCTCATACTCTCTGCCTGGTCAAATTGAGTGTTATTCCTTGACTATGTTATACTCTTTAACACCATACTTATAGGTGATGTGTGCTTAGTTGGACTTGAGAAAATATATAAAACCTTTATTTAAGATTCCTTAACCATTTAAAAATTATTGGAATCATTTATTCAAATTTATATTATCCTAAAACATCCCTCAGACACATTGTCTCAATTAACTATCTACCTACAGTCACCTACAGGTGACTATAGTGGACCCTATAGGTGGCTTTTATCCCTAAAACCTGTGATAAATATTCATTATAAACCCCTTGAGATCATTTGGAGTTATTTTTTATCCTCTTTCAATAATGAATATTTGTATCTCCATGCACAACTCTACTATGGATGGTATAGAGGTTCACAATTAGCTGTAGGTGAACATGTGTATGATTGGACACCATAGGTGATCACTAGACCTTAAAACATAACTAACCAACTTATCCTAATGGAATAAATTATAATTTGCATCATTTAAATTCCATAATGTATTCTAAACATGGGAATATTCCTTGTTATTGAAACATTGGGTGAAAGGATCTCTTATAGCTCAGGCCTATATGTGATTATTACTTGATTTTAGTGCATGAAAACACAACTTTAGGCCTCACAAAAACAAATTTCAACTGATCACCTACCCAAAAAACCTTGAATAGTATTTTAATATGTAAGGAATACAATAAAAACACATTATGATGCATCAAACTACCTTAAACCCTATTGTATGACTTTGGCAAAACTAACAAGACCTCTGTTTTCACTCTTTAGGGAAAATGTCCTTGTACCCAGTCATTTTGTGTTTGAAGGTGATCCATACTTGAATTTTTCAATTATAAACCTCAATTAGGTTTATAATAGTCAAATCACATGATAGAATCCAAAATAAGGTTTAACCATGTCTCTAATTTCCCATACAAGAACCTTCAAAGATATATAATGTCACCTGTAGGTGAGTATTTTCACACATAGGTAGTGAAACAAACTTGGGAAATATATAAGGTTTATGAGATTTAATGAAGTTTGGTACTTTTAAAAATGTTTAAAATAGAATATTCCTACCATCAAAATATTTATTAGCTCAGATACTCCTCAAAATATGATATTCTCCATGAGGGCACCTATAGGTGTATATTAATGGTAAGAGACTATGAGTTTAGGCAGTGAGTAGTAGCATGGACAGTGTATAAGATATATATGATTGGGATTCACTCTAAAAATTCACCAAGTGAAAAATGACACTCTGCCCACTCCAAAATATTTGAAACACCTATCAGAGCTCCCCTTCTATCATGGCATCCTTATGAGATACTTGTATTTTCAAGGAGCTACCTACATATGCATAGTACATTGATTGCACCCATGGAACATTGATTGGAGAATGATACTAAAAGGTTAAGGGCATCAAGAGATAATTATAAAAACTATTCTAAACCTATCAAAACTTAGTTAAGTCACCATCAAAGCATGAAGATCTTGAAAGTGGTGGAAAAATGCCTGTCATCCTAAATGAGACTAATCTACCAACTTGAGATGATTTGCTCAACAAAACACCATGAAACCTAAAAACAAGCATCAAGATAATTCGAGAATATATCCAACATCCTCTAGATTCAAAGTCACCAACTGGTTTATATGGCAAATAGGGTGTAGGAAATAGTGAGCAAAAAAACACAACCAACTTGTTAGAGATGGTTTATATAGCACGATTGACCAATATTCAATTTTTTAATATAAAAATGGATCTATTGCTGGAAATATTGTCATTGATGTCAAAGGTCTAGCATTATTGGTGATAAAGGACCCATTGTATTTAATGTTGTTTGTAATAGATATATCTTGGCTAATGTGAGTTAATATTTATTTAATATTAATGAATATATTTTTGGTTGCATATGAGACAAAAGAAGGGCCCATAGAGAAGTCAAAGAGCCACGGGGTAAAGACAAAAGAAGGATGGGATGCATTTTCCCATGAAGAGTCATCTTAGGGAATTCTAAGAGTCACCAAGTGAAGACAAAAGAGGAAGGGTGCAATTTCTCATGAAGGGACACTTTGAGGAATACAAAAAGTCACCAAGATAAGGACAAAAGTGGGAAAGACGTTTTTGCTCATGAAGGGTCACCACATGACTCTTAAAAGGCAAGGTTATGAAGGGTCATACAAGTTTGGCACCATTTTCTATGAGGATTGAAGGGTCACAAAGGGGGAAGGCCAAAGGTCATTTGGAAAGATATAAATAAAGGCTTGAGAAGTGTTAGGGTGTGGAGCTAAAAAATTCACCAAGGAGCATTCATTATCAGGTTTGGGTCTACACAGACACCGACGTCGGTCAGGAGCGACCGACGTCGGTCACAGGCAGTTGCAGAGATGTCGACGTCGGCAGAGGGTCGGCTGACGGCGGTCACAGACAAGCAGCAGGAATCGACGTCGGTTACCTGCGTGTCCAAAAAGCTATTTCCGTGGACAGAAGCGAGTGTTTGCATGATAAGTTTGAGTTGAAGTCTCGAGCTTGCATCTCTATTATTGGCATTACTATTTTTAGAGCCCTTGTTCAAGTGGCTTAACTGCTTGTTGGGTGTACATGCTCAAGTCTCCTAATTCTATATGTAGAATTAGATCTTCTTAGCTTTGTAGTAGTTATTTGTTGTAGAGAGTGAATTATTGTAATTCATTGTATGAGAAGAACTGTATAGAATTGAATCAATCCAGGCTTGTTGGAGTTGATTATTCTTGAGAGAGAGAGCTCTTGAGGAATAGAGATCTATTGAGAGATCTATACATCTAGGAGAGGTGTGGAAGAAAGAAGCTTTCTTCAATTGTATTCCTTTTGTAAAGAGTTTGTTAATACAAGTTTTCAAGGTGTTTTCTTGTATCTCTTGTTCTTGCTATTATCATTCTAATTACTTGTCAATCTAGTTTAATTCCACGTTTATTGCTTTCACAAGTGTAATCTATTGTTGGTTTGATCCCCCAACAAGTGGTATCAGAGCCTTGGTTACAGGTTTAGAGCTTGATAATTGGTATCAAAGTTCAGGTTCACTAACAGGTGGTTCAGATCTGTGTAGTGTGTATTGATTACAGGTTCTCATAGGAGTTTCTGCAGGGATTTCTATTTGAGTGGGAGAAGTAATGGCAGATGAAAGTAAATTGAGAATGGAAAAGTTTAATGGCAAAAATTACCAACACTGGAGAATGCAGATAGAGGACTATTTGTATCAGAAAGATCTCTACTTACCGTTAGGAGGTATTGCAAAGAAGCCCAAAGACATGGAGGATGAAGAATGGGAAGTTCTTGACAGAAAGGGTTTGGGTTCTATAAGACTGAGTCTAACATTCACTGTGATATCCAATTTATCACAGGCAAAGTCTACGGTAGAGTTGATGACTACGTTAGCAAATTTGTATGAAAAACCCTCAGCTTCCAATAAGGTATATCTTATGAAGCAGTTATTTAATTTGAATATGAATGAAGGTGGATCTATTTCTACTCATCTGAATGATTTCAATGGTATTGTGAATCAATTAAGTTCAGTGAATATAGTGTTTGATGATGAAATAAAAGCTCTTTTGATATTATGTTCTTTGCCTGAAAGCTGGCATGGCTTAGTAATGGCAGTAAGTAATACTGCATTTGCATCAAATATTTTGAAAGTAGAGGATGTTGTTAGTGTTATCTTGAATGAGGAAATACGCAGGAAAAGCACAGAAGAGGCATCTGGGAATGCTTTAAGTTTTGAGAGCAGGGGAAGGCAGAAAGAGAAGAGCAAGAAAGGCAGATCAAGATCCAAGTCAAAGGGGAAAGGCAGATCTAAATCCAGAAATGGCAGAAGGCCACAATGCTGGAATTGTGGAAAGATGGGGCACATAAGCAGAGATTATTGGTCAAAACCCAAGGAGGACAATCAGCATGAAGGAAAGGAAGAAGCCAAGATTGCAGGTATTGCACAGGATGCTTTAATTTTCTCTCTGCATAATAATATAGAATCTTGGGTATTAGATTCTGGTGCATCTTTTCATGCTACTCCTAACAGGGAATATTTCAGTGACTATATCCATGGAGATTTTGGAATAGTGTATCTAGGGGATGATGAGCCCTGTAAAATAATTGGCAAAGGTAAAGTGTAGTTGAAGATGCAGAATAGCAACACATGGGTGTTGAGAGATGTGATGCATGTACCTAGCTTGAAGAGAAATTTGATCTCTGCAGGAAAGTTAGGGGATGAGGGTTGTACAGTAACTCTCACAGCAGAATCTTGGAAGGTGACCAAGGGTGCACTTGTTATGGCCAGAGGTAAGAGAGAAGGTACTCTCTATTTGTGTAATTGTGTTACTAACAAATCTCCTTCTGTATTATCTACTTCAGATGTGGACGCTAAATTGTGGCACTCAAGGCTTGGCCACATGAGTGAGAAGGGGATGTCAATTCTTAAGTCCAAAGGTATGCTTTCAGATTTAAAAGGCATAGATCTAGAGTTTTGTGAGCACTGTGTATTTGGAAAACAGAAAAGGGGTAGTTTTCTCAAAACTGGGTCTACTAAGAAGAGGCACAAGTTGGAGCTTGTTCACACAGACGTGTGGGGATCGGCTCAGGTTGCTTCCATTAGAGGATCACAGTACTATGTATCTTTCATAGATGATGCCACAAGGAAGGTATGGATCTATTGTATTAGAAAGAAATCTGATGTATTTGAGACTTTTAAAGTTTGGAAAGCTATGGTTGAGAATGAAACAGGTAAAAGATTAAAGTGCCTGAGATCAGACAATGGTGGTGAGTTCTCCAGTCATAAGTTTAGAGATTATTGTTACATGCATGGAATCCATAGGCAAAGGATGGTTCCAAGGACACCTCAGTAGAATGGAATTGCTGAAAGGATGAACAGGACAATAATGGAGTGTGCAAGATGTATGAGATTGCATGCCGGTTTGCCCTTACAGTTTTGGGCACAAGCTGTTGGCACTGCAGTGTACCTAATTAACAGAGGACCCTCTACAGCTCTGGATGGTGGTATTCTAGAAGAGGCATGGACAGGTAAAAAGGTTGATCTCTCATATCTCAAAGTTTTTGGTTGTGAAGCCTTTGTGCATATAGATAAGGAAAATAGAAAGAAGCTTGATGCTAAGTCTATGAGATGCACGTTTATTAGCTTTGGCTCAGATGATTTTGGTTACAGATTGTGGAATCTAAAAACTAACAAGGTAATCAGGAGCCGTGATGTTTTTTTCAATGAAAGAGTGATGTATTGTGATCAGCTAAGGAAGTTGAATCAGTCTGAGCAGAGCAATGGTGAATTGGATGAGGTGAAAGTCCAAGATGAGCTCATGGGAAAAATAAATAATCACTTGCAGGAAAACACAGAGACCAATGTCGACAGGTTAGGAACCGGCATCAGCAGGACAGAAACTGGCGTCGGCCATACAGAGACCGACATCGGCCGTACAGGTACCGAAGTCGGTCAGGCAAGATCGACGTCAGCCAGTAACAGGTTCGGAGGTGATCGAGGTCGGTCACTGCCAGAGAATTTGGGTGGACAGCGTGTTGTGGACGAGTCTCAGACACCCATCAAGAGGTCAGAAAGGGTGAGTAAGCCTCCAATTAGATATTCTCCTTCTTTATTTTATCTATTGCTAACTGATGGTGGAAAACCAAAGAGTTTTGAAGAAGCAATACAGGTGGAGTCCAAGAGTGAGTGGGAGCGTGGCATGGTTGAGGAGTTGGAGTCCTTAAGAGAAAACCAAACATGGGATTTGGTTGAATTGCCAGCTGGTAAGAGAACACTTAAGAATAGATGGACCTATAGGTTGAAGGAAGGTGAGAATGGACAGATGAGATACAAGGCCAGATTAGTGGTAAAAGGATTTGCACAAAAGCCAGGTATTGACTTTGGCGAGATTTTTTCTCTTGTTGTTAAAATGACTTCAATAAGGGTTGTATTGTCTTTGGTTGCTTTTGAGGATTTGCATCTTGAGCAGCTAGATGTTAAAACAACGTTTCTTCATGGAGATTTGGATGAGGAAATTTATATGGAACAGCCAGAAGGATTCGAGGTCAAGGGTAAGGAGAAGTTTGTGTGCAGGTTGAAGAAAAGCTTGTATGGCCTCAAGCAAGCTCCTAGGCAATGGTACTTAAAATTTGATAGGTTTATGACTGAGCATGGCTATAGTAGGTGTCAATTAGACCATTGTGTGTATTTAAAGAGATTTGATAACAGTAGATACATTATTCTATTGTTGTATGTAGATGATATGCTAGTTGCAGGATCACACATGTAGGATATCTCTGAGCTTAAGGTGAAATTAGCTCAAACATTTGCTATGAAGGATTTGGGAGCAGCAAAGAAAATCCTTGGCATGAGCATTAAGAGAGACAGGAAAAATCACAGGTTGATATTGTCTCAAGAAGATTATGTGGACAAGGTGTTAAAACGGTTCAATATGCAGGATGCTAAACTGGTAAGCACACCTTTGGCTGGACACTTTAAGTTGAGTAAAGAACAATGTCCTAATTCATATGATGAGGTAGAGTACATGAGTAAGGTTCCATATTCTTCCGCAGTAGGGAGTTTGATGTATGCAATGGTGTGTACTAGACCGGATATTGCCCAAGCAGTGGGAGTGGTAAGTAAGTATATGGCCAATCCAGGTAAGGAACATTGGAAAGTAGTTCAGTGGATCCTTAGATATCTGAGAGGAACCAGCAGTAGGCACTTGTGCTATGGAGGTTCAGATACTTCTCTACCTGGCTATGTAGATTCAGATATGGCAGGTGATTTGGATGGCAGGAGGAGCACCATAGGTTATGTTTTTACTGTAGGTGGAACGGCGGTTAGCTGGATATCTAAGTTGCAGAAGGTTGTTGCCTTGTCAACTACAAAAGCAGAGTATATTGCAGCCACAGAAGCTAGCAAGGAGATGATATGGATGACACGGTTCATGGATGAGCTTGGTAGGAAGCATGAGAGTTGCAGATTGTATAGTGATAGTCAGAGTGCAATCCATTTGGCTAAGAATTCAGCCTTTCATTCAAGAACAAAGCACATACAGCTAAGGTATCACTTCATACGACAGGTATTGGAAGATGGTGAGTTGAAGCTGGAGAAGATCCATACAGATAGGAATCTTACTGATATGTTAACCAAGCCGGTTACAAAGGAGAAGTTGAATCTTCATTCAACTTCTGTTGGTCTTCATGATTGAGTTGAAGATGGAGGAGCTAGAAGATGTTGTTGTACAGGTACTGGTGCAGCTGTTTATCTCCAAGTGGGAGATTGTTAGGGTGTGGAGCTAAAAACTTCACCAAGGAGCATTCATTATTAGGTTCGGGTCTACACAGACACCGGCGTCGGTCAGAAGCAACCGACGTCAGTCACAGGCAGTTGCAGAGATGTCGACGTCGGTAGAGGGTCGACTGATGGCAGTCACAGACAAGCAGCAGGAACCGACGTCGGTTACCTGCATATTCAGAAAGCTATTTTCGTGGACAGAAGCAAGTGTTTGCATGATAAGTTTGAGTTGAAGTCTCGAGCTTGCATCTCTATTATTGGCATTACTATTTTTAGAGCCCTTGTTCAAGTGGCTTAACTGCTTGTTGGGTGTACATGCTCAAGTCTCCTAATTCTATATGTAGAATTAGATCTTCTTAGCTTTGTAGTAGTTATTTGTTGTAGAGAGTGAATTATTGTAATTCATTATATGAGAAGAACTGTACAGAATTGAATCAATCCAGACTTGTTGGAGTTGATTGTTCTTGAGAGAGAGAGCTCTTGAGGAATAGAGATCTATTGAGAGATCTATACATCTAGGAGAGGTGTGGAAGAAAGAAGCTTTCTTCAATTGTATTCCTTTTGTAAAGAGTTTGTTAATACAAGTTTTCAGGGTGTTTTTTTGTATCTCTTGTTCTTGCTATTATCATTCTAATTACTTGTCAATCTGGTTTAATTCCACGTTTATTGCTTTCACAAGTGTAATCTATTGTTGGTTTGATCCCCCAACAAGAAGCCATTTGTAAGATGAGAGATAAAAGTTGATTTGATATTGTAATATCTAGCTTAGAAGAGCAATTCTGAGAGATAGAGGTTGATTTTATATTTTAGTATCTAGCTTAGAAGAGAAATTCTAAGAGATGAATATGATTTGTATTTGTTAAATCCAGCTTAGAAGAGTAAAGGTGAGAGAGAGGAAAGAGATGTTGTAATGAACTATCATTTGTTGAGATAACAACATGGAGAGATAGTTGTGTGGTATACACAAATGGGTTGGTGCTCTTGTGGGTTGGTGCTCAACAAAGGGGTTGGTGCTCCTGTGGGTTGGTGCTCACTAATAGTTGTTGGGTTGGTGCTCAACAAAGGGGTTTGTGTTCCTGAAAGTTGGTGCCTGTGAATATTGTTTGGGTTGGTGCTCATTAATATACTTGAGATTGTTCTCCATGGTTTTTCCCACATTGGGTTTCTACATTATATCTGGTGTCTCTCTCTATCTTGTGTGGTGTTTATTGTTTGAGTTTTATTACATATCTTGAATGTTTGATTAAGTGGATTTTGGTTAAGGGAAATTTTTATAAGATATATGATATACTGATTCACCCCCCCTCTCAATATATCCCATGCTTAACAATTGGTATCAGAGCATGTTCCTTTTTGAAAAGTTTTATAGCTTGAAGGTAGATCGGGAAAGCACGATGGCTGGGTCACAAGAAGGATTTTATATAAATAAGGCACCTTTGTTTGATGGGATGAATTATGCTTTTTGGAGCATGATAATGAAGGTGTATTTGATGGCCCTTGGATTCAACATATGAAAAGCAGTGGTGGAGGAATATGAAGAGCCATAAACATCTACAATTACTCCAGCAGAAAAGAAGGAAAGTGAATGTAATGATAAAGCTTTCAATGCTATTTTATGTGAATTTGAATTTGTCAAAGTTATCTACTCATGAAACTTGGGTAAAACTTGAGAATATTTACAAAGGTGATGGAAAGGTTCAGCAAGCTAAGCTTCAGACTTTTAGATGACAGTTTGAAAGTTTGAAGATGGAAGAAGAAAAAGATATAGCAAGTTATCTTCTATGAGTTGATAAAATCATAAATCATATTCAAGGTCTTGGAGAAACTTTGGATGAGTCAATGGTGGTGCAAAAGGTTTTGAGATCTCTACCAATGAGATATGATGCAAAGGTTTTGGCAATCGAGGAGATGAAGAATTTAGCCAAGCTAAAGATGGATGAGCTTGATGGTATACTCATGGCATATGAGACGCAGATAGAACAAGATAAACTCTCAAAGAGAGAAGTGGCTTTCAAGACATCAAAAAAAGAGAAAGCTAAGATTTAAGAATCAAGTGATAGTTCCAGTGATGATGAAGATGACAATGGAGCACTTTTCATTCGCAAGCCGAAAAGAGGAATAGGTAAATATCAAGGAAAATTACCTTTTAAATGTTTTAATTGTGGAAAGATTGGACATTTTTTAGCTAGATGCCCAAATAAGGGTAATGATGATGAAGAAGAAAAGCCTACATACAAGAAGAATTTCAAAGAAAAATCTAAGAAGGGATTCGAGAAGAAGAGCCTATATTTTAAGGATCCTAGCTCAGTCGAAGATAGTGGAGTTAGCGATTTAGAAGAAGAAGAGATTCTATTCATGGCCATACATGAAGATGATCAAGAAGAAGAAGAAGAGGAAGTTGAAGTGAATATGGAAGGAGAACTCATTTGTGCCCTTGAAAAGTTAAAAGATGTTGAGAAGAAGAATCAAAGATTAAAGCGCCAGATCAAGAAAAAATGAATATGAGTCAAAGGAAATTATTGATGATCTAACAACACACTTGGAAGAAGCCAAGAAGAATGAAGAAGATCTCACATCATAGTTGGAAATAACAAGAAAAGAATGTCAAAGGTATGTTATTGAAATTGCCTCTTTAAAAGAAGATATTGAGAAAGCAGTCAATGATAAAGTAGTTAGTGATTCAAAATTTGAGGATAGCACTAACATGCTAAGTAAGATATTGGAAAGTCAAAAAGAAAATTTAGATAAGATAGGGATCAGATTTGAAAATAAAAAGAGCTATGCTGAAGCTCTTGCAAAAGAGGAAACAAAAAGGGGAGAAGTGAAAAATATAGAGGACATTTCAAATAGAGAAGGCTGGAGAGAACAAAGCTACAAAAGATAATCAGGCCAGAGATATATAGACAAGTCTTATTTTTATGGCTATTGTTTTTATTATAATGGATATGGTCACAAGATATTAGAATGTAGAAAAAGAGCTAACAATTTCAAAAATAAGGAGAAGGAAAGTCAAGTAGAAGCCACAACTCTTTTGCTTCTCTATCAAGCTTTGATGAAGAGACCATAGTATGCTATAAGTGCAACAACTTCAGACACATAGCTCAATATTGTAGAAGCGTGTTCGAGTCAGTCAAGAAGGATCATAGTTTCAAAGCTCCATTCATCAAGAAGAAGGTTCAAACATGTTCATGGCAGAAGAAACAACTTGAAGATTTTATGATGGTTCAGACAGCCCTGCATGTAAGAGGTAAAGATCAACCATGGTTAATTGATAACGAATGCTTGAGGCATATGATAGAAGATAAAAGTAATTTCATTACTCTAAAGAAGATCAATGGTGGTCTAGTGAGATTCAGAGATAAAACCACTGCCAGGATAGCCAGAAAAGGTACTTTGAGTTTGGATTATGGTAGAATTAAGACTAAGAATGTTTTATATGTAAAAGGTCTTAAGCATAATCTATTGAGTGTTAGTCAAATATGTGATCAAGGATACACATTAAAGTTTCATAAAGAAGGTTGTGAGATTAGAAGAAAAGATTCAAATGAGTTGATTGCAGATGCTCAAAGGATAGGGAATAATGTATATGTATTGTCAGATATCTTCTCAAACGCACGATCAAAGGACACATTCAAAGATCTGTGAGAGGAGTTGGGAGTAATTTCTATTACTTCTTGCCATTGATGTTTAGCATCAGTTAAGGGGGAGCTAAGTGTTAGTTCCAGGTAGGCCCTTTGCCATTAATGTCAAAGGGGGAGAATAATAGGTATAGGTAAAGGTGTAGAAACAAGTATAGGGAATAGGTACAGGTTACTATAGTAAGGGGGAGTTACTATATGTTTTCAGATGATGGGATGTGCAGGTGACAGGATATGGGAGTTTTAGGATTGAGGTTGCCATCAATGACAAAGGGGGAGATTGTTAGAAATATTGTCATTGATGTCAAAGGTCTAACATTATTGGTGATAAAGGCCCCATTACATTTAATGTTGTTTGTAATAGATATATCTTAGCTAATGTGAGTTAATATTTATTTAATATTAACGAATATATTTTTGGTTGCATATGAGACAAAATAAGGGCCCATGAAGAAGTCAAAGAGCCATGGGGTAAAGACAAAAGAATGATGGGATGCATTTTCCCATGAAAAGTAATCTTGGGGAATTCCAATAGTCACCAAGTGAAGACAAAAGAGGAAGGGTGCAATTTCTCATGAAGGGACACTTTAAGGAATACGAAAAGTCACCAAGATAAGCATAAAAGTGGGAAGGACATTTTTGCTCATGAAGGGTCACCACATGACTTTTCAAAGGCAAGGATATGAAGGGTCATACAAGTTTGGCACCATTTTCCATGAGGATTGAAGGGTCACAAAGGGGGAAGGCCAAAGGTCATTGGGAAAGCTATAAATAAAGGCTTGAGAAGCCATTTGTAAGATGAGAGATAGAGGTTGATTTGATATTGTAATATCTAGCTTAGAAGAGCAATTCTGAGAGATAGAGGTTGATTTGATATTGTAGTATCTAGCTTAGAAGAGCAATTGTGAGAGACGAATATGATTTGTATTTGTTATATCTAGATTAGAAGAGTAAAGGGGAGAGAGAGGAAAGAGATGTTGTAATGAACTATCATTTGTTGAGATAGCAACATTGAAAAATAGTTGTGTGGTATACACAAAGGGTTGGTGCTCACGAATAGTTGCTAGGTTGGTTATCAGCAAAGGTGTTGGTGCTCCTGAAAGTTGGTGCTTGCAAATATTGTTTGGGTTGGTGCTCATTCATATACTTGAGATTATTCTCTGTGGTTTTTCCCACATTAGGTTTCCATGTTATATCTGGTGTCTCTCTCTATCTTGTGTGGTGTTTATTGTTTGAGTTTTATTACATATCTTGAATGTTTGATTAAGTGGATTTTGGTTAAGGGAAATTTTTATAAGATATATGATATACTGATTAACCCCCCCTCTTAGTATATCCCATGCTTAACATCTATATAAGTATAATACCACCTACCAAAATTTTTTGACCTAAAATTTCTTCAACTATCTGGTACCAATCACAAACTTGCTGACCACTTCTATATGTCTAGAAAGGCAAAGAAGGAACATAATGGTTTTAGCTCAAAAATGGCACCTCTAGAGCATTTAAAACATGTAAATAAACTTGAGGAAGATTAAGAGACATTCCAAATCTTTCTCCCATGTGTCACCTTCCCTCATGGGTTGTACAAGTGCCAAACTTCCCTTTTTCAATTGATTACTTGATCTATAGTTAGATAACTTGTAATATTCAGATGGGACTAACATTATTGATAGGGAATATAACCTATTGGGTGTTTTAAAGGAAAATAGGACACTTAAACACTTTAAAAACCATGCCACTTGCATAAATGACCCCTAAATGCATATTAAATGACTCAAAATGACATATTGACTAATTAGACCATGACCAAGGCTGAAAAAGCATGAAATAACATCAAAAGACTTATAATACACCCTATGAAATATTAATAAAACCCCAATAAACCTCTAAATCCAAGTGTTTACCTATAGGGGTCCCAATTTGACCTATAGGGTCAAATTTAGTCAATAAATTAGTGACTCATAGGGGTAACGTGTCTGTTATGTTAAAGATCAATAGCCTTATCAGTCTATTGGGATTCGAGAGTCATCTAAAGTCTAAAACATAACAAGAGGACCTGAAACTTGATGAAAAACTTTGATCAAGACAAGGTTAATGACTACCTCAACCACACAAAACAAAAGACACACACAACGCAAAAGCAAACACATATGTGCTTCAAGAGCACTTATGGAACACACACACCAAACTAAACAAATTGACTTAAACACAAACTAACATAAGATGAAAACTCCCTCCTAGATCAAATGGAAAGTTTTAAACCCTTTTTGTTTCATGAATGAATGAATGAGACATATAGTCTTTTGATCCTTGACATTGATGCCTCCAAATTTTTAATTATGTTTGCCAACTTCATTGGCATGATGTTAAATGAGAAACATGCATTTCCAAACAAGTTAGATATGGAAATGAACTCTTCTTTCATCCAAATAGCCTCAAATTTCTCATATGGATCCTAAATTACAACCTCTGATGGTGGTTTAACAAGGCATACCTTTTTGATTTCCATAGTGATCTCAATAAGATTGGGTTTCTTCTTAGTTGGAAGTTCTTATAGCTCATCAACGAGATTTGAATATTCTACCAAATATTGGTCATTATCCTCCATGGAAGACTCTTTCTTTACCTTGTCATTTACTTGGCTCTCAACTTGGCAAATCTCTTCAAGCTCTTGAAAGAACTTCATTTATAGATGTCAATCATCTTTGTCCTTTAGAACCACTACCTCTTCAATATTATATTATTTATGTATGAGGTCATCAAGCTGATGTTCCTCAAGTTCCAATACATTTGAGGGTGACTCAAAATTATGTTGAGGTATTCGGTCATATTTAAGAACAACAACTTCCACCTTGGTATCAAGAGATTTTTCTAGGACTGTAACCTCTTTGGGGATGACTTGAAATTATTCCCCATCCTTAAAAACACATTCATCTTAATGATTGAGATGATTATCCATGACTTTGTGATTAGATACAAAGTCTTCTTCAAGTACTTCCCTCTTCAAGTGTTTATCACATTCCTCATAGACAGCTGTAAAAAAGTCTTCAACATGTTTCTTTTCATACAAGAAGGTAGAATTACACTTGTGATTACCAAATGGAGTCGCTATAATGATTTACTCTTCTTCAAAATTTAGAACCTCTTGAGGGATCTCAAGTTTTACTTCAACCATTGTAACCTAACTTTTATTCTCAAGGAATGCAAAACCCTCAATTTCTTTTTCATTTTTGGTGATGCCAAAACTAGGCATCTTGTAATTATATGACTTAATCCAATGAGGCTGCCAAGGAGGTATGTTTTCTTCAAGAAAGAGTTATGAATTATTGTCAACCAAGTTCTCTTATTTATGTTCCTATACTATAGGTCAATCAATTTAAAGAGTGATAGGGTAAGGACAAGATGAACTAGTTGGCAGAGGTGGAACATAGAACTCAAAATCAGATTGAGAGTGAAATGTAGGGGATTCTTTTGGTAGCTCTTGAGGAAGAAGAGGCAAACTTGGGATAAAATAGCTTGATTTTTTTATTTCAATTTTACAATAAAATAATTGACATCTAATTTATCTTTATCACTCTCTTGAGGAAGGTTATATGGGGTGTGTTTACAAATAGGATCTTCTTTGGGCTCTAAACCTTCCATCACACCTTGACTTAGAAATTTCATCCTTGACTCTAACTCTTCAATTTGCTTGGCTAGGTTCTCTTGGAAAAGTATTTCTTGAATTTCATAGGAATCATCATCAATATGAGGATTATAAGAGGGATGATATGGAGAATAAGAGGTCTCTTGAGGAAGGGTGGGAGGGACTTGCATAGGATCAAACTCTTTCTCAACCTCACACTCTTTGTCTAGGATTTTATCCTCTTTCTTTCCCCATGATTCCACTGTCTTATTCCATCTTAGGATGTTAGGATTACGAGTCTCTTATTGAGGTGGTGATGCAATTTTAGGAGTGGATGAAGTTTTTAAGAAACTTAGAATCTCCTTAGGCTTGGATTCTCCACCTTGTCTCCAACTTGGGATTTCATATCTAGAGGTAACTTTTTGAGGTGGGGATGCAATTGGAGAGAGAAATGATGGATTAAATTCCACTTCTTTTTTTCATGATATGGAATAATTAATTTGTGTATTTGATAACTCAATCTACCTATCAAGATTTGTTTTAAAATAAGGTTTGGTTTTCCAACTTTCTCTTCTAGCTGATTGGGAAAAAACATGGCTTTGATAATCTTTATTGAGCTCATGAATAGGAATCATGTAGGACTAATAACAATCTTGGGGAGGTGGATATGAAGGTTGATAGACTTGGTGAGGCTTATCCTCATAAAATATTAGCTTATCTTTCAAGGATGTAATCAAGCCACCTACATCTAGCATCTCACTTGTGAGCCTTTGCTAATTGACTCTCTTAATAGGTGCCCACTCTCTTTTGACCAGATCTAATGCATATATCACCTTATGAGTTAAATTACTAGTAATATATTAACCATGTCCTATAAGTGTGTCAAGATCTAACATTTAATTCTCATATCCTAAGAGTGTTTGCTTGAAAGTTGAAATGGATTGATTAGAGGAGTGACTAGGAGGAAAACTCTATTGAGAGGGCTAGTTATAGAACTGATACAAATCATGACAAGGCTAGTTTTAGGGTTGATAAGGATCATATTAGATCTGGTAATAATCATATTTGAGTTAGTAAGGATCATGAAAAGGATGATAGGGGATGCCATAAAATTGATATACCTCACCAACTTGATAGGACCTAAGTTCCCCAAAGCTTTGACACAACTTGTCAGATTTAAGAGTACACATGATTACCATTGTGTAAACAACTTAAGATTGCGGAAATAACCAGAAGAACAAATAAATATCAATGAGAAAACACACAAAATATGAGAGGTAACACACAATTGTATTCAACTCATTACAAAGGAAATTACAATAAAGAGATCACACTCTTCTTCCACCTCTGTGAGGCTTCCTCCTCAAGGGCTCCAAGTAATCTTCCCACCTGAGTAATCTTCTCTCATAGGTCACAAATAAAAACTAACACAAGCTATTGTTCACCTCATTGTACATCCAGTACAACCGAGTACGAACCGGTACTTCAAGTAGATCTCACCATGATCCTGCTCCTGATGTATTGCTGTCACCTTGATCTTGCTCCCCCGCCGATCCTCTTTTGACCCTCGCATACACACATCCCTACAGACCAACTTGATCTTACTTATCACATGTAGATATCCACCATGATCTTGCAACACCCTACATATCAAACTTGATCTTACATACATGGGGAATCCTACTTGATTCCACCATGGGAAGAACTCTCCAAGCTCCACACTTGGGTTTTACAAGTTCAACACTTAACAATACAGCCCATGAGTCTATTATATAGATCTCATGCATACAATAATTAGTCAAGTAGCTCAAAGACTCGAACTGGCCTTTATCATGCAAACTTTGCATTCACTTAACTGACTATTCATCAACAGCAGTTCTAACTGCCACAGGTGACCGACGTCGGTCCCTGCCTTCCTGGAGGTGACCGACGCTGGCCGATCTCCTGTTGATGCTGATTTCCTTCTGCGCTCCCCTGACTGATGTCAGTTGTGGCCTGCTGACGCCAGTGACTACATACACTCAGAAACCTCCTGTTTGCAATAAGGTGAAGCTTTTAGTTCCACACCCTAACAATTTGTGTAAAATAATACTCAACACCAAAGTCAACCATGGAACTTCATTAGGAAATAAGAACACATGAAATAATTATCAAAAATATTTAAAAGGAATACCTAAGATATTTTAATAGTTGATGCAATCTCAGAGTCACCATTGATGTTTAGATAGATGCCTCCAAAGGCTGATGTGTTGAAGACAACACTAAAAATCTTTCAACTTCTTGGATTAAGAGTCCCACTAGGCATGCCAAAAACTATAGTCACTTGGATTTACACCCTTTGAGTAGATGTATTAGATATACTCATCAAAGTGGAACAATGGAAACACCTATATGCTTGTGGGTAGCCTAAGAATGAGGTGAATATCTAGATAGGTATATCTCCCTTGATGTACCACTTGTAGACTACTACTACTACACCTATGCTTGTGAGGGAAAAGGGAGAGAAAATTGAAAGTAAACTATCCTAAGGGAGGTGATACACAAAAATAGCTGATGAATACAAAATATATGCATGTTACACATGATAAAAAGGGAATAACCAAATATACACTTCTCTAATCTGCATCTTCTCCATGAGGGCACTTGTAGGTACATATTAATGGCAGAAGACTATGAGTTTAGGCAATGAGTAGAAACAAGGGTAGTGTATAAGAGATATATGATTGGGATTCACTCTAAAACTTTACCAATTAAAAAATTACAATATTCTCATACCAAAATATTTTAAACACATATCAGAGCTCCCCTTCTATCATGGCATCCTTATGAGATATTTGTATATTCAAGGAGCTGCTTGCATATGCATAGTGCATTGACTACACCCATTGAACATTTCTTAGAGAATGACACTAAATGGTAAAGGGTGTAAATATATAATTATAAACATGAGGATAAACCTATCAAAACTCAATGAAGTCAGCATCAAAGCATGAAGATCTTAAAAGTGGTGGAAAACTATCTATCATCCCAAATGAGACTAATATGCTAACCTGAGATTATTTTCTCATCAAAAGACCATGAAACCTGAAAATAATAATATAGGGAATATGGAAATATATCCAAAATATTCTTGAGTCCACATCACTAACTAGTTTGTATGGACTTGTCCAAATTGGAGCAAAACCTATAGGGTATAGGAAATAGTGAGCAAAAAGACATAGTCAAATTGTTACAGATGGTTCATAAAGCATGGTTGACCACTATTAGAAATATTTTTATGGAAATTGATTTATATAATTTTATTACCAACTCCCAAAATCATTTTACTTGAAACCTCTTCAACTGCCTGTACCAAGCACAAACCTACTAACCACATTTATATGTCTAAAAAGGTAAAGAAGGATTAGAATGGTTTTAGCTCAAAAATGGAACTTATAGAGCATATAAAACATTTAAATGAACCTAAGGAAGATGAATATATGTTCTTTGTCATTTTACCACATTTCACCTTCCCTCATGGCCTGTACAAGTGCCAAACTCCCCTTTTTTAGTTGATTACTTAATCTTCAATTAGATAACATATAAAATTCAGATGGGACTAACATTCCTGACAAAGAATCTGACTTATTGGACATTTAAAAAGAAAATAAGACACTTTTAAACCTTTAATACCATGCCATTTGCATTTATGACCTATAAATGTCTATTAAATGACTTTAAATGACATATTGACTAATTAAACCATGATTAAGACTAAAAAAACATGAATAGACATCAAAAGACTTATAATACACCCTATAAAATAATATTAAACCCATATAAACCTCTAAATCTATGTTTTTACCAATAGGGGTCCCAATTTGACCTATATGTTCAAATTTGGTCAACATATATGTTTTTTAAAAACATGAGTGACCTCCTATTAGAGATGCATGAAGTTCTTGAAGGATTTTATGTTTCAAGAGAAAATTATTACATAGGTATAATCTATCTTTATACCATAATTCATTCCCATTCCATATAATTTTTTTAGATCCCATAGAACCCTACTAAATATTTTCAATCAAATCATGGGTAGCACTATCATTCTCCCATTCTGACCTTGCTTCCTCTAGCCAATCTTCTTTCCAAATGGTCATTATTCATAACAATGCCTCATTCATCCATCTGGGATAGTGCATCTACCACCACATTCTCTTTTCATTTCTTATATACTATTTCAAAATCATAGTCTAACATTTTAGTCACCCATTTTTGTTGTTCTTCAGAAGACAATCATTATTCCAAAAAATATTTGAGGCTATCATGATAAATCTTTTCCTAAAAGTGATAACTCATCAGATAAGGTCTCTATTGCTTGACTGCATGAAAAATAACCATAATATATTTTTCATAGATTGAATTAAGCCTATTTTTCCATTTAATTAATGACCCTCAAATGTAATAGGTGTAACTTATTTTATGAGAACAACCCTGATGCCATATTTTGAAGCATCATATTCCACAACAATATTTTTTAAAAATCAGGAGTAGCTAAAATTAGAGTGGCGTATGTAGCCATTTTAAATTATTTAAATGAATTGTTGGTTGTATCAATCTAAAAGAGTCTTTATTCAAAAAATAAGTGAGTAGGGTTATGATGCTACCATAATTTTTGATAAACCTGTAATAGTAATTAGTTAACCCTAGAATTTCTCATAGTTTCTATAGGGTCTTGGGAACCTGCCATTCCATCATTATTTGGATATTTTTGGGATCAAATTTCACTCCTTCATGTGAAATAAAATGAACCAAGTGCTCCACCTCTTGAATGCCAAAAACACATTTGAAATATTTGGCATAAAGCTGATGTTGTTCTAGATTCGAGTGTACTTATTTCACATGCTTCAAATGGTCTTCCCAATTTTTGTTGTAAATGAGGATGTCATAAAAAAACACCAACAAATTTTTTTTCAAAAATGTCCTAAAACATTATTCATCAAACCCTGAAATGTAGATGGTGCATTTTTGAGGCCAAAAGGCGTGACTATAAACTCATAATGGCCTTCATGAGTTTTGAAAGCTATTTTAGGTATGTCCTCTTCATAGATTTAAATCTGATGATATCTAAAGTGAAGATATAACTTGTTAAAATAAAAAACACCATGCAATTCATCTAGAAAATCATAAATTATTTAAATAAGAAACTTATATTTGATGGTGTACTTATTGAGTTCTCTATAGTCTAGGCACATCCTCCAAGTGTCATCCTTCTTCTAGACCATGACCATCAGGGAGGAATATGCACTTTTACTATGTTGATTGATTCTTGTATCCAATATCTCTTGTACAATATTTTCAATTTCAGTCTTTTGGTCATAGAAATACCTATAAGGTTGATGTTGGGTGGTGTATTTATAAGAATTAGTTTTTTGGAATGATCATGCACTTGGCTTAATGGAAGTCCTTTTGGCATGTTAATAAAAATAATAAAATCGTCATCCAACACCATTTTTAAATAAAGATGGGTAGTGTTATTTATTTGGATTGCACCTTTGAGGTAGAGGTGTTTCAAACCCACCTACTTTAGCTAAAGCAATGGGATCACCTCTAGGTGTGGGTGGTTTATTGAGTGAGATGATCCTCTAATTTTGGGGCTAGATCCATGGATGAATCATCTAGGCTCAATTCCTAAACCTTCAAATTTGTTGATGAAAGGGGAGAAAAAATGGATAAAACAAACCTAATCTATGGAAGGTGATGCATCAACATATTATGTCCATTCTATTTTACCTTTCAAAACACTTATGAACTAGACAAGGACTAGTGACTAAAACATTTTCTCCAAGAGATTCCTAAGCATCCGTGTTTCACATAGAGGTAATGATAGATGGTTGAAACTTGAGGGTGATGAATGAAAGGTTTACTTAAAGACACTAATAATCAGATTACAATTCAAGCCTAATCACTAATACTTTCACATACCATATGACCTATTTAGAATAGTCTCTTCATAACTAGGTGGTAAAAAGGACCTAAAAAGGAAGATAAGACTCCATCACTTTTGTAAATCAATAAGTATGGAACATACTAAGCTAGCAAAGAGAATCTAAAATAGTCCTTCTATTGATTTAAAGGTTATTAGGTACAATTTGGGTAGAGTTTATTCATACCCAACCAAAGGATGTATACAATAGATTTTGGGCCTTAATTTATAGAATAAATGCTATGTACCTAGGGATATGATATATTGATGTATATGGGTTGATGGAGATGCCAACATGTGGCACACATCCCCTTAGTTAGTTATATGGGTACAATATATTAGGATAATAGAGTAACTTGTGGAACTATTACATTGGGTAATGGTCAGCCTACATTGGGATTAAGAGGTTATCCATCCATGGGTTAGATAGATGTATATATATAGGAGATGATTATCATGGTAAAGATATCAAGTAAACATTGAGTCTTCTATTGTAAGAAGATATTGGAGGTTGTCCCCTCAAAGAGACATTGTGGAGTTATTCCTTCTTAAAGGAGTATTATATGGTGTTTCCCTACCTTAAGGGTATTTTTGCATATATTGAATATCAAGATCATATCAAGTGGTATCAGAGCTTTGATTTGGGCAATTTATGTGGAGCGAAACCATTATTTCACTATATATTTTGAAATATAGGGAATTTTTATTCGAAATTTTTACTAGAGATGTAAGAAAATATAATAGAATTACAATAAAAATTTTAGAGTTTTTTGAGTTGTTTTGAGTGAATTGTTGTGATTTTATATTTTTTCATATATTCAATCTACAGGTGGAAATTTGTGATATTTTTTTACAAAATTTTGATTGAGATTCCAGTATCATAAGAGTAAGCTACAGTAAAAAATTTGGGACTTTGTGGATAAGTTTTGTATGAGTTATTGATATTTTAGGGTTTCATGAACCTTAATTTTTTTGTGGATCATGGAGTTGCAAACATTTTCAGGGGAAGATGATATTGATGCTAGAGAATGGTGGATCCTTTTAGAGAATCATTTTATAAAAAATTTTGGGCAAAGATGATTACTTCCTTTTTTGTCTGGGCCTGCACTACATTGGTTTGATCAATTGAGTTATACAGAAAGGTTTTCTTCATGGAAAGAAATGAAACATATCTTTTTAGATTGTTGGGATATAAAAAAAGAAGTAGAAAAAGAAGTAGTAGAAGAAGTAGTTGGAAAAGAAGAAGAAGAAATAGAAGAATCAAGAAAAGAAGTAGAAGAAGAATCAATAGAAGAAGAAGTAGATGAAGAAGAAGAAGAAGGAGGAGGAGGAGGAGAAGAAGAAGAAGAAGATGAAAAAGAATAATAATAATAAGAAGAAGAAGAATAAGAAGAATTGGATGATAAAGGTTCAAATTATTTGGCTCCAAAAAAATCTGAGTCAATTTTTCAGTTTCATGGATGCATTCAAAAGAAAAGGGTTATTGTGTCCATAAACCCTACCAGTAAGTATAACTTCATCAACATGAATGTGTCCAAGCATCTAAATGTTCAAGAAAATAATATAAAAGAGGTTCAAGTAGATGGTAAGAATATTTCAATGTTTGAAGATTTGAAGCTCATTATGGAAAAATATGTTTTACATTCAAATTTTTATGCTTTGGATATGGATGATGTGGATATAGTTCTTGGATATCCATGGTTAGAGACTTTGGGAATAATGAATATTAATGTTCAAAAAAAGTTCATGAAGTTTTGGTATAAGAAAAAATAAGATCAATTTACAAGATATCATAGTGAAAAAGGCACCAATAACAATCCAGGTAGATCATGAGGATTAAATTAAAATAGGTGATGAAGATCATGATGAAGATTTAGATGATATAGATAAAGACACACTACAAATGAACACTTCATCTACTCAAGAGACAAAGAAGGAAAAGGTAGAAGAGGTAGAAGCAAAGGTGGATAAGGTCAAAGTATTGGAAAAGGTTGAGGTATATAGACACCCACATCATCATGAGAGGAAACAATCATGGAACCAGGTGAGGAAGTGTCATAATAACAATCATTTTGTCTATATAGGAAATAAAATTTTCAATCATTATGTATATGCATGGAATCCAAAGAAAAAATAATATGGAACATGAAATTAATGGGGAAATCATTATGACTATGCATGGAAGAATACCTACTATGGTCATGGTTGGAATCAGAGAAGCACAATAGAATATGGTACATGGAATAAAAAAAGGAGTAATTATGCTAGGACACCAAAGCAATATAATTATGATCATGAATGAAATAAGAGGAGCACAAGGGAATTTGGAAACAAGCTTGGAGAGCTATCACCTACCAAGATCACATTTGGATGGCTAAATGATCAAGATTGGAGACAAGTGTGAAATGATTTAAAGCACACTCATTATTTGGTTTCTTCTTATGTTTCAGGGATGAAACATGTCAAGGAGGGAAGTAATGATATGTACCTAGGGATATGATATATTGATGTATATGGGTTGATGGAGATGCCAACTTGTGGCACACATCCCCTTAGTTAGTTATATGGGTATAATATATTAGGATAATAGAGTAACTTGTGGAACTATTACATTGGGTAATGGTTAGCCTACACTGGGATTAGGAGGTTATCCATCTATGGGTTAGATAGATGTATATATATAGGAGATGATTATCATGGTAAATATATCAAGTAAGCATTGAGTCTTCTATTGTAAGAGGATATTGGAGGTTTTCCCCTCGAAGAGACATTATGGAGTTATTCCTTCCTAAAGGAGTATTATATGGTGTTTCCCTACCTTAAGGGTATTTATACATAAATTGCATATCAAGATCATTACAATAAAAGAGGGAAAGAGAGGAATAATTTGGCATTAAATTTTGGATAAGATGCCATAATGACCCCCATTTACTCAATAATCAATTACAAACATGAATAAGAATCAGTAACAAATCATGAGCTCTCTCATACGTTACCTTGGTTGGTTGATGGTCTTCAATGATCCAGTCTTGATTGACCTCATTCAAGGTGTGAAAATTCCAAATTGGTCAACCACCTCTTATTTTGGTAGTTATAATGGTAGGATATGGTCTATTTTGGCCTTACTGAAGCCTCAACTAGCCCACCTCTCTTTTGCATGTCAATAAGGCTTAAAAAATTACCCTATTATCCATAATGGACATGAAATGTGGCTATTGACCTCCATGAATCAGCTATGATGATGCTTATGTCCCTCCATTTAATCTCTTAGTAGCCCTAGTTGCTAAGAGACATCTTCTTTAGTTGACCAAATAGGCCTACTAGACAACTAGGCCTAGTCACTAAGTCCTAGTTACTTAGATGTCCATGAGACTTACATATAACCTTGAGAATGGGTTAGTGAACATGATTTAGGACTAAAAAATCATCTTAAATCATGGTTTATGCCTTTTAGATAATGCACATATACAATTCTTTCTTATCAAGGTGACTAGGTCATGCTTCACTAACACTTCTAGATTTCCTCTTTGGTCCAAGCCTAAAAAAACACTTCTAAGGGGAATTTAATATAGCTCATAGCCTAAGAAGGTAAAAATAATTTCACATCACCATCCTAAATGATCTATAATTGTCCATCTAGCATTGCACCTAGAAATTACCATGACACCTTACAAAAATAGGATATTTAGTGCATTTGTACAAGTGTTTGTACAATCTAGTGGCATGAAAAAGACATTATTAGAGTGAAAAATGTTTTATAGGTGTTTTAAGGGTCATTCAGTCCATTAGAAGTGCTTGAGAATCTAATTTATCTCAATTGGTCAATTTTGGCTCTTTTCATAGCCTGTGAGTGTTTTACACTCTTAAAAATCATTCATAAAGTTATGGGGGTGGATGAGAAAACTAATGCCAAAGATTTGAAATAGGGGACCCCCTCTAACATATTATATCCCCATATTCTCCCATGAAACTCCTCCAAGGATTTATGAGCTTCCTAAATTGACTATTGGGCTAGTAGACCTTCATTCATGAGGTTAAGGGAGAGCAAAAGGGTGTAGAAGAGAAAAATATGCTTAGTTATAACTTTCAACACCTTCTATGAGTATATGAAAACCCACATGACCTATTACAATGTTCCTCTTAGCCTTTATCCTCCGTAGTGTATCTGCAAGAATCCAAATGGAACCACTAGGGTTTGGCAGGGGGTACACAGGGTACTTAAGTAAACACCTAGAAGGATAAAAGGATTTGGGACACTATGGTCTACTAGAGATATACATAGGCTATCCAATCTATCAACTTGCACTAAGATATATAAAGAATCATAAACTAGGTTAGGATAGTGTGATCAAGCACACAAAGGATACATGTATCTCTAATGGGTATAACCACAATAAAATGAGTACCTAAAACAAGAAATCTACTTGCATACAAATGATGGAAATGACAATGCTGAATTGAAAGAACTATCAAATGATGCATAAGATTAAGAGAGAGGCACTTTTAGGCCAAATAAAAGATGCTTTGAAAAAAATATGTTTTCAAGCAAGGGTGCAAGAGAATGCCTAATCTAAGCCTAAGCTAATTCTTTGTTCCCAACACTATTATTTACTAATAATATAATTTTATGATTTAGCAAAGAGGAGATTGTTTATGCAAATGCATAAAACGTTTTGAGAAGATAAGTTTATATTATGCAATGAGAGATGTTTCTAATGTAAGCATATCATGTAATGGAAGACATTTTCAAGTAATAAAGATGTTCTTAACTACATACAAATGCAAAATATTTAGAAACTAACCTAGATAATGCTCTAAACAAACTAAATCACTAAAACAATGGAAAACTAGTTAATACACTACTACAAACAAATGGTAATTTCAATTTGCATAGAAAAGTGCCCTCATATAAATCTCAAAAGTATTATGTAAATGTTCTATCAATTAGGAATCTAATTTAGGAAGCAATGGAGGAAGACCAAGTTGTATGTGGGCTAAGTCCAAAATAAGAGCCAATAACAATAGAGGATGTGAAGGAGAAGATACAAATTATGATAGATCCAATGTATAGAGCACAAGAATAGGTGTAATAGAGCTTGAGGAAGCTAGGAAAAAAAAACAAGCCTTAGAGGCACTATAGAGAGTAAGGTGAACTGCCAAAATAAGATCTAGAGCAGTAGGGTATCCCCTATCACAATGAAAGCTCAAGTGTGCCAAGAATGAACCAAGTGAGATTCAAGAAGGCACAAGAGTTTTGAGAGTGATGATCAAGAAGGAATATAAAAGCAAAAATTTAGGATAGAGAGGCAAAAGTGAGTGATAATCAATCATATATGGTAACCTTAATCTACCAAAAACCAAAAACTGCTTGTTTCTAGCCATTGGAACCAAACAAAGCCCTTTTTCTCATGTTCTACCCAGGATTTAGCCTAAGCTATGATTTTGGTGAAGGAAACATGTAGCATAGGCCATGGGTTTGCCCTATAATCCATGACCTAGGTCAAAAACCCATCTTGAGTGGTCAACAGGCTTCTAAAAGGACCTCAGGAGGTGTTTGGAAGGCCTATCAATGAGCAAAAGGGTTAGTGAGGTGTCAGGGATGTTTGGGGGATATATATGACATAAAAATGGTCTATA
Organism: Torreya grandis; assembly: GCA_037957365.1. Classification (NCBI taxonomy): domain Eukaryota; kingdom Viridiplantae; phylum Streptophyta; class Pinopsida; order Cupressales; family Taxaceae; genus Torreya; species Torreya grandis. The sequence continues at coordinate 296,889 of JARHVA010003765.1, read as the reverse complement.
TAAGTGGTAAATGTCTTGATGTGGGATAACCAAGGTTAGTAGTTCTAACATAAGTTTATGTGTAATCATAGGGAGGAGTAGAGACATGGTAAGTACAATTACATATGCCCCCAAAGTACAAAGAGTCAGTGTTCAAATGATCAAGGAATGCTATATAATACCTAAAATCCACAAAAAGAAAATGAAAGTAAGAACTAAAATGATAAAATAGGTAATTACCTACACTAACCAAAGAAGTATGGTGGTGAAAGATGTTGATGTTGTGATCCATGGGTGAGAATGCAAATATTGCGTAATGCAAATCTAATTCTATCTTTAGCTCCAACTCCTACAAAGAAGGGACATATGTGATATCAAATCAAATCCTACAATCTAAAATGACATTCATGAGGGTATCAACCTTAATGTTCTCCCTATAAGGGATATGGGTGATCTATATTTCCTTTAAGGAGGATATAAAATCACACACTACCTTGAAGAGGGGGAATAACTTAGAGCTAAGGATGGCCCAAGCATCAGAGAGTTGAGATACAACTAAGAGTGAGTTAGAGAATAACTACACAAAGTATGCCCCTAACCCACATGCATCATTCAAGGCACCAATGATTATGTGATACTCAATGATGCTATTCATCTCAATATTAAGGAATAAACTACCTATAATAAGCTCGTGGCCCCATGGATCATCAATGACCCAAACTGCAATAGTAGGTCTTAGATTGCCCTAACTACCACTATCTATGTAGATCACTACTGAGAGGTACACCATAATGGGGGTCAAGGATGCAAGACTAGTGGATGTAGAAGAAATATATCAAGGCAAGGTGGGGTAAATGAGTTATAGAAAGGAGTTAGATAATGAAACCAAGCTATAACCAAATTAATTGACCAATGTCAGCCATGAAAAGAGGTAACAAGGGAAGGTGATTGGAAGTTCATAGAAAATGAAGACATGTTAGTATAGACCAGAGTAAGTCTTGAACCACCATAATTAACAACCAAAACCACTTATAAGGACCATGGTGAAAGAGAGAAATGGGAGTTAGAATGGATTGACTATAGATTTGTAGAAAAATTACTAACTAAAAGAAGCACATCAGATAACTTCTATACCTAGGTGCCCATGAGATGGGGCACCATCCCTAGAGGTCAATAGAGACCCATAAGGGGTCCTAGGGACTAAAAAGTGGTGAGAATAAGCCCAAAAAATCCTTGAATTAAAAAATGGAGGCTACCATTATTCTTAGAAGGGCCAAAAATATTAAGATGGAGGTTTCATGGTTTGGGATGTAATAGAGGGTAAAAATCCCAAAAAGGGGTCCACTAAAAGCAAAAAAGAGAGCCAAAAAGAGAAAAAGGGGTGAAAAAAGTAATTTTCACACTGATTTTTACTCCAAGAGACTCTAAGGAGAGAAAAATCATCACTAAATCCCAAGAAAAGCATGTGAGGATGTGAGGAGCACACCACAGGTGCACATGATGGTCCAAGTAAGTCCTTTGAACAAAACTTTGTCAAAATTTTTCAATTTTGGGGTGTGGGAGGTTCAAAGGGAATTTTGAATAAATATGGATGATTTGGTAGATGAATTGAGTAGACCAACTAGTCAAATTGATTAAGAGCTAGAGAAAAATGCTTTTAGCCAAGTGGAAGGCCAAATAGAGGCCCAAAGAAGGAGTTTTGGGAAGCCATAGGGCTTCTCGTAATACCACAACCTAGACCATGGCATAGATGGGCAAACCCATAGATTGAGCCATTGTCAAGACATGGGGGCCATGGCTTGGGCCACTACTAGGCCATGGCTTTTCCTAAAAAGTTGTGACTTGAGCCAAAAAGGGCCCAAATTAGTCTTTAAGGAGCCTAGGAGAGCTTAGAGTAGGTTATAAGAGATCAAAAAGTGGGGAAATAGATATATAGTTTAAAAACTTTGTTTTAAACATGATTTATCCACTTCATGACTAGCACAACTAATGCATTTTTATATTGCTTAGTTTTGTAGACATGTAGAGGAGTTTGTGCAATAGAGGAAGGAGAGTCATCATGGGCAAGTGAATGACCAGTATTGAGAGAGAGGCTCGACAAGGTGACAAACCAAGAGAGAGTTCCAGCATGGTTGGCCAAAGAGGCCAACTCTCTACCTATTGAAGACCATGATCACCTATATAATGTAGGGCTATGGAGATTGGTGCATGTACCATCATTGCATTACTCCAAGGATTTGGTATATGCATTAGTGACAACATAGGTACCTTAGAGGCACATATTCCAATTAAGACTTGAGCTAGAGGCCATCTTGAGCATTGAGGACTTCTACCAGTTCTATGGGGTAAAACCTATAAGGAGGGAGATAAAGCTACCACAGATGTAAGACATAGCCATATCAGAACTTTATCTAGTGGGACCTCATTGAGAGTGAAATAACCATGGAGTATAAATCACATATCTATCATTAGGGGTTCCATAGCTACAAATAGTGATAATAGGTAATATGGTCAAGAGGATATATGCTAGCCAGAGCATAAGGAAGCTACCATTATATTAGATAGGAGTTGTATAGAGAGTAGAGGGAAGATAAAGGTATGCCTAGGGCCAGTACATTTGAGGAGGATTATACTAGTAATTGGATCATATCCATCACATAAGCGCAGGTAGATTGATATAGCCTATTTTAATTCTATCCTAGGCTTACAAGAAACTCTCATTGATATGATCAAGGACACCATGGGGCAATGACACATATCCTATGCTAGAGGAGAGTGCTATATGGGCCATGCATTTCATGAATAGGATTGGTCTTGTGTAAACCACCTTAGATTGGGATGTAGTGAATAGTTACATCTGAGATCCATATAGATCCATGGTGTGGACAAAAGATGCTAGAGTGGAGATCCATATGGGATAAGAGGAGTTTTAAGGTTCATTAGGGCCATATCAACATGAAAGGAGATAGGTTCTAGTAGCATGAGAGAGATGGGCACAACCTAGGTTGACTTGGGCTAAGTAAGGAGGGCAGTCAAGATAGAGGGAGTCAGTGGTAGTCATGATGAGGGATACCACCACTAAGAGGAGTATGACTTGTCAGAGGTTCATAGATACCAACATCATGACTAGGTAAGAAAAGTGTATTTTTTAGATAACACTTATTTTTAGTAATATTCCTGTAATGAGAGCCAATATATGACTAATATATTTGCTCTATGTATGTGTGTAGGATACCAACCCAATTTGATTGGGCCTGAAGTGGACCTAATACTAAGGGAACTATTCCTCGATGTGGTAGTAACACCACTAATGAAGAGAGTAACACACCTACCAATGGGGGTAGAGGCACATACTTTCTATTAGTAGGTGGGTGCATGAGCATAACTCAAACTAGTGAGAGTGTATCACCACATACCGTGGCTAGAGGTAGATTTAACATGGCATAAGGCAACCATGAGATGGAATGAGATAATTATGACATAGGCTAAGGTGTAGCTAGCTTGAGTAGAGGTTAAAATTGATCGACTATCGGCTAAGCTAGTCTAAGAGCAAGCTAGAGGAATGAAGGCACCTAGAGAAATGATAAACTTATTGGCTGCCCTAGTATAAATCATGGCTTGACTAGTTGAGAGGTAGAGATCAAGATCTCTATTTGGAGTAGAACTACCATAGATAAAGCCTAGTCATAGGCTGAATGGGAAGTATTATATATATAGCCACACATGTGGTAGTTTTGGGGACTAAGAGCTAGGCTAAAATCCAAGTGATTTACCTATAGAAAATCATGTATTTTTTATAATATATATATATATATATATAGTAATTTCTCATTATTAGCACATGTATATATGATAGTAATTATGATGTGTATGCTTCATTTGAGATAAACTACTAGATACATGTGATTAGATAGTAGGAACTACTAATAAAGAACCCACATGTATACACATATACAAGTGACACAAAGGTTAGTGGTGTGAGAAGAGGGGAAAGATCTATCCTACCACCATAGGCAACTTTTTAGGAGGGCCACATAGGTCCGAGATGTGAAATGTCTTAAGGTAGAACCCATTGATCAGGTACCATAGGGGATCACCTTCAAGAGTCAAGAGATCATAAGCCCTATTTTACATTGAGGTGATGACTACGAAGGGGCCAAACCACTTGTACATGAGTTTTAACTTCTTGTATTGTTCCCTATCAAAGATGGGGACTATATCACCTACCTTGAATACACGTGGATGAACCAATCTCTCAAATTGGTAGCGTTGATGGCATTAGTAAGCATAGTTGTGCTCAAGAACACCAATGTAACATTTATCTAATTTCTCAAGCTTAATGAGGTGAGCATCCCATTCTTCTTCATCGAATAGCGATCCAAATGTCTTAACCCATAGTGAAGGGATTAAGACCTCTAGAGGGAGAACATCCTTAGACCCATAAATGAGTGAATATGGGGTTTTTACCCCTATGACTATTTGAAAATTATTTTGGTAAGCCCAAAGGGTAGGATAGAGAATGAGGTGCCAATCATGCTTAGATTAGGCAATAGTGTGAAGAATCATCTTCTTAAAAGTCTTATTTGAAGATTTAGATTTCCCATTTACTTGGGGGTAATGGGTAGATAAGAAATATATATTAAAAGCAAAGCATTCAACAAACTCATCAAACTTAGGGCTTTAGAAGCCTATGCCATTATTAGTCATGATCATATTGGGTACCTTGAACTTACAAATAAGTTAGTTTAGGAAAAGCATGGCCATAATATTCCTGCACATGCCACTAAGGGGCATGGTCTCAACCCAGTTTGTGAATATAATCAGTGGGAGTGATGAACCAGTGGTGGCTATTAAAAGAGGTAGGTTTGAACTCACCAATGAAGTCAAGATCCTAAACTGAGAAAGGCCAAGGAGCTAAGATGGAATGTAAGAGGGCTACAGGGCATTAATAACATCCCCAATAAATTGGCACATTTTACACTTCTTAGAATACTATATGACATCTTTAACAATAGTGGGCTAATAGTAACCCATCCTAATATATGCTGAATGGTGGCTTGCCATCCTAGGTGGCCACTACAGACACTCTTGTGAGACTCCTATAATACAAGAGAGGTGTCTTTAAGGGCTAATAACTGCATCAGCATCCCATCCATACCTATATTAAACAAGACACCACCTATGATAACATTTCAAATGATGAGTTTATAGATATGATAACATTCCTATAAAGGGGAATCGATAGGATAAGATTGGGTATCAAGGTAACATACAATGTCCTAATACTAATCACACTTAGAGACCTCAATCCAATCAACCAAGTAAACCATCTCATCATGGAAGGCATCATCAACTAACTCCTTGCTAGGGTTGGGTAATGGGCATTCAATGAGTTACTTGACTATAACTAAACCCTTGGTGGACTTTTGGTTAATGATGTGGAGGTTGAAATAATAAAAAAACATGATCCGCCACATAGTTTGATTGGCAAAATATGTATTACTAAGCAAATAATGAAGTGGATTGGATTTGACAATCACATTAGTGGTTTGACCCAACATGTAGTATCATAACTTATTCATAGAAAAGACAAGAGAGAGGCATTGCCTCTCGAAAGTGGAGTAGTTGAGCTCAAGTCCAACCATTATGCAAGATATGTAGTAGATAACTCTCTCTCTACTAGTATCATCTTTTTGACACAACATGCCCTTGATATAAATATTAGTGATCGAGGTGTAAAAAATAAACTCATGACCATCAATAAGTGCCATTACGATGGGAGGGTTATGAAGCATGTGCTTCAATTCCTCAAAAAATACCTAGAATTGAATGGTCCATAAGAATGAGGTGTTATTGCATAAGAAATAAGTGAGGGGTATGGACTTATGTGCATACTCCTTAAGGAAACATCTAACAAAGTTGAGTCTTCCAAGGAAGGACTACAACTGCATGAGATTGCATGGGGGAGTCATATCTAAGATCACTTTGATCTTATCAGGATCTACCTTGATGCCTCACTATGAGATGAGGAAGCCAAGAAGATTTTTGGCTGAGATGCCAAAAATACACTTCTTAGGGTTAAGACTGATGTGATACTCCCTAAGATGCTTAGAGATGATCTTAAGGTCTTACACATACTCATCTTGCTTGTGGGATTTTTTGAGGAGGTCAACATAGCATTCCATAATCTTGTGGATGAGGTCATGAAAAATGTGGGTCATGCAACACTGATATGTGGCCCCAACATTCTTTAGACCAAAAGGCATAATGAAATAATAGAAGGTACCCCATGGGGTAGTGAATATCATCTTATGCTAGTCTTTGGGTGTAATTTAGATTTAATTTTACCTTGATAATACATCCATAAGGAACATGATATTGAAACCAATAGTAGATTCCATAATTTGGTCAATCAAAGGAGTGGGAAAATTATCCTTTGGATAAGCCAAATTGAGGTCTCAAAAGTTGATGTAGATGCGAATGGCTCTATTTTTCTTGAGAATAGGGATGATGTTGGTAACCCTTTATAGGTAGTCAATGATGGTGATGAAACTAACTTATATAAACTTTTCAGTTTTGGACTTGACTAACTAGGAGACTTTGACCACCATTGGTCATTACTTTTGGCAAATAGGATGGGCCCCATTATCCATAATGAGGTTATGGATAATGACCTCAGGGTCCTTGCCATTCATATCAATGTATTCCTAAGTGAATAGATCCAAAAATTCTCATAAAAAGGTGACCAAGACATCTCATTCCTATTTAATAAGGCTAGCACTGATCTAAATGATCTTTGGCCTTATAGAGGTTCCAAGGGTGACATCTATAGATCCTTCAACATACATAACATTGCCTTCCTCAAAAATCTTAGGCATGGAAGGGAACGGTTGGTTTAAATCCTCAAGCTCAACCATCATGACATTTATTATGGGGATGATATGGGTTGGGCCATCAAAGAGTGAAATATTCAAACCTAATTGATCGAGAAGAAGGTGATACTTGTAACAAACTTTCATGATCTTGACATATGCCTTTCTTTCCTTAAATAGGTTACATGCCATAACATGAATGAAATAACACTTGAGATCAGATTCAACCACTCTATTGAACTTTATCGGAGACACGTTAAGAGAGTTGATACTTTAATGGGAGAAACATGATGATAGGGGAAGCTCAAAATTTAGGGAAATGTCTTGAAATAGGTCTTTGAGAAGGGAAGAGCCAATTGGGCATCACAGAGCTAAAGAGGGAGTTGGCTGATGCATTCCAAATCTAAAAGAGTGAACACTGATCGATATTCATCTAGATCACAATGTTCATCCGTAGGAAAGTGAGACTCAAAATTTAGGGGAATGTGGGAGTCCATAGGGCCCCACAAGGAGATAGCTAAAGCCTCACTTAAGGGATTTATCTTTACGTAAATTAATGCCCAAGGATCTAGGTCAACTTTCATGGTATGAACCTCATATTCATTTATGAGCTAGACCATATGAAATGTGGTCGATGTGATAGTTTGTATGGCAATAGTCCAAGGATAGCTAAGGATCATGTTATATGAGATATCTAAGTCTAACACACAAAACTCAATCTTGACTATCTTGGGACTAAACTTGACCTGAAGCTTCATGTTTCCCACCAACACAATTATGTCATTGTTGAAACCAACATGGTTGTCATAAGAATAGGAGAGATTTTTATAAATAATCCCAAGCTCATTAAACACACATAGGAGCATGATGTTCAATGCAGCTCCTTCATCAATGATGTATCTCTTTACATGATAATTCTTGACATAGGTCTCAATGTAGAGTAATAAGATAGCCTTATTTGTAAGAATAGAAGCATCTAACAATGAGGCATGGTCAAAAGATAACATGGGAGGATAAGGGTGATAAAAAATGATAGAGTTGAGCAAAGCCTCAACATCATCCCATAATAGACCCTTGTAAGAGAGAGAAAACTCATCAAAGATGAGACCCGTTTGCTCAAGGAAAAGGCAAAGAAGGTCCCAAATGGATATCCCAATCGAAAGGCTTTATAAATCCTTTATGATAGCTAAAAAACACTATGTAGCCTAGGGAGGGATGTTATGCCAAAAGTCAAATCTAATTTTAGGCTTTCTTACCCCAATGGGCTAGGTAGTGGGCTGGGTAGGAGGCCCCAAACCACTAGCATCTTTGATGGGGTTGGTAGCCTAACTTGAATGCATGTTGATAAAGCACTCATACCTAGTAGAGGTTATGTTTATAGAAGTAATGACCTTGCTACTCTCATACTTGGCCTTCCCTCTCGGGTCAGCCTAGGAAGAGGAGTTAGAAGAGGTAAAACAACAAGGAGAATGATTGGCCTTAGCCTTGGATTTATTCTTCTTCTTCTTATTCTTTTCCTTGTCATGGTCAGGTAGAGGCTCCTTAAATACATTTAATTTGCAGTTGGGTTCCTTAAGTGGATAACTCTAAGGCAAAGGTGAGGCTTGTGCACCAAACTTTTGGGTGGTACAAGTTTTATCATCATGGCCCTTCATCTGAAGGAAGTTACGAAACTTGGTAGGGTCATAAGGGAATACCATTTGTAGTTTTATGGTGCTCACTTTATAGGCCTTAATTTTAGCTAGCCTCTTACATAGAGCATTGAAATCATGACTATCCTTCTTGTCCTTCTTCTTATGAGGAGAATCAATAACACCATTGTTAGTCACATTATAGTTGTGATCACATGAAGAATATGACTTTTAGGTTAACACAAGGCAAATACCCACACTTACCTCAAAGACTTTACTATTTAGACACTCATTAATAGCTTCATCATACGAGGTGGGTTCATGCTTGAGGATCTCAAGGTGAACCTCTTGCCTTAATGCTTGAATGAATGTATCATAAACCTGATCATCCAAGAACTTTGTTCTTCATGTATGGATGATTGAATGCCACCTACATAAAATTTCAAAGTTGAATCACCCTTGTCCTGTACCATAGAGGTAAGTTATTAGATGTTGAGGTTAAATGGTCCATAGATATCAAATTACTAGAGGAAGTCATCCAGAAGGAACTAGAGTTTAGAAAAAGAGTCTAGTGGTAGATTCTATAACCGAATGAGAAATTTGGCTCATAAGGAGTGAGTGAAGAGCTTTAACATCATGCCTTCATCCTATTCTTAATCCATACACACCATCATAAATGCTATGATATGCTCCATGGGACTAACATCCCGAGTCCCATTGAACTTGGGTAGTTCAAGGATATGAGTAAGAAGTGGATTAACATGCACCTAATGGGCTAGAGGATTCCTACAAAGATCCTCATTGGCACGATTGATATCAGGTTGGTAATGAGCTTTTTGAGGATGCTCATGAAATTTATTATGTTGCTTATGATAATATGACTCATCATAACCCTAGTCATGAAAGGGATGATGTAGAGGTAGATTCTAGTATAGGAAATTCTCATGATGGAAATCATCCCTATCACGAGGTGCAACATGACCATGGGTAAGGTACCATTCTCCATGGGGACGATGAAATGATGTGGCATGCCCATGAAAATGTTCATGGTGACCTAGGTCTCCATGAGGTTGACCACATCTCATAAGATGAGGGTTTACATGAGAGTGCTAATTTTTAGGATAAGTATCCCGCACATCTCTAGTTTGCAAGTGGTGATCAAAATCAACTTGCTCATTTTAAAATATAAAGGAGGGACTAGGAGAATGGGAGGATTCCACATGGTATGGATGCCTTATCGAGTCAAAATGCTTGTGTCCCATAACATGGACATGAGGGGGTTCTTGTTGTAGAGTCTCTTACTAAGAAAGAGGTGGGGAACTCACATGAGAACTGGTTGAGGTACTCAAAATGGAGCAGATGAGATCTCTATCTATAAAAGAAGCATGTCACCTACTCCTAGGGAGAATGGGTGCATTTCATTCACTTGAAGCCATATAAGGCAATCATCAATTATCATACATAGATCATCATGCCTCAATCATGAAAAGGGATCCTCATCACCCTAAATGGGTGAATGAATCATGGTGTGAGGCTGAGGGGAATGATCCTTAGATGAATGGAGTTTATACTAGTGGAAAGGAGATCAAGTTCATCAGTTATAGATTTACCAATCTTATATCCTTTGGAACATGAGAGGGTCAAGGTCACTATGATTTGTTGAGGGAACCTCTTAGGTCTTATAGTGTCTATAGTGTTCCATTATAGCTTTAGCCTACTCATGAGTGAGCTTAGGGTAAGGCCCTAAATCTGATGAGATTAGCATCCTAAGGGTGGGAGGCTGACAATGGATGCAATGAAGTAAGAACAACATGGGATATAACATAAAAGGTAAATGGATGGAAAACCAACTTGAAGGACACAAAACCAAGTATGATAAAATAACTAAGGTAAGAGCCAAAACACAACTAAAAGCAAATCCTAATAGCTAACAGAGGGGACTTAGTTAAGAGATCTCTAAATGGGATAAAACTAGCATGAGACCATCTATGAGGTCCTATTAAGTGTCCTAGAATATAGCTCTGAGAATCCAAATGGAACAACTAGGGTTTGGCAGGGGGTACATAGGGTACTTAAGAAAACACCTAAAAGGCTAAAAGGCTTAGGGACACTATGGGATATTAGAGATCTATAGAGGCTATCCAATTTGTTAGCTAGCACAAAGCTATAGAAAAACTCATAAACCAAGTTAGGGCTAACATGATCAAGCACATAAAGGATGTAGGTATCTCTAACTAGTATAACAATAGTAAAGAAAACAACTAAAACAAGAAACTACTTGCATACAAATTATAGAAATGACAATGCTGAATTGAGAGAACTATTGAATGATGCATAAGCTTAAGAGAGAGGCACTTTCAGGCCAAATGAAAGACATTTTGAGAAACAAAGATGTTTTCAATCAAGGGTATAAGAGAATTCCTAATCTAAGCCTAAGATAATTCTTTGTTCTCAACACTATTATTTCCTAATAATGTAATTTTCTAATTTAGCAAAAAGGAGATTGAGTATGCAAATGTATAGAGCATTTTAAGTAAATACATTTCTACTATGCAATGAGATATGTTTCTAAATCAATCATATCATGTAATGGAATACATTTTCAAGCAATGAAAGATGTTGCTAACTACATACAAATGCAAAATCTTCAGAAACTAACCTAGAGAATGATCTAAACAAACTAAATCACTAAAATAATGAAAAACTAGCAAATACATTACTACAAAAAAATGGGAATTTCAATTTGCATATCAAAGTGCACTAATATCAAAGATTAAAAAATATTGTGTAGATGTTTTACCAACCCAAAATCCAAGCTATGAACTAATGAAGGAGGAAAACCAAACTGTATGTGGGCTAAGTCCAAACCAAAAACCAATAACATTGGAGGATGTGAAGGAGAAGTTACAAACTATGAGAGATCGAATGTATAAATCACAAGAATAGGTGCAATGTGTATACACATAATATTTTCAACTTTTATCAAATACTAAAGCTTTACATCTTGTAGTAACCCATCAAGACTCAATCTCTCTAATACTTGCCTTAAAGGGTGGACCAAGAAAGGGGTGCATAGACCATTAGTGATTCACAATATTGTTGTCCCTTTTTGACACATTATTACCAATCCAACTAGATCCTAAAACCATTCCCTAAGCTATTACTCCTCCTTTGCATACTCCTCAAGTCTTTTCCTAGTTTCCATCTTTCTTTTCCCCAACTTAATCCCCTTTTGTGTGTTGGCTATACTAGGTTGATTAGGTCGACCCTATACAGTTTTGGGTAATTTTCATTTAGGAACTAGTTTGGCTCTTGGCCAACCTAGCTCATGACTTAGTGAATAATTGTACAAAATTGTGCTAGGTCTACTAGGTGGACTCCATCAACCAAGATTTTTAGAAGGGTTTAGGTTCAAATTTTCCTATATATACAATATCATTTTGTCATTATTTCATATTCAATCAATAGTTATTATTCACTTACACTTCTTTACAATCCGCTCTTCCACCATTATACTTGAGGAGTCTTAGCTGAGGGTTTCTAATTTAAGAATCTAATCTTGTGGATAAGTATTGATGCTTTGACCTTTCATAGTGATCCTTACAAATCACAACAACCTCTTGCAAATCCCCTTTAGCCAAGGGAGATATTGAGTTTTGATAGGTTCATCATTTAGGTAAGTATTCTCTAACTTTGGTCCTCTCTTTAGTAGATAAAATTATTATAAGTATTGGATTCAAATAATATTAATCTCTTTATTCCATGTATTAGGGTCTTACTCATACATAGATTAATTGATATTCTCCTATGCATGTTTTTATTGTCTACTAACCCCTCATATTGTGTCACAAGCTTTGGTGAACACCAAACTAGATTTGCTTTACTTATTAATTTAGTGAGATATCAAAACACATGACTCCCTTAGGGTTATTGTGTGATTGTTCTTGACTAGAGCCTTTGAAACCCTCCATAGCATAATGTATTATAGTAAGATATCCCCTAATCAGGCTTAGTGGATCCTATAATGGTCATGTTCCCACTTAACAAATGTGTTTCCAATCGAAAGTGTATGGTATGATCTATCTTCTCCAAGTTAGGATTGATTTATAGACATGATGCATTTTTGATTGCATACATTCTAGTGAACCTAACATGAATATAACCCTTATAGGTTTTTATTTCACTTATTTTATTATTTTATCATTTTTATTATCATATATTTATGATATTGGGTTGATTGTATCGACATAATTATAATTTTTGTGTATAGGTTTAACACATAGTCACATCAATACAACTCTATTCTGTCTGTGTAGGATTTTTACCAAGTTCAAGCTACTAGGTTGAACTAGTCAACGTTGTAAATTTTTAGGCATCTAGTTTAACATACTAGGTTGACCCAATTGACCTTATACATTTTCAAGTTTTCAAAAAACAAAATTTGTAAAGCTAGGTTGACTTGGTTAACATAATTAATAGAATTTGCAAGTACAAATCAAGGTTGTTCAATAACAATCTTATTTTCCCCTGCATCCTCTAACCCACCAAGGTTCCTTTCTATCCTTATTTGTCATTTTTAGAATTTGTTATAGTTATTTTTTTCACAATTTTTAATCTTTAAAATTTCCCTTGTACAGTTAACTAGGTCGACCCCATCGAAATAGTTCTATATTCTATGTTCTATCTAGAAAACTAGGTCGACTCTGTCGACATAGTTCATTTTCAAACCCTTGCTCTATAGTATAAAAGTGACATTGTTGACCCTATTCTATATTATTTACATACACTATCAACTAAATCAACATTCTACTATGTTTCAAAGTTGGAATTAACCCTTATATGTTAGCAATTAGCTCACACTTTCATTTCTTGTTACTTGCATGCTTAGAATAGATCACATAGTCTAATTAGGTGGTTTTCAATATACCATTTAGTTTCACTATTTTAATTTTTATGCACATAATACCAAATCACAAAATCTCAAAAAGTATTTTAATAATTGTCTACCAAGGGCTACCTACTTGGATTTCATCACCAAGGGGGAAGCCGACTTGGTTTTTTGGCCAAGTATAAACACATGGTTAATGGTATATTTTGGCTAAGCACCCAACACCCTTATCATTGAGATGTGTGAAGTGAGGGGGTAGGCCTGAATACCAAGCTTGTACCATTATAAATATATACCCCTTTTAGCCCAAACATCTTGAAACTATCCTTAGATTGATTTTTATTTCCTTAATTACAACCAACTTCCTATCACATCTAAAGTTACACTCTAATAATCTAACAACATTTAGGTTGACCACTTAGCTTTTAATTTCTAAGTTCACTACTTGGTATTTGATCAATTGATGTTGTATTTCAAAAACTTATATTATCCAGCATTGGTGAAAGGTTTTGTGCTATGTGCCTCAATTAGATCAATCTCATTGACCCAATTGATTATGTGTTTCCTTTCATTTCTTGATTTCCTAAAGTACTTGCAAAATTATTCTTGTTTCAGTACATAGTCATCTCTATCAATGTAGTCTACTATAGACTATCTATTTCCCCCCTATTTTCTATACTAAGTTGACCCTATCAACTTTGTACAATTTCTAACCCTTATTTTCTATACTAGGTCTACCCTATTGACTCGTTATAGTTTTCAGACCCTATTTTCTCTACTAGGTCAACATAGTCAACTCTATACCTTTTTTTGATTTCTATATTTGTCAATCCAATTCTTTGTTTCTATTTATTAGAATTTTGTTCATTTCTCTCATGCCATCATGAAGTCTCCCATCATAATCTTCTTGGACAATTTAAATCCATTTAGATATTATATGGGATTTTCATTTCTCCCTCTCTTTTCCTCCCAAGAGCACCATCACTCTTGGGGCACCTCTTCCCCTCCTTCATCCATCACTTGTAACATGGTGATAATCACACCTCAAGATGAAGTTTATGGGTCTAATCTGTTCTATACTTACTAAGATACTTCTCATCTTCAAAACCTTCAAACTAATTTGGGAGCAATTAACAAAAGTTTATTAACAATCTTATTAATAATTAATCTTCTAACAACCCTCCCCCTAATACAAGTTTGGGGGATCCTCCTACCAAAATTGACCCACCTCCTTATAGTTGGTAACATATCTCCAACTATCAAATATTATGCGACTAAAGACCTTGCCTCATTTCTCAAAGCCTTTGGCAACCTTTACAAAGAGTGGATCCAAAATAATACCTTCTCTACAAGTAAAATCTTAGTTAAAACCTTCATTGGTAATGTATTATAATGGTACAATAAATTACCCTAACATTATATTTGGTAACTTGAATATTTATTCAATCCTTTAGTTAAAGAGTTTCAATATAATGATCTTCCTAAAAATTGTCTTAGCCACTTCATCAATTCTAAGCAATCTCCCACTGAATTAGTTCATGAATTTGTCAAATGATGTAAATCATTGGCCCATAAAGGTGACCATAACATGACTAGTGATAACTTATTCAAAATATTTATTATTGCTTTAAATCCTTCTATTCAATACAAGGTTCAAACCTTTGGTCTCTAAATACTTAATGAGGCTCTTGACCAAGCTAAACGTCAAGACATTCTCATGAAATAATTCAAACCTAATCCTAAAATTATAAAAGGACATTTAAAAACATCTAACAATGATATCACTAATAATACCCCATAACCCAAACCTAGAGTTACCAAAGTCAACATCCCTTCATCTTCTCACACACCACTTTCTGTGCAACAAATGAAACAACTCTTACCACCCTCTAGACCTTTCACCTATCCTAAAAATCCTCCTAAATGGTATGATGCTAATTAGTTTTTTTGGTTCCATGATGACATTGGTCATTCCCATACATATTTTAGAGGGCTCATTAAATTTTTTGTTTCTTATATACTTGATGATTCATTTAATCATGAATCCATGATCAATCTTCATCATCAAGAGTACACTTTTACTTCTTAAAATTGACATGTTTCTAAATATTCTACATTAAATAACCAAAAATATTTTTATATAACCAATAATCAACCCAATACCAAGGATGTTTGTGCCATTGATGCTGATTATGACCAATATTATAAAAATTCTCAATATGTTAACATTGCTAAGGTCAATTATCATCACAAGCTAGCTATCAAAGACCTTGTTACCAAACCTAAAAATCCATATTTATAAGAACAAATTCTTAAGGATACTACCACTACTAATCTATATTTAGAAGCCCATGAGGAACTAATTCCTCCTTCTAAACCTCCAAATAGATCTATTCCTTCAAAATCTACTTTACTTCCTAAACCTCATGCTGGTTCTTCTAAAACAAATAAAAATATCTTGAAGAACTTAACTCTATGCCTTGTAAGATTCAACCTATGGAGTTGGTTTGTAATTCACCCTATCATCACAAATTCCTTATGCAACAACTCCAAGGAATTGAGGCTCCATCCTATATAGATGAAGAACCACCTTATAATGAACTTGAACCTACCAACATAAATACCATTGAAACCATGTGTCCTTTGTCCAAGCTTTCTATTGAATTTATTGAAGAAGACATGATCAATGATGAAATTATTTTTTGTGCTAATTATCTACCACTTTTTATTAAAATAACCATTAATATTACCCTTATCCATAAATTTCTAGTTGATGAAGGCTCTGGTATCAATGTGACATCTTTGTGGCTTATCCAACAACTTGGATATAAAAAGGATAATCTCAAAAAAACCCATCTTACCTATCATGGTTTTGATAATACTAATAAAAAACCACTTGGTTGCATTCAAATTCCATTAACCATTAGATCTAAGACCATTCAAACTAAGCTTATGGTCTTTGACTTACCATTATCTTATAATATACTCCTTAGTTATCCATGGACTCATCAAATGAGGGCCATTACTTCTTTTGGTAGCCAATGCATTAAATTCTTACCTAATGGGAAACAATATAAGCATGAGGCTGATCCCAACCCATGGAGTATTCAACTTCCTAATCCTAAATCTCAATATTATATTCCTACCATTCCTAAAATCAATAGTGCTTCTTTACTCGAGTTTATCAACATCAATCCTAATTTACAAGTCACTCTTACATATTTTGATGATGATGAACCTAATGATTTGCAACATAATTTCAATACTACCATGTTACCTCCATACATTTTGTAGTGGATTCTTCCCTCTTTATTACCTTGAGACCATACTATTCCCCTTATTTATGAGATTATTTAATTTCCCCTTCCATGCAATGCTCAGGAGCCTTCTTTACCTGAAGATGCCTTAAATTGTAATGATTTTGGAGTGGCCAAATAATTTAAAGATCCTCTCATCATGTTTCCATGTACATTCAATAATATGGGGATTTCACCTTCCAAAAATCCCCTTGACTCTCAAGCAAATGCAATTTTTTGAACATATGATGATAATTACACAATGGACCAAGCTTAATCTTGAGACTTGTATGCCTAACACTATAAAAAAACCTTAGCTCAAATTTATGATTTTAACTGGGATGTCCATACCATTTCTATAGATCATGACTTTTATCTTGAACCTTATATGCCTCTTGTCAATTCTCTACTTTTTTGATACTTCTTGGGTGGTAGAGAAAATTATACCTTCTAAACTTCCAATTTTTTTTGCATCTTCTTTACCACCTATAGATCCAATCATTGCATCTGATCCTTCCCATATCATCAAAACTAATAACACTCCAATCCCTTTTGATCTATATCCCTCTCCTCTCCTAAGATTAAACTCAATGCCAAGGCAACCAATGTCCATCAAATACATTCTGAGTATGATCACCATGGTAATCAAATTCTAGATCTCAAAGTAGATGTTGAGTATTATGTTCCTCTTCTTACCTTGCCTAGTGATGAAGATATTTTTGAAATACTTCATTCCTGAGAACCTCAACTTCCTCAGTAGCATCATAAACTTGGAAATTTTAAAACTAAAACCCCTTGTTTTAACAACTTCATTTCTAGCATTGATACCAAAACTAATCCAATCTCTTCCTTACCTAATGTACCATATCATTTCCAATATGAAAATGCCATGCTTATCAAAGAAACCATTCAAATTGAATATGGTACTCCATCCTATCCTCGACCAATTATAATTCTCATGAAATCTCACCTACTAAACATGATAATTTACCTTATTCTTTGATAAATATAATGAAATATTTTCTTGGTCCTATGAGGACATGCATGGTATCGACCCTAGCATTATGGTGCATAACATCATTATTTATCTTGATACCAAACCTATGCATCAAAATCAAATAATTTCCCCCTTGAAATTTTCACTTTATGTCACAAGTAAATCATCAAATTACCTAATGCTAAATTTATCAAACCAATGGACTATTCTAAATGGGTTTCTAATATTGTTCTTGCTCAAAAAAAGGTTACTATGATCATTCACATCTGTATTGATTTCTACAATCTTAACCTTACTTATCCCAAGGATAATTTCCCTTTACCTTCAATAGACACCATCATTGATTCCACGGTTGGTTATGAAATGTTATCTCTTATGGATGGCTTCTCAAGTTATAATTAGATACACATTACCTCTGAGGACCAACATAAGACCACTTTCACCATAGAATGAGGTAGCTATTACTATGTCAAAATTCCCTTCAGCCTTAAATTTGGAGCCACTTACCAATAAGTAATGACTCATATATTTCATGATATTATCCACAAAATTGTTGGAACCTATGTGAATGATCTCATTGCTAAATCCAAAATTTGTAAAACTCATCTATCAGATCTTATTATCATCTTTGATCATCTTCTTAAATATAGTGTTAGACTCAATCTTTATAAATGTGTCTTTGGTGTCACATATGGAAAATTCTTAGGATTCCTAATCTCTCTATGTGATATCAATGTTGACCTGGCCAAGATTAGTGTTATCATCAACATGCCAATTCCTTGATCCATTCCTAACATTTCATACTTAGGTAAACATGGGTCAATTAGATGATTCATCCTTAAAATGGCTTATCACATCCATTCCATCAATTATATTCTTAAGAAAGGTAATGCCCTAGAATGGATGGATCTTTGTCAAAAAGCCTTTGATAACATGAAAGAGTCATTATTTCACCTACCTACACTTTGTCTTCCTTTCAATTATCAACCATTGATCCTATATAGTCCTTCCTAGAAGATGATACTAGAAGAGAGTATGCCATTTATTACAATAGCTGATTCCTCATCGATTATGAGACATGTTATACCAAAGTTGAATGTGATTGCCTCACCATCTATTTCAAAAATGAAAATCTTTGGTATTACATGTTATACCAAACTACTAATGTCATCTCATTCATTTCAACCCCCTTCATCAATTATTCTCCAAAGCCTTTCTTATTAGATATAGAATTGGCAAATGGATGGTCCTCCTTATGAAATTTGATCTCCATGTTATGACTCAAAAAGTTGTTAAAGGACAAGTCATAGATGATCAACTTTATGTATCTCCTATGCTAGCTACCAATCACCTTCAAGATAGTCTTCTAGATGACAATATCCTCTATATTGAAGATATTAATCAAACTATCTCTCTTAAATATTACTTTCATAACTTTACCACTGATCTTGAAGAAAATAATCTAAATGAATCTAATATTTCCCTTGATACTACTAAACCTAAATTAGTTATCGAAAAGCTTCCTAAAATTAATGTTGACTTACATGAGGATACTTGGACCCTTTACTTTGATGGTGTTAAATGCCTTCAAGGAGATAGGGTAGGTTGCATTCTTATAATTCCTCTTTTCAAAGTCATTCTTTTAAATTTTCACTTCACCTTTGATGTCACCAACAATATGGATGAATATGAATCTCTAATCTTAGGTATGAGATATAACCTTGATTTAAACATCCAATACCTTCATGCTTTAGGTGATTCTCAGTTTATTTTCCACCAAGTCAATGGTGCTTACCAATGCAAAAGTGAAAATCTCATTACCTATCATCAAATTGCAACCACTTTTACCAAGGATTTCATATCTTTTACCATTGAGCCTATTCCTAGAGATCAAAAGTCCATTGTTGATTCCCTGTCTTCTTTAAATTCTCTCTTTCATCCAAACCAAGTTATTTTTTATCCTAATTTTCTTATACAAATAAGAAAATATCCATCTTCAACTCAACCACCAGATTCACTTATTTGCCACATTGAGGCTGTTATCATTTGACAATGCTCATGGTATAAATACATCATTAAATTTTTGGAACATCAAACTTATCCTCCTAACTTAGACTCTCATGAAAAGACAAGCATTCGTAAATAAACTTTTAAGTATGTATTTTGACATGACATCCTTTATTATTGTAATTCTAAAGGTAACTTAATTTGTTTTGGTTTGCAAGATGAGGTGCCTCCTCTTATTGAACAAGCACATGGGGGCGTTTGTGGTGGTGACTATAGCAAATAAGTTATAGCCTATAAATTCCTACATATGAGGTACTTTTAGCCTACATTTGAAAAAAATGCAATCAAATTTGAATTTCTTTTTACTCCTTACCAACTTCATGATGATCTAATTCATTTACCTCTAGTTGAGCTTAAAATTATCTAATCTCCTTCACCATTCTCCATGTAGGGATTAGATCTCATTATTAAATTACCTCACTCCCAAGATGGGCATGTTTTTATCATCACTACTATCGAATATTTTACCAAATGGGTTGAAGCCATGACTCTTATTAATGTCATTGGTAATACCATTTCCAAATTTATTCTTAATCAAATCACTTACCATTTTGGTATTCCCCATACTATCATTTTAGACAATGGAGGTAATTTCAAAAATAAAGATGTTAAATAACTTTGTGCTAAATTCAAGATCAATCATAAATTTTATACACCTTATCATTTACAATGTAATGGTCAAGATAAAGATACTAATAAAATTATCAAAAAATTTATCCAAAAGACAATTCATGAAACCCACACGGATTGGCACATTCACCTTTATGTTGCTCTTTGGGCCTATCAGACTAGCATACTTACTGCCACTGTGGTAATACCATTCTCTTTAGTTTATGGTTCTGAATCAGTCCTTACTTTGGAAATTAAGCTTCCATCTCTTCATATATCTCTTCATGGTATCATTCCTAATGAAGAATTACGTAATGCTTACTTTCATTGTCTTGATCTACTTGATGAATATCATATTTATTCTTTGCAACATAGCTACCAATGTAAGGATCTTATTGCCAAACAACATAACAAATATGTTAATTTTAAAAAATTTAATATTGGTGATCTTGTCCTTAAATTAGATTAAACTAATGATAAAGAAGGTGAATATTTACAAAAATGATGGGGCCCCTATTTACTCAAATATGTTCTCAATCTAAGTACCTACCACCTTCAAACTAATGAAGGCCATGTTTTCAAAGAGCCCACCAACATACAATTCCTCAAGAAGTACTTTGCCTAAACATTTCCTTCTTTTCATGCTTTCTATCCACATATATCTAACACTTTTCCTAGGTTACTTACATGGATCTCTCCCTCTACAATATTTCTCTCTTTTTACAAACCTTTAGTCCTTCTTGTTTGATTTTTTGGTTTCCCTTTCTCTCATGAGTTACAATGTAAAACCATGGATAGGACCTGGTCTTCCTCATGATGTACCATAGTATTATTTATTTTCATACTCTTTTTACACATTTTTTTTTACCCCTTGGGTTTCTTTTTTGTGATTTATAGTGTAAGACCATGGATAGAACCTAGCCTTCCTCATAAAATACCATTTTCTTCTCATTTTAAAATTTTTTTTTACATGCTTTTTGGAACCCTCATGGGTTTCTCTTTTATGAGTTGCAGTATAAGACCATGGATAAGAATTGGAATTCTTCATAAAATTATCATCCCATCATTACTTTTCTATAATGTGTTTTATAATAGTTAAATTTTTTTGATCCTTGTTCTCAGCCTTAACTTTTGCTTCTTTTGATAGATGGAATTTGTATAACAAACTATGTTATCATGTTTTCCTCCATTTCCCTCATTATTATGATAAGGAATCACACTTTACTATCAGTGTATCCATTTTTATCCCTTTGTCACATTTTTTACAATTTAAAGTAATTCAAATTATTCCATGTGTCATTCCTCTTGATTTCCTTTCCTTTCACTCATTGGATAAAACAAGGTCGAAGTTAAGATAACACTTTTATTTTACCTAGATTTATGAGAATATTAGACCCCATGCTCTCTAAATTTATCTCTCTTAGAAACCAAGTCCCAAGTATTCAAATGAAATTCATATTTATCACCCATTTTGGTTTTCCAAATCCATAGGGAGGAGGAATAGAAAAATCCATCAAGAAAGTTAAAAACCAAATCATTTGAAAGAAAAGACAATGATATACAAAAGGCAACATACAAACTTAAAAATTCAATATCACATCAAAATATGTGTTTAAAAACACATCTCCTATCTCTAATCGAAGCTCAAACTCCATAGTTATCCTCACAATAGAGATGAGGTCTATTAGGGTGTGGTAGGCCAGTAAATTGGAATAGGATAATTCAACAAACTCTATGATGCTACCTAATTTTTCACATAAGTACCTAATATTCATAGTAGACCGATGGCTCTAAAAAGGGTCCTAAGGAATAGGGAACATGTTATGGCAAGGTAGGTCCATTTTGCTTTTCATTCATATAACCTTCATGGGATGATCTACATAATTCATTTGTTGACGTAAGACTTGTGTAGATAAGAGAAGTTCTTCAGAGTCCTTAAGGTCGAAAGTCCTCTTGTTTTGACAAACCTAATTTGAGTGTCTTAACTTAGATAAAGAGTTATTATACCTTGGTTTTTCCTTCACTCTCCCCTCCACCCATTTCATTTTCCCCCTTGACAAACAAATTGTGATTCTAAATTTATTTTTCCTTCTTATATATTGATTTCTTCTTCACCTCTTAAAAACATGCCAACACTACTTTGTTTCAATTTTATCTATCCTTAGAATGAAACCACATGCTTGAGAAACTATGGATTCATTTATTTATACCATATAATTATTTTTATTTTTTTTACCATTTTTCATTCATTATACTACCCTTCTATTATGGGCACTTGAGTCCGAACATTTTTACATTATTGAGTGAGATAAGGATTGTTACTGCTCACTCATCAATGTTATTTTACTATTTTGTTTTTCACTTGTACATATTTATTTAAGTAAGAATTTTTATTGATTTTACATTTGATGTTTGATTACCATCCTTTTTGACATGTATCCTTGGTTTGACTTGGTGAATTTGTGTTTCTTACTTAAGGTTTACTTGTTTGAGTTTTTTAATCTTTAGTAGCCTTGGATTTTTAGTTACCTAATTTACTCTTATTTTTGACTTGGTCATTTGGTCTAACATAACACCTATCACCCGAACCTACCAAATTCCCAAGTATGTCCCATATTCATAGCACCAATTATCTTGGATTTCTTGCATTTATTTTTGCTCTTTAGTTTTGTGTTCTTGGGTTTGTCAAAAGAAGTCTCTATGCCTTACACAATCAAAACTAACAACATAGAAGAAAATCATTCAGTGATAAAGGTAAGTCAAGGTACGCATCACATTTACTTTTTATTCATTCATTAAGTTATTTCCCTTTCTATCATTTAATTTTAGTGATTTTATGCTTTAAAATATTGTAACTTTTTTAGCATCAACATTATGTGTTCATATGTTCTTTATTGAATCACCATCCCTTGTTGCACCTTAGTGACACATGATGAGATTCGAGTAAGGGATATGTATACACATAATATTTTCAACTTTTATTAAATACTAACACTTTACATCTTGCAAGAACCCATTTAGACTCTATCTCTCTGAGTGCATGCCTTAAATGGTGCATTAGAAAAGGGGTGAGTAGACAATTGGTACTTGATAGGATTGTTATCCCTTATTACCACATTATTACCAATCCAACTAGATCATAAAACTATTCCATATGCTATTACTCCTCCTTTACACACTCCTCTAGTCTTTACCCACTTTCCATCCTTCTTTTCTTCACTTTAATCCCCTTTTGTCAATTGGTTATACTAGGTTGATTGGGTTGACCCTGTATAGTTTTGGGTGATTTTCACTTAGGAACTAGTTTGGCTCTTGGCCAACCTAGTTCATGATCTAGTGAATAATTATCTAAAATTATTCTAGGTCAACTAGGTTGACCTTGTTGAACAAGATTTTTGGAAGGGTTTATGGTCAAATCTAGCTATATATACAAGATCATTTCATCATTGTTTCATATGCAATTTGGAGTTATTATTCATTTATACTTCTTTACAATATTCTCTTCTACCATTCTACTTGAGGAGTCTTAGCTTAAGGTTTCGACTTGGAGAATCTAATTTTGTGGATACATATTAGATGCTTTGGCCTTTCTTAGTGATTTTTATAAACCAAAACAACCTCTTATAAATACCCTTTGGCCAAGGGAGATATTGAGTCTTGATGGGTTCATCATTCAGGTAAGTATTCTCTAACTTTACTCCTCTCTTTAGTAGATAGAAGTAGCATAAGTATTGGCTTAAAAAAATATTGATCTCTTTATTCCATGTATTAGTGTGTTACTCATACATAACTTAATTGATATTTTCCTATGCATGTTTTGATTTTTTACTAACACTTCATATTGTGCTATAAGCTTTGGTCAGCACTAGATTATATTTGCTTTACTTATTATTAGTTTAGTGAGAGATCAAAACATAGGACTCACTTAGGGTTATTGTGTGATTGTACTTGACTGGAGGCTTTAGAACCCTCTCTAACACCATATATTTAGATAAAAGATCCCCTAATTAGGTCTAATAGATCCCCATACTGGTCATGTTCCTTCTTAAAAAATGTGTCCCCAATTAGAAGTGTATGGTATGATCTATAATCTCTAAGTTAGGATTGATTTATAGACATGATGCATACACATAGAGTTTGATGAATGTAGGAGAAAGCAAAAATACTTAAGAATAATTTAGAGAGTAAGGTAAACCACCAAAATGAGCTATATAATAATAGGGCATCCCTTGTCATGATGAAAGCTCAATTTTTCCAAAAATAAACCAAGTGAGATTCAAAAAGGCATGAGAGTTTTGAGAGTGATGATCAAAAGGGAAGATCATAGCAAAAATATATGAGAGAGGGAAAAATGGGTGATAAGAAGTCATATATGGTAACCTTAATCTACCAAAAGCCAAAAACTACCTATTTCTATTCATTGGGACCAAATAGGGCCCTTTTTCTCATGTTCTGCCCATGCTGTGGCATAAGCTATGGCTTTGGTGAAGGAAACATGTGGCCTAGACCACAAGTTTCCCATATAATCCATGGCCTATGTCAAAAACCCATCTGAAGTGGTTAATAGGATTTTAGGAGGGCCCTAAGAAGCACTTAGAAGGCCTATCAATGAGCAAAAGGGTTAGTGAGGTGCCAAGGATGTCTGGGGATAGCTATATGATGCAAAAAGGGTCTATGTAAGTGGAAAATATATTAAAGTGGGATAAATAGTGTCGATAGTCTACATGTGAGATGATGTGTAATCATAAAGAGGAGTAGGGTCATGATAAGTATGATTACACAGATCTTTTGTTACTCCATTTGCTCATGCTTAGGGTTCATGAGCCACTAAGCTAGTTTGACCCTAGAGGTCTAAAAATTGAGATTTATTCTATCTCCCTAAGTCCAAAACTTCATGATACCATATTGGAATGTTATCACTCATCCTCATAAATCTTCTAGTCTCCAAAATAGTCTCAAAACATGTAATTTTCCTAAAATTCCATGTCTAGGCATGTACATGCCTATTTAGGCCTATTAGGACTAATTAGGCTATCAAGATTTTATCTTACCTCAAGGGACCAAACCATAAAATGAAGACATTTTGAATTTTGGATTCTAAATGACTAGGTATCTTTTCATACTTTTACCTCTCCACCTTGCATGGTTCATCACACTTTCCTCTCCTACTTAATGACCCTACTTGTAGGTGTTCTCAAATCTATCTTTTGGAAGAGTGTAGACATTATACTCTTATTTTAAACCTAAGGTTTCCTAGAGTGATGGAAACATATTTAAATATGATTTTCATCCCTTCATTGACCTCTAAGTCTCCTATCCAAACCATCCACAACTCATCTTCCTTTTTATTCTCATGGTTGTATGTGGCAATTTCTTGGTCCAAGGCCCTTCCTTCACCTCAATCTCCCTATGAAACACTATGAATATATTTTAGCATTTATAATTTAGTGTATGTGTTTAATATATTTCATGATTTTCAACCAACACTTACACTTCTCTTCAAGACTCCTAAATAATCCTATAAATCACTACTTGAGTCCTTTGGTTGTAGGTGTCTAGGACTCAGTACTCTTTTATTGTACTTGAATATCACAAAGCCTCCCATGGACATATGTATCTTGAATGTTCTCTCCACAAGATCTAAAACTTATAATCACCTCACCCCATATCATAACCCATTCCTCTACTACTATTTTCTAACAATCCTGTAGGTGGTCTTGGCCTCAAGACTGTAAATTATTCAAATGGACACCTTGGGTTGGCTTCTTATTTGGAAAATTCTCATCCACATAAGGATTATATTGAGATCATTGGGGTAGGTTTAAACTCTTATCCTTATCTTAACTCCCTCCTCTAATAGCTAGGATACCTCTATACTTCTAATGTATAGGTACATGCCTATAGATGAATAATTCTTCAAACTTGTATCATTTAGAGAGGTCTATTGATGGTGTTAACCTCTATAAGGGTTAGTGTTTAGTGAAGGGATATTAAATTAGATAATATAGATTTATAGGAGTGTGAAGGGAGTTTGAATTATTCACCAATCATGTTCTCAACTATTGAGAACTTTAAAACCTCAAGAATTCTATTTCCCCTAGTCTACAACCTATTCCAATATGAGGATCCTGATCCTTTGAATGTTCATTCATATCAAGTGGGATGAATAATGATGTATAAGATTCGAATAGGTCTCTAAGGGTCTACCCAATCTATCATTCGGATTCTTGAACCATCCCATGCATTTGGACATGTAAAAGCGTGTGTATATTTATGATTGTCACCTTCTCACACTATGAATATGCCATCATGAGTTGATTTGAGAAACCATCTTAACTATTGGATGCAAGTGAAATAAGATATAAAGGAGAGTGGGGCTTGACATGATTGAGAGGAGATATTACCCAACCCCACTCGAGTTTGAGCTAACCCCACTTGACATATGGATATATAGGACCCCATAGTCAAAGTTAGATAGATAGATGGGCCAATAGTATATAGTTTCATTGACACACCCACCCCCCATGACAAAAATAATTTCAATAATTTGAACCTTGAGTTCATAAAAAAACCCACTACCACCAGTGTACACATTGACCAAAATAAATATTTATTATCTCCTGATGGCTCACACATGCTGAGTGAGTTTGAAAAAACATTTATGGTAGATTCACATACCTCCTATATCTTATCCAATATTATTCTTGTTTCTAATGAGCTTAGAAGTGAAGATATTGAGGTAAACCTAAACCTTGTCTAGATGGATGAGACACTATCACCTCCTGATGCTATTAGAAATTATTCATAAAGGAGGGAAAACCAATATGAGAAATAATTAAAACAAATAGAATACTACTAGGGTCCCTTCATCATACCAAAATATTAGGTCCTCATTCTCTCTCTTTTGTCCATACCAAACAAAAACTTTATTGACTTTTTTGATCCCCCAAGGAGCTCGATGGAGGAAAGAAATGGGATTTTGATCTATTTGGATTTGAAAATCCCTCAAAAACATGGATTTGGTTCTTGGGAGGAATAAAGGAATCCATACATGTGTTTAAACATGATCTTGCTCTGACAAACTTGTATTAACTACCTAAAAACCTTCTCTTTCTATTATGAAAACTATCCATTCTACTTGAAAATTGATGGAAATGATATGCCAAGTGCCCTTGAAGTTTTTAGATGCATTTATATATGTAATATGAGGTGTAAAACTCTTAATTCTAATTCAAACCTATCATTTATTACAACATTCTCCTTTTAAACATTATAATTAATTAAGAAATCATCTTCAAAAGGATATGAAACATTAGAAAAGTTGGTTACCACCATTTTTGGCACTTGTACAGACTTGAGGAAGAGTAAAATGAATTTGACACATGAAAGGTGACTCAAATTTACCCCCTCGACCTCTTAACACTCTTGAACCCACTTGACCATGCCATAAGGTGCCTAAACAACATAAGGTCAAAAATGACATTTAATTTAATTTCATCAAAATAACCTTAAATAATGCTAACCAAGGCTTGAAAATACCATTTTGGTGACCATGACAAGATATAAGGTAACCATACATAATCATGGAGGGTCTTAGTAAAAAGTTTTGAAATTAAAGGGTTGATATTTGGCCTGGGAGGCCTAATTATCAACATTCTTGGTGACTCATAGGGGTTGACCTGCATTCTAGTCAAGAAAACCCATAATTTCTTACATAAAAACCATGACTCAATTAAGATGATCACTTTATTTGAGATGACAACAAGCCTTCAAGGACTGAAAACAATCTCACACACATAATAAGGATAAGAAACTAAACAAAGTGGTAAGCAAACACACCACACTTGTGTTGACAAATGCTTTTTGGAAACAAGACAAGGTTAACCTACCACAAAAAAATAAATTGGAGATATCTTCCTCCTCCTAGATCAAAGGGTAAGTTTGTTAGATCTTTTACTCCATGAGATGAGCCAATTTGAATACCAACTACTGATCATGTTTTGTTCTTCTTTGACTAGCTCCTTCTTTGACCACCATTATGTTTGTATTGATGTTATATGTCTCTATAACAAAAAAAAATGTCTTAAATGTAGACATATTCATCTTTATTTTAAATTTTCACCTCAAACTATTATCTATAATTGGAAATGTGAGATTTTTCTAAGCTGGTTACATATTAGTTGATAGGGGCGGCAACCACAACCTCAATTTCAACTAGATCCTAAAAAATAATATTTTTCTCATCTTAGAAGGTGCCATATTAATCATACCTTATTGGATCTTAAAAATAAACCTCTTGAATATGATATTCAAGGTATATTGGCTCACTAGGAACTTTGCATTCTTCCTCAACAACTTTATCTTGTTATTCTTGAGGTATTTGCCTACCAAGCTCTTCAAGCTCCTTGCCCATGTCTAAGTAGGACTACCTCATGTCATTAGTAGCTTAGATCTATTCTTGAGACTCAACAAGACCAAATGACAAAGTGTTATCCTTAAGACTCTTCTTAATCTCTTCAACATGCTCATGAGAGGATCCTCCTGTAATAAGTCATTAACAATGCACAAAATACCAGAATTATAGAATGAGCAAAAGTAATGAATGGATTATATTAATCGTAGTCCACTTCAAGGGGAAACTTCCTTTGATCAATCTCAATACAAATAATTTATGGATGCCTTTATTAGCATAAACACTTAATTATATATGAATTATAATCTAAGAAACTACTACTTCCTAAGAATGTGGGATAAAACAAAATGCTCACGAGATGACTTACAGAGCATATGCATCCATAGCAACTGCTAAACTAACAAAATAAAGAGAAGAGATATCATGAATTCATAACATCCCATCCATATTAGGAAAAAATTTGTCCTCAAAGATTTAGATGTGGGAATTGGTGTTAAATCACAAATAATGGTTCCCATGTTGCATCCTCTGGTTGTATTTTGTGCCACTGAATTAAAACCTCGATGATGGAGTGGGAGTGAATTTGGTATGTGCACCTATTTAAGATTGGCTTTGTCTCAAGAAGAATATATCCATCATTATTAATGTATGGTAAAGTATTTTTCACTCTAATATTTGTCTCAAGAACTTTCTTCAAACAAGAAACATGAAATATTGGGTAAACTTGAGAAGAAGGTGGGAGGTCCAACTTATAAGCAACTGACATAATCTTCTAAAGACCTTATAGTGCCCATAGAACTTGGGAGCTAGCTTATGATTCCCTCTGAGTTTTAGGGAAGATTGATTATATGGTTACAAGTGAATAAAAACCATATCACCTACTTGAAATGTGTACTCAGAATGGTGCTGATCTACTTGTTATTTCATTCAATTTTATGCCATATGAAGATTGTCTCATAGGGTATTGAGGATCTGATCCTATATTTATAAAATCATGTTGACTACTTGAATTTATGAACTATTGGGGGTGCATTATAGGATCAATAGTGGTGCTTTACCATATATTGCTTCATATGGAGTCATTTTCATTAAAGTGTGGTAGGAGGTATTGTACCACCATTTAGCAAGAGGGAGCCACTTTACCCACTAATGTTGTTGTTTAGATGCGAATAAAATTTTCCAAGCATTTGTTGATAATTTCAATATAGCCATCTATTTGTGGATGATACCTAAAACTCATATATAGTTGGGTGCCAGTGCATCAAAATAGTTTTGTCCAAAAATGGTTGCTGAAGGTTGCATCATGATTTAAGACAATGGATGAAGGAATGCCATGAAGATGGAAAATCTAGTCTAGAAAAACTTGTGTGATTATGGAGGTGGTATATGGATGGTTGAGGGAACATAAATGACTATATTTGGAGAGGAAATCAACCACAACCAAGATCACCATTTTCCCTCTAGATTTAGGGAGGCCCTCAATGAAATCCATAGAAATATCCATCTAAATCCTGATAGGGATGGATAAGGGTTAAAAAACCATAGGGATGAGTGTTGTTTCACCTTTGTTGCATTGGTAGGTATCACCTTTAACCACCATCTATTGAATTACCTTTTTCATTCCCTTCCAAAATAAGTTTCATCATGCCCACTCATAATTTTTGAGAAACCCTGAGTGCCCTATGGATGGAGAAGCATGGAGTTCATAGAATATAAGTTGTTGAATATTTGTGCTCTAAGGAAGCACGAAATGACCCTTGTATCACAAAGAATAGCCATCCCATGAATAATGCAATATATCTAAGGGGTTAATAGCCATCTATTGAATGATTGGAGATAATGAGGAGTTATTGACATACCCCTATTATATAGTGTCCAACCAATTTAGAATAGGCATGGAAATATCTGAGAGGGAAGCTTGGTTTGCAAATGTGTGAGATAGAGAATCAACCAAAATATTGTCCTTACCCTTCTTGTAAGTGATTTCATAGTCATAACCCATGAGTTTACTAACCATTTATGTTATGATGGGGTGAAGACCCATTTTTATGGGAAATATTTTAGACTCTAGTGATCAATTTTGATGCAAAAATGATTTCCCAATAGGTATGGCTGTCACTTTTGTACTGCATGCAAAATGGCCATCATTTCCTTCTCATAAGTAGAGATCACTAAATTATTACTAGAAATTGATTTACTAGTGAATGTAATGGGGAATCCTTCTTGGAGGAGAACAACATGAATTCTATTTCCGTAAGCATCACTCTTGATAGTGAAGGTCTTAGTAAAATTTGGCATAGCTAAAATAGGTGTAGTACACATAACTTGTTTTAATTTTTCAAATGCACATTCAGTAGTTGTGTCTAAGTAAAAGAATATTTTTTCAACATAGCTATCAGTGGAGCTACAATCTTCCCATAATCCTTGACAAACTTGCCTTAGTATCTAGTCAACCCCAAAAAACCACAAAGGCTCTTGAGGTCTAAGGATACAACCAATTTATCATGGTAGCTATTTTTTGAGGATTTATCTAAAACCCTTGGGCTAAAAAAATATGCCCAAGATACTCCACTTCATCTTAGCCAAAATTAAATTTGGATTTTTTTCACAAATATGATGGTTAGAGAGAAGTTGTAGTGCAAGATCTAGATGTTGGAGATGCTCATACCATGTTTTACTATAGATGAGGATATCGTCAAAGAAGACTAGAATAAATTTCCATAGGTAGGTCCAGTATATTTTATTCATCAATGCCTATAATTTTGAAGGAGGATTAGTGAGCTAAAAGGCATGAACGGAAGCTCATAATGGTCATCATGCATGTGAAAAGCTATCTTAAGGATATCATCCTCAAGAAGCAAAATTTGGTGATATCTGGAGCAAAGATCCAACTTGGAGAAAAAATGAGCACCATGAAGCTCGTCAAGAAGCTCATCAATAATAGGGATCAGGAACTTATCCTTGATTATGAGGTGATTAAGTGTATGTAAATCAATGTAAAGGTGCCATGACCCATATTTTTTCTTAACAAGGAGAACTGGGGAAGAATATGGGCCGGTACTAGGGTGAATAATGCATTAGTTTAGTAAGTCTTGAATGAGTAACTCAATCTTAGTCTTTTGTTGAAATGGGTAGTGATAAGGTCTGATGTTAGGAGAAACATTTTTAGGAAGGAGCTGAATAAAATGGTCCTTTGACTATAAAGGTGGCAATCCCACTAGTTTAGCAAAGACACATGCATACCTCTGTAGAATGGTTTGTAGATCAGAAGGAGTTGTGGAGACTATTAATGGTTGCATTTGAATGGAATGGAGCTAGGAAATGACACTATGTGAATTATTATTAAGAAGATTTTCCATGTTATGTGAACTTATGATATAGAGAGATCTTGGTTATAATCCTTTCAATGTGTGTTTTTGCCCATTGTTTAAAAACTTCATCTAAAGTTCAACAAAATTCCATAAGATGGGTCCAAGTGTGTGTAATCACTGGGCTCCAAAAACAACATCACATCTACCTAAGGGCAAGGTAAACATGGTAGAGTACAAGTTATAATATACAATAGAGATACACACATTTTGATACTTCCCTTTGTAAGGTAATGTGCCCCCATTATCAATCATGAATTCAAAGTTGGAGCAAGGATGGATAAAACAATTAGCCTAGTTGGTGATTTGAGGGTCAATGAAGTTATGGGTGATATATAAATCAATAAATATTGTGAAAGGGAGCTTATTGAAGTAACCCCTAACCCACATGGTTTGTGGGGTAGTGACTCTTACTGAGGCATGAAGAGAGATCTCTAGTTGGTCTTCTTGAGAAGTAGGTTCCAAAATCAACTGAGCTTCTTCTAGATCATTTGTTGTATCCTGAACATCTTCCTAATCTTTAGTTGTAGGTGGAGAGTCCACGTCTAATAGGTAGAGATTTTTCTTGACACATCGATATCCCTAAGTGAATTTATGATCACAATTATAACATAGTCATTTTCTCTATGATCTTGCATCTTTGCTTCAGTCAAACACTTGGTAGGAGTGGTTTTGGGGGTTGACATTGTTTGAAATCATTATGGATCTATATTTTTGAAGGGAGAAAAATTAGATTTGAATCACTACTAAGATATGATCTTGTCCTCTATCAACTTAGCCAACCCCTAAGACTTCCATCATCGTGTTGGGCTGGAACATTTTGACCTCAGATTAAATTACATCCTTCAGTCCAATGACAAGGTAACTCTTGAAGAATTCATCAGATAATCCCACTATGTGATTGTCTAGTTTTTCAAAATTTGTTTGAAATTCTCTCATGGTTCTTGTTTGGTGAAGTTTAGTGAGTGATCTAGTGAAGTCATCAAAAGTAGTAGGCCCAAACCATTTCAAAATGAGGGTGTAAAAATCAGTCCATATGGGTTCATCATGAGCCTTGGTATACCAATGATACCATTATAAGGCTTCAAGTTCCAAGTGAAAGGATGCAAGTGGGACCTTGTTGGCATCAAAAGTATTATATAGACTAAAATATTATTCTACCTGATCGATCCATCTAGTTGGATATACACCATTAAATCAAGAAAAATTAAGCTTCAACCCATGATAATTGATGGAATAATGAAATGTAGTGTCTTAAGAAGACTCTGGATGTTATATATAGTTCATGGTGGTATGTTGAAGACTGAGGCCAAGAATTTTTTCATCAATATCTTTGATGTGGGTCTTAAGGGTGGAAATTTCATCTTCCATGTTTTTTTATCTAGTTCAGGTTACTACCATGATCTAAAGAACATATATATTTTTTTGAAATGGATAGGAAAACTAGAGTTAAGACATGTTTAGTAAGGAATATTTTGAATTTGGATTAAAATAGAAGGGGTAAAGGGGCTTTTAATAATTTTTTTACATAGTGGGAGTATGATTGACAAAGGTGAGGGCAAGTTTAGGAGTGAAAATGGAAAATTGGACAAAGATGGATAAAGGAGTATAACAAGATGATAAACATAGTGGAAATGTTTTGAGGCAAACAGACAAAAATATAAGCTATGGCAAAATCTAAAAAAAGAGAAATTTGAGATTTATGGGAATTAGGCATGGAATTAGGATATGGGACCTCAAGGAAGAAAATGTAAGGAATGGAATGTTAGGTGTTTGGATAAAGTTTGAGGATCAACAGGGCTACATATGGAGAGATATTGCAAAAAAAACAAATTTCTTCTACTCTTCTATTGTTTCTATTTCTGGTTATTATGTTCTATAAGACACATATACTAGGAATATGCTGAAATAAGTGTGAAATATGATATGGTGATTGTTTGATACTCTACTGGTAATATGCTAAACTAATAGATATAGGCCCTAAGTTTCAATGGCTACCTAAGGGCTTAATGATATCACTCTGGCCACCGATTCCATCTAAATGAATACTGCTCTCCAAAAGTTTTTTAGCCATGGATTTATCTCTTAGTGAAAACTCTTGGTTTTTCTCATGGATGAGAACTAATCAATTAGGTAGGGGCCATTGCCCATTTTTCTGGTAGGTCCTCTCAATGGGTGAGCTAATTTGGGGTTCCTATGGTACTCATCACAATGAGTTTTAGGGATTTCACCCAAACACTTCCCATAGTTATGTGATCAAGTTTTTACCTTGATCCAAAATAGATTATTATGTTACATCAAAAATATTTAAATAAATTATGTAGTAGAACATAGTTATTTTAAAGGAATTATGTAGAATAATAGAGTAAAGACTTTTTGAAGGAAAAATATTTTGGCCCTAAAAAGTGCTCTGATACCAGATGAGAGGATCCTCCTGCAACAAATCAATAACAATGCATGAAATAAAAGAATTATAAAATGAGCATAAGCACTGAATGGATTATATTGATCATAGGCCATTTCAAGTGGGTAACCTCCTTTGAGAAAACTCAATAAAAATAATTCATGGATACCTTCATTGGTCTCACCACTTAATTATATACGAATTATAATCTAAGCAACTACTAATTCCCATGAATGTAGGATAAAAAAATGCTCACAGGATGACTTATAAAGAATATGCATCCATAGCAACTACTAAACTAATAAAGCAAAGAGGAGATATCATGGGTTCATAACAACTCATTGGCCAAGTTGACAATTTTAGCATTCTCTTGATGAGGTGGAGATGTATCATCTAAACTTGAATAAAAATTATCTATGTTTTACCAAGAGGTAATCTCTTCATGATTAGTAAAAAAGGCATGAACCTTACTTCCATTGTTACCATTTCCTTATGGAGTAGCATGCTAATCAAGTGCCTCTAACTCTCTAACAGGGTCATGATAAGGCTCATGTTCTACTACAAATTGATCATCTTCATCTTCTATGGAGAATGGAAGTTATAGTTCATCTTGATTTTTGAGTTTTAAATTTGAATTATACTTTCCAATTTCTAAAACATTATTGCTATCTTCACTTGGGATCTCAACCTACTATTCTATCCCATTATTTAAAACTATCATGCTAAGTTCTTCAAACTCATCTAAGGATTCATGGTACAACTACTGCCAAGGATCATCCAAATCACTTGAAGTGTTCTTAGTTTCAAGAATGGGTTTATGACGACTACTTTCATTACTATTTCCTAGAGGATAAGTTGCTTATGTTTCATCAACCTCAAGGTCATGCCTTTTTGACTACTCTACATCATCAAACTTCCATTTAGGCTCAAACTTTGCTCTATTGGGATGAATAGGAGTATCAATAGAGGTGCCCTCATCATAGGTGCTTGAATTATTCTTTTCAAGGTGTTCTTGATACTCACTTGTAGATGTAACATAATCAAGATCTTGAAGGATTACCACCTCATCAATGCTCTTTATCAAATTCACATCTGAATGCTCCAATTATTTATTTAATATAAATGGATTCTCTTTGTAAAAGGAGGGGTGGGAAGGCAAGAGGCCTTATTATCTTACTTAATAGATGCTACAGTGTTTTTACAACTTAGAGCCTTAGGAGTACTAGGATGATCATGATGTTGTTGAAGAGATGGAGAAAGATAATCAATTGAAGACACTACATTCTCCTTTTTCCACTCCTCAATTGATTTATCAAACTTAGTTGTATTTTTATTCTCATGGATGACTATATTATGAAGGATTTATGGACAACTTAAAAAACTTGAAAGATATCTTAAACTATCCTCCATACTCTTCTCTTCATTTAGATGCTCCTCATCTGCTCTCCAAAGCATAAGTCCTTCTTCAAATAGGGAGATGGTGAGAGGGAAATAATGTCCAACTAGTGGAGTAAGAAAATAAGGCTTTATAGGTTGCTATTGAGTGAGTTTAGGGGGTGAAAAAGCACACTAAAAAATTGAAAACTTCTTAAGTTTCATACTCACAACCTCTTTCCCTCTTTGCATACCTAGACATCCATGAATAACATTAGTTTGAGGAAGAGGCTAGAGGATTTTAAAGTTTGGGAATCTCCTTATTTTAATCTATGAAACCTTCCTCTCTTCTTGGTTTGGGTTTGGTATGGGAGTAGTGGTTTAAGAAGGTTGATATGGATTAGTAGGAGGCTTATAATATTGGTTACATTGAGTTTTCTTCTCCTTCAAAGCCAATAACTCATTCTCAATGATTTGATTTATTATTTTTATCTCATCCCACTCATTAGAGTAACTAGGTATAGCTTGAAAGGGTGGTTTTTGGGGAAGGATGGGTTTTAATCCTGATAGTAATGCTATCGAGGAGGCTAGTGGTAATGTTGATCTTGTGGATGATTGAAATCATTTAGAGAATAAGACTCATCATAATTATTATGTGGATTAATGTAAGTCTAATATAGTTCATTAGGTTACTAATAGGGGTAAATATAAGATTGATAAGGCTCATGGTGAGGCTAGTATAGTTCATAATGTTACTAATATGGAGGTTTAGAATAGAATTTTCCATAATATCCAACCATTACACATAATGAGACAAATGAAGAACAAAGTGAAATATCAATAAGTTATTCTTACCCTTAAATGAAGACCTCGTGATTATGTTTAGCATGAAATTTGAGTGCTATTCTACCACTAGAATGCTTGCATCTCCTTGAGGCCACAAAATGATGAGAGTGAGTACTCTAACCTCCTTTAATTTTGGTCTTACAAGGCATGCTAAAAAATGTTATCAATCTAGATTACACCCTTGAGCTAATGGTGTTTTTGACCTACCTCATCTAGTTGATACAATGGTATCACCTCTAAGTGTGGGTGGTCTATTAAATGAGATGAACCTATAGATTTGGGGCTAGCACCCTTGATGAATCATCTAGGATCAATTACTAAACCTACTAGCTTGTTGATCAACAAGGATAGAAAATGCATAAAAGAAACCTAAGCTATGGGAGATGATGCACTAACATATTATGTCCACTCTATTTGAACTTTCAAAACACTTATGAACTAGACAAGGACTAGTGACTAAAACATTTTCTCCAAGAGAATCCTAAGCATCTATATTTCACATGGAGTTTATACTAGATGGCTAAAACTTGAGGGTGATGAATGGAAGGTTTGATTCAATACACTTCTAATTAAATTACACTTCAATCCCAATCACTAATACTTTCACACACCATATGACCTATTTAGATCAATATCCTAGCAACTAGGTGAGAACAAAGACCTACAAAGGAAGATAAGACTCCATCACTTCTAAAAATCAACAAGTATAGAATACACTAAGCTAGCATAAACAGTCTAAAATAGTCCTTATATTGATTCAAAAGTGACAAGATATAATTGTGCAGAGTTTCTTCATACCCAACTGAGGGATGCATATAATGGCTTTTGAGCCTCAATTTATAGAAAAAAAGAGGGAAAGAGAGTAATAATGTGACATAAAAGTGTGATATTATGTCATAATGACCCTTACTCAAAAATCAATTACAAACATGAATAAGGATTAATAATAGTTTCATGACCTATCTCATGCATTGCCTTGGTTAGTTGATGGTCTTCAATAAGCCATTGGGCATATAGGTGTGGTGGATAGAAGCTGATTCAATATTGGTTGACCTCATTAAAGGTGTGAAAACAATAACTTGGTCAACCACCTATTATGTTGGTAGTTACAATGGTAGGATATGGTCTATTTTGGCCTTAATAAAGCCTCAACTATCCTACCTCTCTTTTACATGTCAATAAGGCTTAAAAAACTGCCCTATTATCCATGATGGACATGAAATGTGCTTTATTTCCTCTATGAATTATTTAAAAGGATGGTTATGGCCTTCCATTTACTATCTTAATATCCCTAAATTCCAAGAGACATCTTCCTTAGTTGACCAAATAGGCCTATTAGGCAACTAGGCCTAGTCACTCAGTGATAGTTAGTTAGATGGCCATGAGACTTGCATAAAACCTTGAGAATGGGTTAGTGAACATGTTTAAATACTAAACAAGTATATTAAACCATGGTTTATGCCTTTCAGATAATACACATCTATAATTCTTTCTTATCTAGGTGACTAGGTCATGCTTCACTAACACCTCTAGATTGCCTCTCTAGTCTAGGCCTGTAAAATCACTTCCATGGGAAATTAAGTGTATCTTATAGCCTAATAAGGTAAAAAAAATTTCACATAACCTTCCAAAATGATTTTCAATTATCCATCTTGCATTGCACCTTGAAATTACTAAGAAATCTTACAAAATAGGGTACTTGGGGAATACGTACAATATATTATCATAAATAGGACCTTTTCAGAGCTGTAAAATGTGTTTCAATTGTTTTAAAGGTTAATATAGTCCATTAGGAGTGATTGAGAAGTCAATTTATCTCAACTGGTCAATTTTGGCTCTTTTGGCAACCTATGAGTGTTTTGCACTCTTAACAATCATTCATAAAGCTATGGGGGTGGATGAGAAAAATAATACCAAGGATTTGAAGTTGGGGATCCCATAAAACATCTCTAATATCCATATTCTCCCATGAAACACTTTTAAGGAGTTTTGACCTTCTTAAGTTGATTATCGGGCTAGTAAACCTTTATTCATGAGGTTAAGGGAGAATAAAAGGGTATAAAAGAGAAAAATATTATTTATTTTGACTTTCAACCCCTCTTAAGAGTTTTTTAAAATTCACATGACATATTTAAATGTTCCTCTTTTCCATTTATCCTCCATATATCTTCTGCAACCCCATTAGCTCATGCTTAAGGTTCATGTACCACTAGGCCAGTTTGACCCTAGAGTTCTGCAAATTGAGATATATTTTATCTACTTGAGTAAGAAACTTCATGATCCCATCTTTTAATTTTTTCACTCATACTCATGAAGCTTATAATCTCTAAAATACTCTCAAAACATGCAATTATCCTCAAATTCCATGTCTGGGCTCGTACATGGCTATTTATGGTTATTAGGCCTAATTAGGCTATCAAGGATTTCTCTTGACTTAAGGGACCAACCCATAAAATTAATACATTTTTAACTTTATATTATAAATTGATAGGTCTATTTTCATACTTTTACTTCTCCTCCATGCATGGTTTATCATACTTTTATCTCCTACTTAATCTCAAATTTGCTTGTAGGAAGAGTGCAAATTATACTCATGTTTGCAACCTAAGGTTTATTGGAGTGATGGAAACATATTTAACTAGGATTATCATCCCGTCATTGAAATTTTATTCTCCTATCCAAACCATCCATAACTCAACTTCCTTTGTTTTCTCATAGCTATAGGTGTTAATTTGCTAGTCTAAGCCCCTTTCTTCACCTTAATTACCCTATGAAACACTATGAAGATATTTTAGAATTTAGAATGGAGTGTATATGTTTCATATATTTCATGATTTTAAACCAACACTTGTAATTCTCTTAAATCCTCCTAAATAGGCTTAAAAATCACTACTTGAGTCCTTTGGCTATAGGTGTTTAGGACTGATCACTCTTTTTTTGTACTTGACTGTTATAAGGCCTCTAATGGATATATATATCTTGAATTATCTCTCTAAAATATCTGATAACTTATAATCATGTCACCTCATATCATAACCCATTCCTCCAACTTTGTTTTCTAACTAGCCTATAGGTGCTCTTGGCCTCAAGACTATAAATTATTCAAATGGACTCCTTGGGTTAGATTTTTTTTGGAAAACTCTCATCCACATGAAGATTCTCCTAAGATTAGTGGGGTAAGTTGGAACTCTACTCCTTATAATAACTCCCTCCTCTAGTATCGAAGAGACCTCTTTCCTCTTAATGTATAGGTAAGTGCTTGTAGATGATCAATTCTTGAAACTTGTATCATTTAGAGATGTCTAGTGATGGTGTTTCCCTTTATAAGGGTTAGTGTTTAGTGAAGGGATATTAAATAGGATTATAGAGAATTATAAGAATGTGTAGGGAGTGTTAATTCTTCACCAATCATGCTTTAAATTATTGAGAACCTCAAAACCTCAAGAATTCTATTTCCCCTAACCTACAACTTATTATAATATGAGCTTCTTAATACTTTGAATGTTTATTCATACCAAGTGGGATGAATAATGATGTATAGGAGTGGCATAGGTCTCTGAGGGTCTACCCAATATTTTTTTTTATTCTTGAACCTTCCCATATATCTAGACATGCAAAGCCATGTGTACATTTATGATTGTCACCTTCTCACACTATAGACATGCCATTATCAATTAATTTGATAAACCATCCTAACTATTGGCTGCAAGTAAAATAAGATGGAAAAGAGAGTGGGGATTGAAATTATTGAGAATATATGTTAATAACCATGACAAAAATGATTTCAATAATCTAAACCTTGAATTCATAAAAAAACCCACTACCACCATCCTACAAATTGACAAAATAAAAAATTTATTGTCTCTTTATGGATCACATGTGCCAAGAGAGTTTTTAAAATCATGTATTGTGGATGAAAAAACCTCCTATATCCTCTCAAATATCATTCTTGTTTCCAACGAGCTTAGAAGTGAAGATATTGAGGTAAACCTAAACCCTATTTGGATGGATGAGACACTATGACCTCCTAATACTCTTAGTGATTGTTTATAAAGGAGGGTGAACCAATATAAGAAATAATGACATAAAATTAAATAACACTAGGGTTCCCTCCTCTCACCAAAATATTAGGTCCTCATTCTATCTCTTTTGTCCATACCAAATAGAAACCTGACTAGATTTTCTAAGCCTCTAAGTACCTCGATAGAGGAAATAAATAGGTTTTTGATCTCTTTGGCTCTAAAACTCCCTCAAAAGAATTTATTTGGGCTTGGGAGGAATAAATTAATCCATTCATATGACTAAAAATGATCTTTCTCTTAAAAACTTGTACAAACTACATAAAAACCTTCTCTTTCTACTATGAAAACTATCCATTCTTCTTGAAAACTAATGGAGATGATATGACAAGTGCCATTGAAACTTTTAGATTCTTTTATGTATGTAATATGAGGTGTAAAACTCTTTTTTTACTGAAAACCTATCATTTATTACATCATTTTCCTTTTGAATATTATAATTAATTAAGAAAACTTCATCAAAAGCATATGAAATATTAGAAAAGTTGGTTACCACCCTTTTTGGCACTTTTACAAAACTGAGGAAAAGTAACATGACTTTAACACATGATAGGTGACTTAAATTAACCCCTATACCTTTTAACACTCTTGATCCCACTTGACTATGCCATAAGGTGACTATATAACATAAGGTCAAAATTGACATTTACCTTAATTTCATCAAAACAACTTTAAACAATGCTAACCAATGCTTAAAAAGACCATTTTGAGGACCATGATAAGATCTAAGGTCTCCATACATAATCTTAGAGGGCCTTAGTATAAATTTTTGAAATATAGGGTTTGATATTTGGCTTGGGAGGCCAAATTATCAATAGGTAGACTCCTTGGTTGGTTGAACCTCTATTGAAAATAAGCACACCAAAAATACTTTAGTACCTTTTTTAATAATCTTCCTCATCTTATTAGAACTAACTGGTTGTGGAGATTTAATCCATATTCCACGTAATTCAAGCATCTTACCTTTTGAATGAATGTATATGAATAGTTCCTAGAAATTCATCTTAATAGTATCTAAAGTGGTGAGCCATTATACTCCTAAAATAATGTCATCCCCTCCCATGGGAATGATAAACATATGAGAATCTAATAGGTAGTTTCCCATAGCAATATTAATACTTTGAAATTTTATTAAATAATTGATGGTACAACCATTTATAATCATGACATGAAATTATAGATCTGGGTAAATGAAATGGTTCAAACAAGTAGCCAACTTAATATTTATGAAGTTATGCATGCTCCCAGAGTCAATCAACACATTCACCTTCTATTTCATGAGGAAACCCACCACCTTAAGGGTTTGAGGAGTACTAATACATGTAAGTGTATGATAGGAAATAATAGGTTAAAAATCTTTAGATTCATCCTCAAGTTTGTCCAAACCTATACCTAAGGCCTCATCATATTCATCATCCTCATTAGCACCTTCAATGTAAAAAAATTTCTTTTTAGCATAACGATGTCCTTTTCTCCATTTTCTATCATAGCCAAAACATAAACCTTTTGCATGCTTCTCCTCAATTTGCTGAGGGGTTAATCTGGTAAGCTAAGGGAGGGATGGTGCTAGGAAAGTGTATTCATGAACTTTAGTGAAAGCTATTAGTTTGATCAAATCTTTTTCATCTATTATGCATGCCCTTGGGATGGCTTTAGATATTGAACTAGGACTAAACATGTGAACCTCTAATTGGATGCTAAATTTGAGGCTACCCAAAAATAGGTTAGTCAAATTTTCCTCAGTGATGTCTACCACATGTAAGCAAAGATTATGAAATTGATGAATATAATCCTTTACAATTTCTATTTGGTGTCGTTTGGATAGCTAGTTGAAGTATTTTTCTAAGACATTATTGTGATTATGGAGTTGCAACTCATAAAAAAATATAGACCAGGAAACTAGGAGACCTTTTTATTTTATTTTGAGCACATAACTATTCATACCAAATGAACTAATTAGGTTTCAAATATAAAGGGGCCATGAAAATCTTTTGTAAACATGGAGTCTAATTCAGGTCAACTAAAATTTCAATTTTAGTGATCCATGTGAATGGATCATTACCATAAAAGTTGCACAAGTCCAATTTTGGCAATGTCAGCTTCAGACCTAGATTGACAAGGTGATTATTTGAAGGAGGAAAACCAAATTAGAGTGTCAGAGGGTTATTTTGAAAGTAATAAAGTTGGACAATCACCTAGTTAATTGTTTTAATTGATCATGCAATCCATTCAATTCCCTTCTCATCCCTGTCATGTCCCATTTAATTGTGTTGAGATTATCTTTCTACACCATGCCATGTAACTCTGACTAAAGTTGTTGAATCACTTTCAACATACACAAATTATAAGTTTTAGATTCTATTTCATCCTTGTGAGGAGTTTTAAGAATTTTTTGCCCTTTCCTACATTTGTGAGTGTTAGGACCAACTATGCATAAACCCCAGGAGGGTTTCATCTTTGAAAAGAGTGTATCGACAAATGAGATCATTATGATCAGATTACCAAGATGAATCTAATGAGTGATAATGTGCACAAGGGTGAAAATTTTTAGCCAAAAAAGTGTATTGGTAAAATATACCATTGCAATCATCTCGTAGAGATGAATCTAATGATTATTAATTTGCACAAGGTTAAAACTTTTCCAACCTTATTTAATAAAAAACACTTCAAACAATACTACAACAACAAAAAAATTAAATTCTTCCTAGATCAAAAGTTATGTCTTTTTAATTCTTTAGCTCGTAAAAGACATGCAATAGTAGATCTGAAGAAAAAATCTATTGTAAAAACTTGCCCAAATCAAAGCTCTGATACCACTTATAATTAAATTACTTAGATGTTTGCATAATAAAATATTATATCATAAAAATAAGAGCAAAACATATAGATCCACAATAATAATTGATAGAAGAGTATAATTCTTGATAAATATAACTGAGCCAATTTGAGTGGGAAACCTACACAACAATGTAATGAGATCATAATTCACAATATAATGATCAAATACTAACCACTACTTCCTATATATACTCTACTTAGCCATTGGTTATTCCTTAGACCAACCTTACTAAGAATATAAATAAATGTGACAAGATAATATAAGAGGTCTGTAAGCCATAAGTCAACCACGCATATCCCTGTACATGCCATAGGGTAAGGGTGTATCACAGAATCTATGGCAACTAATATAGAATGTTATGCATCTTTAAGCTAAAATTAGAGAACCTGCATATCAAATGTATATTATTTAAAAAAAAAAATTATATTCTTATAAACTATGTACACCTACATGGCATATGCACTCAATTATATCTGAATCTATACTTAATAGCTCATGTCTATATGAAGTGCATGCACATGCATATCATATGCCCCTATAATATGTATCAATGTGTGAATATTTGTTTCATATAAATTTATTTGATATTTGAACCACTCTCTCTAAATATTATAGTTTGTTCCCAAAATTTAATTTTTCTTCTCACCAAGGCTTATGTCTCTATGACAAGTCTACTAATATGCCTCCTTTTGAGGTGACGGATGCATCATGTATACCACTCATCATAAAATAAAGAGTTATTTATATCATGTCATGTATAAATATGTAACCATATATAGTCATGGAAACATGTGGAGAATATGTCATCATAGTAATGTATGTCATCAAATCATGTATGTAACATACATAGTGCAAGGCATATAAGTGTCATGTCAAAATATATGTATCAATAAGGCACAGAGTAGTAACCATCACTTATATAATAATTGAATATGACTATGCAATAAAAGGGCGCATGACATAAATCATTTCACCACATATAAATGAG
Organism: Torreya grandis; assembly: GCA_037957365.1. NCBI lineage: Eukaryota > Viridiplantae > Streptophyta > Pinopsida > Cupressales > Taxaceae > Torreya > Torreya grandis. Next base: position 252,239 of record JARHVA010003765.1, on the reverse strand, counting down.
GAGGTAAATGATATGGATCATGACACTTGTAAACATAAAAATCACACTATATCAATAAGCTCAATAATAAATGTCACACAATAACACTCAATGTCACATACAAAGACAACAACCAGATGCATGGGACATAAATACGTTGCAAACAAGGGAGATAATATTTTTACAAATAAGGGAAAATGAATGTCACACTAAACAAGACTAAGGGCTATAATTAAGTGACATAAATATGTCACACACATAAGGTGAAGGGCCACAATTAAGGGACACAAAGATGTCACAAACAAGTCTAATGGGTTGTACATAATAGACAATTAGTGAATAACTTATCATGCAAGAGTAATATCATCAATGAAGCATAGAAAAAGTGAAAACTAGTCTAATTTATCCATTTATATCTATGTCATGTCGTATCAAATTATCATATCCATGTAGCATTATATAAGATATGAGTAACTAACAAGACATGTGTAAGTAATCTAGGTAGCTCAACATGGTGAAAGGTCATAAAAATATATAACATGTGATATTATGAAATGTGGAATAAGATTCCACCAACATTAGTATGGTTGTTGGGTATAGGAAAGTCCAACATCTATGTGTCTATGTATGTTCTGTATGTCTGACATCACACTGATATACTATGAAATGCATGTGTATATGAAAAGAATATTCCATATACTAAACATGTGATAAATAACATATGTAAATAGAAATATTTTCATACTTAGGTCCAAATTTTTTATTTTTTGAGTATTTGAATGGTTTATTTTTTTCTTGTTTTTTTTATTTTTTTTTATATTAATAAATATTAATATTTGAATAGGTGCTAACTGATTATCCCATCAATGGTATAATCATGGAGAATTCTTGTATCTTATGGTGCAAGGGTCACCTTTCACTAACATAAAGTAACACACATTATCAGATTTAGAAAAGGAATTGATTACTTTAATTTAGCTATCATCATCACTCATAGATCACACATATGATGATTAACTCTAAAAGGCTTATGAATCTACGGGGTTCATTGTATAGTAGGATAATATCTCATTTTATGTGTTCATTTTGAAACATGCTAAACTTTCCTTAGTCCTATCTTAGTACATGGTATAGTAGATAATGGCCTCTATGAGTCATGAATGATTCTTTGATGTGATAATTATTTTCAAATTGGCTACCTAGGAGAGTTAGCTACTCTCCTGTGAAATGAGTCTACAAAGAGATCCTACATATGTGCAATAACTAACTCCACACAATGCTCCTAAGTAGGTGTAACAATCAACTACGATGGTGGTAGGGGTGTTAGATAATATACCTATGACTAAAGAGGGTAATCATATGTAATGCTTGAAATTATGACAAATTTATTATAATATATGTACTTGACACATGAATGCACTATAAATGGTACTATTGTGAGCTTTTGTATCCAAGGGTGTCCTAATTACATGTTAAAAACACTATTTCTTTATATAACTTGGAATGAAGTAGATGCCATTATATTGAAGGTTTTGAAAGATTGGATATAGTGCAAATCAATTTTGTTTTTCTCTAAAATTGAATCTATGTATAAACAAAACCATCAAAAAATTGTTAGTTGTCAAACTAGTTGTGTTGTAAGTGAAACTGTTGAACAAAAACTATACATAATAAATTTAAACTTGAAAATATATACTTATTGGTATAAATTACGGTATAATTATAATAATATTAGAGATAAACTATGCACAAATATCTCAATTTGAATTAATTCACCACACTTATATTGTGTGTACACTCAATTCTTATCACTTTCATGTTGAAATTACAATCAGAATCAATTTCTTATAATAATGCACAAATCACCAAAACACCTAAATTCCCCCACACACCTAATGTGCATATTATAAAACACATTGAGGCATACCTAATTGAGGAAATAAAATGTAACCAATTATCAACTTCATCTAATTCACTTTGAATCAAATTGTTATTTTGTAAGTAGCATTCTAGGCTAATTAACTGGTATAAATAGTCAAAATTTGATATTGCATAAATCACATGGAAGCTAATATGGATTAATTAGCCTATCAAATAAAATCAAATGGATAATTAGAAAATCCATAAAAATTGAATAATTTATAATTATGAAATATTTAAATATTCAACAAATATTTTAATTATGACATCATCATGACATCACTCAAAAAGTTGTCAAGCACTATCATAAATACAAGTAAATATCAAAATTTAGAAGTCATGCCTCATGAATGTAACCTCTTTCCAAAAAAATTATTTCATTAAGTACTCAAAATGAAATGAATTTCATCCACTTATCCTAATTAACATCTAATGGTTGCAATTGATTTGATTAGGTTATAAATAGAGGATGACCCCCTCTAGGCATAATAAGCTTTTTGGTGTAAACTTATAATGCAAAACTATTGTAAGAGATTCAAAAATAATTCACATTTATTGATAAAAACCACTTATAGATAAGGGGAGATGCCATCAAAATTTACAATCAAAATTGATAAAGACTCCTAGCTCTACAATTTAGGCATAAAAAAATTGATTTCAGATTGGAGAATAAATCAATTAGAAATGTTTATCATTTGGTTATGTTTTTGTATTTGTTTATGTTCTCTTAGACATTACCTAATTTGAGAGGGTATGCTTGAGGTGTTATGTTTGTCAATTTTTTTTATTTTGAGTCACTAATAATTAACTAACCCCTCTTGTAATAGTAATCTACATTTGGCATGTCCAATGGGACCTATGCACTCCACAATCTTCTTAAAAACATCCTTACACCTTATAAATTTGAAAAATACCATTTTGACCTTTTTAAATTATTTTCCTCTCATTTTTTGTGTTTTCACTTGCTATGAATCAATAATATCGCTCCCCATAATTAGTGATATCAACCTATGTAATAATTAAGAAAATGATGAGAATGCTCTATGCATTAATGGTAATGATTTATGTATTGGTGATATTGCACTACATAATTGTGGTATTTTTCATCTTCATTAACACTATCAAATGGAGAGTTCACAAAAATTAATGATAGAAACAACTTATTTGATAAGAATGACATCCTAAATGATATCATCTTATAAATTAGTAGGATCACCAAGTTATCTATTCTCTATTTTATCTTTCTACAAAAGGGTGGGATCACTCTACTAAATGGTAGGATCACATTGTGTACTTTTCTTGTGAACTAAACAGTTAGCTTTTTAAATTCCCAAGCTTGTCAAAGACCACATGCTAGACTTATAGCTTGTTTATTTCAAGTTTCACTAGCCAAATAAGATGATTTATTGCCAGACTAAACCTATTTTCAAATCACATTTTAGTTTAGTACTTAATCAAAGAACCAACACTTCTATTTAGTGCTCTAAGAAAGCTTATTTTCTTTGTTATTTTACTTGTGTTTTTGTTTTGGTTGCTTGTTTTTAGTCTATCATGCCTATACTCTCCCCTTTCCCCCTTTAAGGAGCTTAGGTAATCACATAGACTTTTATTATCTTATTATCTTCTTTATTGACTACATAGGTGTTTTTCATCTCCTTCTCATGAGTTCTTAGGGCATGGTGCCTAGGGTTTCATCTCCCAACATATGTACTAACCTCATACATATGACAAGGTATATAAATTGAGGGAAGATATCATTAATAGATTATAAAAATTCCTTATAAAGGGTTTTATTACATCAATGGGTTTAACCCTAATACTACACTATCAAATGTCACCCTCAGAGTTTGAATTGTCAGTAACACTTCACTAAGACATTTATGGTTGCTCACAAATAGACTATAGTGTCTTAAAAATTTCCCACTTTGTGTTATTTTTTATGGATTTTATTCCTCACATACCTCAAGGTATATTGAGGACCATTTAGAAAAGCCATGTCAAAATTTTAATTAAGACTGATGATTGTAAATAACTTGTAGTGCGAGGGATGCCAACCTCCTCTAAGATTTCATGATGTACCACTTGAAGTGAGGGGTTGGTGAAACTAATCTATCAAAATTTCAATTAAGGTATTTATTTGGACTACAATTGTGTTACATACTCATTTTACCAATAAAAATAGGGTTTGTTCTTTATGAGTATCTTTTTTGATTATTGTCATGACCTGCATTAATTGTAACCTTTAAACAAAAACAAACCAAATCAAATTAAATAATGTTCAAACATTGTTATATTATATTTGTGTGATGAGGTGTTACTTTACCTAATTTTTGGTCCATATTTACCCCATCTTTGTGTTATGACCACTGATTGTACTATTACACTATTCACATGGTACCATTATGCTGTCCATTTGAAAAATCAAGACAAATCAGGTTCATTTTGAACCAAATTCCTATTTTGAGAAAATTAGAGTCAAATTAGGTTTTTATTGAATCTAAATCATACTGAATTAAAACCAAATCACATTCATCTTAAACCAAATCTAATTCTAAAGAAAAAGGTAAATCAGGTTCATTTTGAACCCTATTTCTATTATGAGCTAATTAATCCAAATTAGGTTCATCTTAAACCACATTCTAAGTCAACATTCCAAATCAGGTTAACTTTGACCAAATTCAAATTCAAAGATAAAAAAGTGGAACATCACTAAATCAGGTCTATTTTGACCAAATCTAATTATTTTGAAACAATCATATTCTAATTTAAATCAATTTTTATCTTTTCATTCAATATTTTACACCTGTCAATTGGGAACAATGAAGTCATGTCAGCCATCCTTTCTTTCGACTCATATAAAGTCATTTTACTATCTTTGAGGCCAATCCAAGCCAAGCCAATTACATTGAACCAAATCTACCCTTTTTAGGCCCATTTCAATCAAAGACCAAGACCACCCTCTTTGGGCCCATTTCAATCAAATACCAAGAATGCCCTCTTTGGGGCAATTTAAGTCACACAATCCACCCTCTTTGGGGCAAATTAATTACATTTTAGTTCCATTTCATGTATCCTTACTTGGGGATATTAATCTAAATTTCATTTGAGTCATGGCATCTCATGATCCTAACTTGTTATAACATTACCATTCTTAAGTCAAGATGCTATTGATTAACTCACTCAATTTAGCCAAAAAATAGCCTATTTTGCCTCTACTCTTGACATTTCATCCATTAGTATACAAGATAATCTAGCCTTATAGTCAAAACAAATCCAAAATTCCTAACCTATTATGTCATTGCCATTCTAAGGGCCATATCTATTAAAGGACCAAGTGTGTCTAAATTTGATAATTATTTGATCAAGATATGTTATGATACCCTCGATAGTACTATTATATTAATCTATTTCTAAAGTAAGATCAAGATAGTCAACCCATTGTTGACATTTTTTTCAAATCACCCATCTTTGATCAGCCTCATATTGATGAGCCTCACTCTGAAAATTCATTTATCTTTGACATAACAACCCTTCTGATGAAGGAACCATATTCATTGATCCCATCTTTGAAGAGCCCATTATTCATTGATTGCCAAACATTCCCTATTTTATAAAATTATTTCATCCCAAAGCCTTCATTTCCAAACAAAAGGTGACCAAGGTACTTGTGGATAATGCAATTCAATAGGCCCTATTTGTGGCTACATTTATATTAAAAATAGGTTTCATTTTAGAACCAACATTATTGCTAGCATAAACATCAAAATAAAGTTATATTTTAAAACCAATATCAAAATTGGGTTCCATTCTATAATTAATATCATATTTAGAATCAAAAGCAAAATTAATGTCAATCTCAACATCAAATTCATATCCTCTTGAGTCAAAATAAACTTTAGTCATTGATATCAAAACATTGGTTATACACTTCTCCTAGATCCATTTGAGTCTGAATTAGCTTCATAATCAACATTAATTGATAGTTATTCTACATTGGTTACACATTCATTATAGATTAGATTAAATAAATTAGTGATCTTATTAGTAGATATTCTTGGAAACCCTTCAGAACATGTGAATTCAAGGATATCTTGTATAAGAAGTAACAAAAGTAAACAATCAATACCATATTCAAAATTAATATATTCATTAATTAGATAAAACAAATAGATGTGTAGATAGATGCAAGTTTATTAGAATCTTAACAATGGCATAAAATCATCTAATTAATACATTAAAGAAAATAAAGTACTCACCATGGACAAAACAATGATAAAATACACATAGGAAAACCATTTCAAGATATTATGTCTTAATCTCTATCACATCGAAACCATATATAATTACAATTGAGCGCTATATATAAAGTGTTACCCAGTACTACCTTTTCATATTCCAACATTTTGATATGCCCAAAAGGAGTGATTCTTCATACTCTATCATCTATCCTTATGATTACATAGGTAAAATACATACAAAAATATTATACAAAATAAAAAATGAGTGTAAATCTCACACATGTCTAAAAAATATACTCTACAATTTTTCTAGACTTGTTTTACACTTAACACTTTCTCATACTTTAAAATTTGCCTCATCTTGAGACAAAGTCATAACACAGGATCTTGAAATAAAGCTCAAGTTGAGGAATTGAACTAAAAACAAGAGTCATGATTATCACTCTAGGTGTTTTTTTACCGATTTTCACACTTTGCACACTACTTAACTGCCCTTTCATGATTTCAACTAAGTAGCATACAAGTCTACCACTCTTTTGGGTTTTTAATAGACTAACTTAACTAGGTGGCTGCCCTTTATATGTTTTCAACCAACTTAGATTTATTCCTAATGTTTAAGGTTATCTTATAAAATTATACCAAAAATTTATGAAAACTATAAAATTAGAACTACACATTACCTATTGTGTAGGTGGTGGCATACTCTGTGTTGGCTACACAATAGTTTGTTACATTATTGGAATTGATGGAGGAGTGGATGGAATACTTGGTCTTATAAAAATTGTTGGTGGAGGATATTATGGTTATTGGAGAGTTGGTTACACACTTGTGGGATTATTAGTTTGGTGAATTACTTGTTTCAACTACTATGGGGTAATGTATTGTAGTTCATCAATAATTTATGTAATGGAAGCATCAAGTTGAGATAAGTTTTGATTTCTAACATCTTCCATTCAGTCATCACTTCCTACACCATTTTTATCAATATGCATAATGTGACTTGAATCACCATTAGGTTTTGAATGTCTTCATCCTTGATGATGGTGTTGAGTGCCTTAGCATTTGATAGTTTATCTAACCTATCCATGTGATTTTGTGCCTAAATTCTTGTAAATGAGTTATACAAGATCTCATTGTGCTAGGTCTATAAATTTTTCATGGTGACATCCTTTGAGTCCAAAAATTGCTTGAATGCACTATTCATTATTTCTAAAGTATCTATGTGATTTCACTATGATAGCTTTGGCTTTGTCTACCATGTTGAACTATGGCTTAACTATGGCCAAAGAGTTGTTTAGTTACTAATTCTAATTGAGCATACTTTTTGCTATCTTCTTAGCTTCTAGTGTAGCTATATCCAACACCTGTTTATACTCCCCCAACAACTTATAGTGTTATGAACCTATGATATTTCTTCTCTTTGTCAGTATAGTAGTTGTTATGGATGCATACGATTTGTAAGTCATCCCCAAGAATTTTGTTTTATCCCACATTCATGGGAAGTAGTAGTTGCTTAGATTAAAATTTATCTATAAGTGTTAATGAAGGCATCCAAAAAATTATTGTATTGAGCTTACTCAAAGGAGGATACCCCCTTGAAGTGGCCAATGATCAATTCAATCTTTTTAAGTGTTCTATCAAATTTAATTCATGTTGTTAATTCATGTTATTTTGTGCATTTTTATTAATTATTGCAGGAGGATCCTCTCATTTGGTATTAGATCACTTTTTAGGGTAATTTTTTTCTTTAAAAAGTCTTAAATATATTTTAATGCATACTTCATTTTAGTAAATTTATATAAAATATTAACTCTATTCTATTGCATAACTCAATTAAGTAATTTTTTGTAATCTATTTTAGATCAGGGTAAAAACTTGACTGCATAACTATGGAAAGTTCTTAGGTGAAATCCCTAAAAATAATCATGAGGAGTACCACAAGAACCCGAAAGTAGCTGGACCATTGAGAGGACTTACTAATGAAATAGGCAATGGCCCCTTCTTGATTGAGTAGTTCCCATCCATGAGAAAAACCAAGATCTATCAGAGGTAAATCCATGGCTAGAAAATTGCTAGAGAGTGGTACTCACTTAGATGGCATTGGTGGCTAGAGTGATATATTTAAAACCTTAGGGAAACATTGAAACTTGGAGCCCATTTCTATTAGTTTCAAAATATTTCTAACCAACTATCAAAAAAATCAATCAGTTGAGTATCCATAGACTATCAGAGAACTTGCAATTGCCAAAACTGAAGATAGGGAAGACGTTCAAGATACAATAAATGATCTAGAAGAATCTTAGTTGATTATGGAACCTAATTTTGAGGAAGAAAAACTAGAGATCTCTCTCCATCCTTATCAGGATTCGCTACCCCACAAACCATGTGGGCCAGGGGTTATTTCAAAAAGCCCCCTCTCACAATACTCATTGATTTAGGTAACACTTATAACTTTATTGACCCTCAGATTGCCAAATAGATTGATTATTTTATGCATCCTTACTCCAACTTTGAAGTCATGATTGCCAATGGGGGCACTTACCTTACAAATGGAAGTATCATAATGTACGTATCTCTATTGGAGATTATAACTTACACTCCAACATGTTTTCCTTGCCCTTAGGTGGGTGTGATGTTGTTTTGGGAGCCTAGTGGTTATGCACACTTGAACCCATCTTATGAGATTTTGATGAACTTTGGATGCAAACAATGGGTAAAACCACATATTAAAAGGCTTAAAACCAAGATATGTCAGTATCATAAGTTCACATCGCATGGAAAAGCTTATTAAGAATAATTCACATGACATCATTGCCTAGCTCCATTCCATTCAAATGCAACCATCAATAGTCTCCACTACTCTTTCTAATCTACAAACCAGTTTGTAGAGGTATGTATGTGTTTTTGATAAAATAATGGGATTGTAACATTCAAGACTAGAGGAGCACTATATTTGTCTCCTTTTTAGAAGAATTCCTCCTAACATCAGGGCTTATCGCTACCCATTTTAGTAAAAGACTAAGATCGAGATGCTCATTTGAGACTTACTGAAGTAAGGCATTATTCACCCCAGTACCGACCCATATTATTCCCTAGTTCTCCTTATCTATAAAAAAATGGGTCATGGTACCTCTACATTTATTTCCATGCACTTAATTACCTCACAATCAAAAATGAGTTCCTAATCCCTATTATTGATGAGCTTCATGGTACTCATTTTTTCTCCAATTTAGATCTCCGCTTTAGATATCACCAGATCTGGCTTCATAAGGATACTATCCCTAAGACAAATTTTCACATGCATAAAGGCCACTATGAGTTTTTGGTCATGCCCTTTGGCCTCACTAATTCTCCTTCAATATTCTAGGCATTGATGAATAAAACATTTTAGCCCTACTTATGGAAATTCATTATAGTATTCTTTGATGATATCCTAATCTATAGTAAAACATGGTCTGAGCATCTCCAAAATTTGGAGCTCACACTACAGCTTCATTTTGACCATCATATTTATGTAATATAGTAAAAATATACTTTTGTCCAAGATGAAGTGGAGTATCTCAGGCATATTGTTTCAGCCCAAGGGGTTTGGGTAGATCCTGAAAAAATAGCTATCATGAAAAATTAGCCTCATTTTTAGATACTCAAGAGCCTCTATGGTTTTCTAGGGCTAAGTGGATACTATCATAAGTTTTTCAAGGATTATGATAATATTATATCTCTATTGATAGCTATGTTGAAAAAGGATGATCTTACTTGGACACAAGTTGCTGAGTGTGCATTTGAAGAATTGAAACAAGCTATGTGTACTACATCTATTTTAGCTATGCCAAGTTTTGCCAAGACCTTCACTATCAAGAGTGATGCTTGTGGCAATGGAATTGGTGCTATTATCCTCCATGGAAGATGCCCCATTACATTCACCATCAAATCCCTTTTTTTCAAAAATTTAGTGCTCTCTACTTATGAGAAGGAAATGATGACCATTTTGCATGCAGTACAAACGTGGTGGCCATACCTACTGGGTAACCATTTTTACATCAAAAATGATCACTAGAGTATAAACTATTTCTTAGAATAATGGGTCTCAACCCCATAATAATATAAGTGGGTTAGCAAAATCCTGGGTTATGACTATGAGATCACTTACAAGAAGCGTAAAGACAATATTGTGGTTGATGCTCTGTCTTGCATATTTGTAGACCAAGCTTCCCTTTCAGCTATTTCCATGCCTATTCTAAATTGTTTGGATGATGTATAGTAGAGGTATGTTAATGAATCCTCATTATCTCAAATCATTCAATAGTTGTCCACTAACTCCTCAATTATACCACATATTCCTAAGATGGGTCTTCTTTGTGATACAAAAGTCATCTGGTGCTTCCTTAGAGCACATAAATTTAGCAAACTATATTATATGAAATCCATGCTTCTCCATCCATAGGGAACTCAAGGTTTCTCAAAAATTATGAGAGGGCATGATGAAACTTATTTTGGTAGGGAATAAAAAAGGCAATTCAATATATGGTGGTTGAATGTGATACCTACCAATGCAACAAGTGTGAAAGAACACTCATCCCTAGGTTGCTTGAACCCTTGCCCATCCCTACGAGGATTTGGATAGATATTTTTATGGATTTCATTAAGGGGATCCCTAAATTTGGAGGGAAAATGGTCATCTTAGTTATGGTTGATCACCTCTCCAAATATAGTCATTTTTGTGCCCTCATCCATCCTTATACTACCTCCATAGTCACACAAATTTTCCTGGACCAGATTTTATGTCTTCATGGCATTCCTTTATTGATTGTCTCAGATCATGATACAACCTTCACCAGCCATTTTTGGACAAAAATATTTTGATACACTAACACCAAATTGAAGATGAGTTCTAGGCATCATCCATAAACAAATGACTAGACTAAAATTATCAACAAATGCTTAGAAACTTTCCTTCATTGCTTCACCTTAGAATAAAAAGATCAGTGGGAAAAGTGGCTCTTTCTCACTAAATGGTGGTACAATAACTCCTACCCCATTTTAATGAAATGACTCTATATGAAGTAGTTTATAGTCAAGTACCACTAGTGCTTCTTTGGTACACCCCCAATAGTTCATGAATTCAAGCAGTCAACATGATTCTCCAAACCTAGGATGAGATCCTTAGTACCCTACAAGACAATATTCACATGGAATAAAATCTAATGAAATAATAAGTGGATCAACACCATCTCGAGCACACTTTTCAAGTAGGTGATATGGTTTTTATTTGCCTACAACCCTACAAGTAATCCTCCCTAAAAATCAAAGGGCATCATAAGATAGCTCCCAAGTTCTATGGGCCTTATAATTTTCTTTATAAGATTGGGTTATTTGATTATAAGTTGGAGCTCCCACCTTCTTCCTAAGTTCACCCAATATTTCATGTCTCTTGTCTAAATAAAGTTCTTAACACAAACATTAGAGTGTAGACTATTTTACCAAAACTTGATGATAAAGGATACATTATTCTTAAGTTGGAGGCAATCTTGGATAGGCATACATGTCAACTTCACTCTCGCTTCATCACCAAGGTTTTAATTTAGTGGCATAGAATGCAACCAGAAGATGCAACATGGGAACCACTGTTTTAGATTCAACACCCATTCACACATCTAAAGCTTTTAGGATGCTATGAACTTGTGATATCTCTTCTATTTAATTTGTTAGTATAGTAGTTTCTATGGATGCATATGCTTTGTAAGTCATCCCATGAGTATTTTGTTTTATCCCACATTCATGGGAAGTAGTAGTTGCTTAGATTGGAATTCATATATAAGTAAGTGTTGAGGCCAATGAAGGCATACACAAAATTATTGTATTGAGTTTGATCATAGGAGGTTTCCCCCTCGAAGTGGCCTATGATCAATTCAATATTTTCAAGTGTTTTGTCAAATTTAATTTGTGCTGCTAATTCTTTTTATTTTTTACATTTTTATTAATTTTTGTAGGAGGATCCTCGTATATAGATGGCCTCTATTTTTTCCTTGATATTTTACCCTTGTGTGCATAACATTTGTAAATTTTGTGTAGCCACCTAATCTCTCATGAGTTGTACCAAAAAAGATGAGAATTTGTTGTATTTAGTCATCACCTAGTTGCCTAAGACTTGGTTCACCAATTTAGGGTAGTTGTTGTGAATGGTCTAGCATGCATTTGTGAATAAAAGGATCAATTTTGCATTATCCTCTTAGAGATACAAGACTTAATATTCTAATATCAAAACCTTATGTGTATTTAAATCATATAAATAAATTGCACCTTCAATTTTCTTAGTTAGTAGTAGCTAAGAAACATCCAAATATGTTTCTTATGTAGCCATAGTCAAAGCCATATATGTTGATCCAGTTATTTTAGGGGTCGTTGTGAACTATGTAGTGGTAGTGAAAATGTGGTACAATAGGTGGATGATGTGGTAACATCTCATAGCCATTGTCTTGTTATTTGTGGTTTATTACAAGAAGCCTCCTCCTGCACACCTCCTTGTGTGGCAAGTGCTAGTTACACTATGCTTTGTGCTTTCTATTTGGTTTGTTCTTTTACCTCTTGCTTCACTTCAGCTTTAGATTCAACCTTAGCCTTGGATTTAGTTTTACCTTTAGCTTTGGTGTTCACTTCAAATTTAGTCTTAGTATCTACTATAGCCTTGGATTTAGCTTTAAATTCCTTCTTTGTATCTCGATGCTGAGCCTTTTTCTCTACTTGAGCCTTCATAATTTCCACTACTTATTTCTTCTTTTATGAAGCCTATGCTTCCTATTGTTTATTTCACTTATTTTTAAGATTTATTCTTGGACCCTACTTCATCATATCTCTTATTTTTAGCCTTTGATTCTTTAACTCTTTTTTGTGAGCCTCTACTTCTTCATCTTGTTTATTTTTAACCTTTGCTTCTCTGACTCTTTGTTTTTGAGCCTCTACTTCTTTAGCTTTCTTTCTACACTCTTCTTCCACACCCTATTTCTTGTGCTACTCTTATTCATTTGTATCCTTACACTTTACCTCTCATTTCCTCTTCTTCTTCTCTTCCTTCTCCTTCCTTACAACCCCATTTTGTGCTTTAGATGGATCCTATTATTCCTACATAGCTTGGTGCTATGGCTCCAACTGTGGTAAGCTAGTTTCTTCAGGTTTGTCTGTGGGTGTAGATGATTTTAGGACTCTAACTAACTCATAAAATTTTGAAGAATATTATTCCAAAATAGTACCACACTATTTATCCATCTTATTTCTAGAGGTTAGAGGTGGCGTGAGGCTCTTCTTTTTCATATTCATAGCCTAGGCTTATAGTTGTGGTTACACTTCTTATGATTACTATGCACCACTCTCTTTAACTGGCTCTATAAAATACACCATTATGTCCTTGACTATTGGAGAGGGTCAAGCTATAGTATGTGTTCAAGGTATATTCAACAAAGGTGGTGATGGGATTTCTTATACTAGAATTTCTTCTTGTGCAACATTAGATCTTATAGTTAGATCTTTTATGAATAGTTGGGCTTGAAACCATTATCTGGTCACTTCTTCACCTATAATATCAACAATGATAGGAGGTTGGGTGATGTCCACCACATGTCTTACCTTACCTAATTATACATTTGGAAGGTGCACAGTACTTTTTAAAAGAAAAATTCTTTCTCCTCTTCATGTTCATAGACCTTGTTGCTAATGTCTGTGAGCATGAAATATGAAACTTGCTACTCTTTAACTTGAAACTCTTCCAAGTTACATTTAACTATGATATTTGGAACATGTTTATTTTTGATCAAAAAATTTTTATGTTAGGTCCTCTTTTTGGTAATGACAGTGAAGTTCAATGTACTAGTGCCTTCCACTTTCCTTTGTCTACCTATGTTGGGTTTGATATTAGTTATGACATTGCCTGCATTTGTGTTTATGGTTTTAGCTGTGGTTGTGCCCATGATTGTAATAGTTTTTAAGTACTTAGGGGCATGAAATATAAAGGTTGTATTGCTATAGATACAAGAGATTTATACCTCAACACTTATACCTATGCATTCAATTTGGAGATGAATAATGATAATGGCATGGCTATTGATTTGGGAAATTTGTGCACCTTGATTTATATATTGTTATGTAGTTTGGCCATTGACACATGTTTCCATATATACAACATCGCATCTTGGGATATCCATGGGTGTGAATTAATCATGGCTTGTATTTTTCATAACCATGCATTGAACCTCCCCAACTGCTCATAATATTGCCCTATTTTCATCTACATAATGTTGGCAAATGTCGCAGTAGGCCAAAAATCTATAGTAGTATTTATTGGGCCCTTCAATGATTTATATTACATGAAACATAGTAAAAGTACCAAAAATTGGTAATATAAGAATTACAGAGTGCTGATGAAGATATTATCTATGTTTGTTGTTAGATCAGAGGCAAAAATATTAATCTAATTAAAATATTTATGGAGATGTATCATGTGATACATAATGTCTACCACTCCTTTTATTTCCTACTTTGCGTACTTTGTGTTTTGCTAAAATCTCTTAGTGATGCATTCTACAAGAATGTGAACCAAAGCATCATCCACAAAATCAAAGGGGATTCCCCTACCTGAGCTCATAATTTATTTATCTTTGGTGTTAAAGTGGATGGTCAAGCTATAGATTTGTATGGTAGAATAAATTTACCCTATGCTAGGAGCTTTGTCGCTCTCACCATAGTCCAAGGGTAATGAATATGGTCACATCTTGTGATAAGTGATTTGTGCCTTCATTATACCTACTTATCAAAATGATCATTACCTCATATAATTGGCTAAAATTATGTAGTTTGATCAATATTTAGACATATAAACCATGTAGTGGATGTTAAAGTACCAATGCCTCTACATGTGCTACTTCTTGAGGGTCCTGGGCAAACAAAATAACTTTGATTGAATTAATGAAATTAGGGGTTTAGATATTGATACTTGGTTTACATCATACCTAAGACAATCCCAATTTACTCTATACATGAATATGTATGTGGGATTAATAGTTGTTCTCTCTCTTTGGTTATTGCTATGGCCTATATTGAACACTTGCTTCACTTGGTTTGGCACTAGTATGAAATCTATACAAAAGAAGGTGTTTTGAAAGTAGATAATAGAGTTTTTTTGGTTTCAAAAGTATGTAATATTAGTTTATTGTTTGCATCCTCTATTTTATAGCATTTACTACCCAAATCCATTAAGACATTGAGTTTAAATACTTTGATCTTATTATGCACAAGTGTAAATCCAATATTTATGTCAACCAATTGTTGTTTGACATGATGGTTATTTTTCTTCATCTAGGTTATTTTATCCAAAATTTGGTATGTAATTGATGTGATATGTTATCCTTTCATTCATCAAATTTATTTTATTGTCCATCCTATAATTCTACCATGTGATCTGCTTCAAGAAAGATGCAATATCCTAAGTGCATTGTCATTAACGGTTCTGAATGACCACTCACTATCCTTTTATTGTTCCTATGTTTTCATCACCCTATTCTTAGACTTAATTTTTGACCTTCGTGTTTAGCTACTAGATTTCTTCCTTCGAGGCTGACTCTACATATCAATCATAGTCTATGATGTTGACTATTCGAAACTTTGTTATGATGTGTTGTGATCCAAATATCTCACTATATAAACATACTAATCCTAAACAAAATAAATCAAAAACAAAACAACATTAAATAATATTCCTAACTACATGGTGCTGCTCAAAACCCTCTCTCATTTATAATGATACATGATAGAGATTAATGGTGATAAAGATTAAGCCTATAACCATTAATATGCCCTAGGTAAAATGACTCCCTATAAATATTTTAAAACCACTATACCTTATTGTGAAACATCATGAATAATATAGGGTCTTTTCCATATGATGCACAACTTTCCTTGAAATTCTTTGAATATGATATCATAGAGTAATACTGCTTACTTGGGATAAAATTGCTTAGTTCACAAGTGACGATCATGCAATGATTTTTGACTTAACTTGTTGATCTCCTACATCTATTATGCCTTTTTTTATTTTCTTCCATTTTGACCAAATCCATTTATCTTTGTTTTAGAGAGTTTTGATCACCCAACCTCATAGCCATTATAATGGATAAACTAGGAACAATGTACTCCATAGGCATAACTACCTCAAGACCATAAATGAGTTGAAAGGGAGTGAAGTCTATGGCACATTTTTAATTTGTCTTATACACCCAAAGAATCATAAGAATGTGATCCTCCAATTATCCCTTTGAACGTTGGATATTTTCATTAGTATTTTACCCAATACTATATTTAAAGCTTCATCTTTTCCATTTAATTATGGATGATAAGTCATGCCCTTGTGGTGTGATATCATAAACTCCTCAGTGAGAGTCTTGATCATGTTATTGAGGAAGTGAGTACCTTTGTCACTAACCAAATTGATTGGACATTCAAACCTTATTATGATATTATCATATAAGAATTTAATGACATTCTTCACACCATAGCTTGGTGTCACAACTTTCACCCATTTCATAAAATTGTCAATTACAGTCATGATATATTATGTATGAATTCATTTGCTCGAGGGAGTTATAAGTACTACAAAGTTAATTCAACATTGTTGAAATGGTTGCTTTGATAACATTAGGAACAATGGAATCTCATCTTGTTAATTGGGTTTTACCGTTCTCTAGCAAACATCACAATGTTTGGCCACATTATGCACATCTTGAAATAAATTTAGTCACCAAAGTCTGCTTTGTAGTATCTTCTTCATAGTAGCTTATCCTATGAAATAACCTCTTACGTCTCCTTGATGTGTTTCCTGAAGAAGATATAGTTTCTCATGTTTTAATGCTTCTCTATGAAGCACATCATCCTTTATAATTTTATATATAAATCCATTAATGATACTATAAGGAATGGCTTGTGTGACCATTTAATTTTTATCCCTTTCAACATAGTGTGCAGAAAATATTCCTTGCTCAAGGAAGTTCACAATAACTTCCATGTTGTTAGGGATCACAATGGACCTAAACAAGTGTGCATCTGGATATTAATCTTGTATTTCTTATAGTTCTTCCCCATTTTAGGGCTTGTTGAGCTGATTTGGTTACACATTTTTTAACCTAATAGTTAATTTTTTCTCATTTCTTAATTTGGAAACAAGTACTAAAACTAGTAATAAGGTGTGTAGATGAATAGTTGGTCAAATACATGCATGATCCAAATGATGGTGAGAAATCCTCTTTGGATTGGAAGGAATAACTAAAAAATAATAAAGTCACTAGAAAAGGGGTTTGTTAGATGGATGGTTGAGTGGATTACCTAGTGTGAGCTAGATCTGAGAAGTGCAATCTTACTAAGAGGTGGTCAATACTCTATTTATAATAGTTAAACTGATATAAATGAAATAAAGAATAATTTCATTCAATAAATAGAAAGTAAATTCATGTAAGATGAAATGAAAGTAAAGTGCTTATTAAGTAAAATTACTAAATATATCAAAAGTGGGTCAATACTCTTGTTAAGATAGTTGGGGTCAGGTTCAAAAAATATAGGAAGGCTCTGTGAATATGTAAGAACTTAAAGAGTAGGGTCTAGTTGAGGTCAAGGGGATAAAAATATCTTGCTACTATTTAGGCCATAATGACCATCGATGATTGGGTGAACCATCTATAGTTGGGCTAACTATCAATGGTTAGGTAACCATCGACAATTACCTGTGTGACTCTAGAAATGATTAAAAAAGGATTATGAATTAGGTAATTGGGAAAATAGAGGTCTGATATGGATTAGGGGAATGTAAAATAAGTTATTTATGGGTCTAATAGGATAGGGAGGTTAGAAATAGAATATAAATTAAAGAAAATAAGCAAGAGATACCTGTAACTTGATGATGGAATGCTAAAGCAGTTTGGCCAAAGTGATAATAATTTATCCTTTGAAAGTGATTTTGATAGAGGTTCAAGTCTCCATTAATTTTTATTACTTATTTAATGATGCTAGATATCTATATGCAAGATAAATTGGATGCAAATTGTTAGATTTTTGGATCCTTGTCTCCTCTTACTTCTCTCATTTTATAGGGTAAAGTTACTAATTATGTAGGAGGAAGTTGCTATTTGGGAAAGAGGGTAAATTTTCCATTTATGATGATTTAAATATAGTTTTAATCATAAAATATAAGTTACTAAATGCAACCATGCTTATCTCTTATAACTGGTAATGCTTGAAAATAGGTTTTGATGACTTGACCATTGACGGTCAGGATAACCATCAACAATTAGTTTGATCATCAATAGTTGAGGTTTTAGAGGAAAATAAGTAAAAATGGGGTAGATTAAAATAATAAGTTAGAGGATTTAGGTAAGGGGGTTCAAGTTAGTAAATGGGCTAATTCAACTAGGTGATTAACTAGCTTCTAGGTCAGGTAGGAGTTTAAAGTGTTTCAACATCTAAAACTGTGCAATTTTTGAGTTTCTCTATTTTACCCCTTTTTGTTATACATATTTAAATTAAGCTACAAAAATAAATAAATGAATGGGTTAATGGTCCAGGTCTGATTTCCCTAAGTATGGGAGGAGGTGTTCCCCCTCAAACTAGGAGTTGATGAGGTGAAAGTGAAGTTAGGTTAGAGTTTGATAAATGATAAATAGGTAGTCATAAGGTGGGTGACACAAAAAGGGTTGGTTATTTGATATGAAAAATAACACATAAAATATGACTAAGTATGATAATAAAGATAATACAAAGACTAAAGTTGCCAATGTTGATAAAAATAAGGTTAGATTTTAAGGAGACATATAACAAGGTAACTGATCCATAATATTGGTCATAGCTGATCAGGTCAATCATATTAAGTCATTTAGATAGGGTTGGTGTTGTTATTAGGTATCCAAGGTAGGAAGTGTTCCCATAAAATAATACAAATGGTCTAGTCACACATGAGGTGGTGAAAATTTCAAAAGTGTCAACATAACAAGGTTGGTTGATGTGGTCAAAATGACCAAGGTAAGGTTGTCACAAAATATGCAAATGTTTAGGTCAAAACAACTGATATCAAGGTGGATGTGGTTAAAAGGGGTCAAGATGAGAAGTGAAATACTTAATAGGTTAAATTATATGTGTGTGGAGATTAGGTGATCTCCCAAGGTCAGCACCTAGGTGGGGTGCATTAAAAAAAAAGTGGAGAAGGCTAACCATTGATGATTAGGGTTTTTCTCAAGGTTGACAATCGATGGTCAGGAAGAAGCCATAAAATCCAAAAGATCAAAAATAAAATGTAACTTAATTTTTACCATTTTAATTTTGAAATTTTTTACATTTTATCACTTGTGCTTGAGTTTGATGAGTTGGAGGTATTTGATTAGGTGATTGAGTGTTCGAGTCTTGATCAATTATTAGTTTGATAGAGGGTGGACAAGGATATAAATGGGAAGTGAGAAGAGGGATTTGACCATCTTAGTGATCATGGAATGATTTAGGAGTTATCTTGAAATTAATAACATATTGTAAATGGTTAGGTTAGAGGTGAATTATAGTTAGTGTTGAATGATTTGGGTAGGGTTTTGAGCTAGTTTTAAGAGAAATGATGCCCTAGTTTTTAGGTTTTGTTAAATTAGGAAAATGTGTGGATGAATGTGAGATTTGGATGGTGGATTAGGTTGGGAATGGTTTTAGATTAGCATTAAGTAAGTTAATTGTGATAGGTAGTTATTTGGGGGAGGTTTTTAAGGTCTAGGGTTTGAGGGCTATGCTATCGATGGTCACACATAGTGATCATTGATGATTAAACCCAAGGGCAAAAGGATCCTAAGGGACCATCGATAGTTTAAGGAACCTTCAGTGGTTGAAGTATTTGGGAAAAGTTGTGTCAAAAAGTGAAGTTGGTCACATTGTTATTTGATTTAAAGTTTTGGTAAAATTTATGTGAAGTTGTTGAAAGGTTGAAAGTTTTTGTAAAGTGTTTAAATTTTTTTAAAGTTGATAAAAGGTAAAATGGTTTAATTTATGTGTAAAGTATTTTGAAATGGGTGAAATGTTTTGTCAAATTTTTGAAATGTTTTAGTAAGCTATGAAATGTTTGAAGATGGTGTGAAGTTTGAAAGTTGTTGAAGAGATGTGTTTAGGGGTTTAAAAAGGTTGAATGTAGATGTGATAGGATGGGATGTTTAAAATTGTGGGTGGAGAGAGTGAGATGAGAGACATATTAGGTGTAGAGAAATAAAGTGCAAGGGTGAAGGTTTAATAGGTTTATTAAAAATTATGCAAAATAGGGTACTTGTTGGTGACAAAAATAGCTATGAATATGATTAAAGGTAGAGGGAAATTTTGAGTGTTAGAGGTAAATATAATGGGTAGATTAAAATAGGTAGATGTAATGTGTAGATTGAAATAGGTTAAAAAATATAGGTGTAGGGTGGTACTTAGTAGATGTGGAAAACTAAGTATCCATGCTAATATTATTATTTTGTAAGCCCGTGACTAGATTTAGATGAGGGACCAAGTCCCTAAGGTTTTTGTCAAGGTCTATGATGGGATG
Source organism: Torreya grandis (assembly GCA_037957365.1). Classification (NCBI taxonomy): domain Eukaryota; kingdom Viridiplantae; phylum Streptophyta; class Pinopsida; order Cupressales; family Taxaceae; genus Torreya; species Torreya grandis. Next base: position 231,521 of record JARHVA010003765.1, on the reverse strand, counting down.
ATGGATAATGAGTGATGGCATATAGAGGAGTTTGGACTAGGGGCCATGAGACACTACCATCACCTACCATAAGATGTATCCATGATCATGGACCTCATCAAGAGATGGGATCTAGCCATGAGCACATTTATGTTGCTGATAAGAGAGATGACTATCCTCTTATAGGATATTCAATGGATCACATAGCTACCCTTTTGAGGGGAGTTGATCTATCATATAGAGAGTGAGGAGAGAGATTATTTCATGGACTTGATATATGAAGTGGATTGGGTTTAGGATAGATATCATGTAGGGGGTTTGCTATGGGCCATTTTACCAAAGGGCCCCAAGGGACAAATGTTTATTGACTATGATGATGATGGGGGTGTCTTTCTTCATGCTACCAAATTTGAGCAATGGTCAATTTTCATGTCTACTTTTGGGAGTACTAATAGTATTTTTTTGGGGAGGATTATGTCTAGTTAGGTCCTCATATTATTAATATAGATCTATAAGGAGCTCTAGGCCTTTCAATCACATAAGCAATATGAGATTAACATTGGCTTTATAATCCATTTTTGGGTGTATGAGCATATATGAGTGTTGAGACCATTAAGGCTACCATGGGATGGTTATGCACTAACAAACTATAGAGTGGGCTTCATGAGATGTAAAAGAGACTATGCATTGATAGGGACTGGTGGTGGTGCTAGAGATATAGATTGGTTTTGATATGCTCTAAAGGGTGTGGTGGTGGGTTATGTAGTGTGAAGGCCATACGTGAGCTAGTCAAGGTGGGTAGGTTATAGGTACCACACATTATTCTTATAGGCTAGTGCTAGATCTATAGGAGGTGGGATGATGAAACCAAGCTTATCCTATTTGATCAAGTGAAAAAGTAGTTTGGATTGGTACAGGGATCCCACTAGATTTTTTGTGATATAGGAGAGAGGATGTTAAGGTCTTATTCCCAAAGTTGTAGCCACAAGATGCCATATTAGATTAGGAGGATTTGCCCATGAGAGTCCCCATAAATTATGTAAGTGTTGTAGATGGGTACATAGCATGGTACTAGGCCAAATATGTAGTGGTTAATTTTAGATGGGGTGATGGGGGCTAGCAGCCCATGGATGTGGATCCTACTAGGGCACTGATATAGTATGGATAGGTTGTAATGACATTGGTAGAAACACATGCCCAGATCATAGGGTTATAGAGATAGGTGGCTAGTTTATAGGGTTAGATCATCACCTTATAGGGTCAAGCTACCACTCTGGTAGGAGAGTGAGATTTGGTAAGGAGCTTCATGGATTTAGTGAATCAAGAGAGATATTTATTGAGATAGAGGGTAGAAACAACCATAATGTCAATAGGAAGACCACTTGATATGATTTTTAGGACACAATACTTAGCCACCATTGAGGAGATGAGATATTTTTAGGTGATAGTGTTGGCCTAGTTTCTACTAGAGATGAGGTACGAATAGTGTAGGGCTAATTTAGTAGGTGGTCCATCCATAACTAATTTAGGATAGTGGGCCTTAATAGTGGGGTAAGCAAGGATATCAGGGGGACCACCACTAGATGGTAGTATAGGTGCAAGTATAAGTGAAGGGGTAGATGGAGCCAATGGTAGTGGTGCAGGTGGTAGTGGTTCTGATGACCTAAGGGCTTGATTTGTTTAGTTTTGTTGACATGGATGTATATTGTTTTGATTCTAGCCTACGTGCTGATGATGTGAGATGTATATGAGTGAGAGAGACATGGATACATTATGTCATATATTTATTTATTGATGTATATGATGATTATTTTGATTCTAATGATGACATTTATTTATATTAAAGACATGTTGACATTAGATTATATTGATGACATGATGATTATGTTTTGATGTTTATAGATGTTTATGGTCTAATGTTTATTGATTGTGTATTAATGTTTTATGATTATGAGTATGATATGATGATGAATTTTTCTCATGAGATGAGATGTAAATTTATTGTTATTCACTTGTTCATGTGATAGATATGATGTATTATGATGATGGATTTCATGGATAAATTGTATGATTGTAGATATGTGATGATTGATTTGATTATGCTATGATTTTTCACAGATGTATATGCTTTATTCAATGGATGTATATGATATATATATATATATATATATATATATATATATATATATATATATATATATGATCAAAGATGGATTTTAAGTGTGGTCATATAATTCTTTTATTAATGATGGAAATTATGGATATGAGATATGATTTGGTTTTATGTATATATGATAATGGTAACTTTATGTTTTAGATAGATTATTTGATTTATAGATGTTGAGAATAAAGGGAATGATGACATAGTTTTATAGATATGGCATGGTTATTATTTCATAGTCATGATGTGGCTTATGGATAATTATTTATGATGTAAAGGGGAAATGGTAGATGACATGGTTATTTGACACAATATGTTTTGTGGATAGGATTATGGATATGTGGATTATGGTTAGCTCATGTAATTTGATATTTATGAATGTGTATGATGTGTATTTTAAGGCTTATGAATGGTAGGATTCTCATGCCCCATTATTTTATGAGATGACATAAGGATATGTGAATAGACAATATGTTTCATCTTGTGTTTTGATAGGTATGATGTGATGATGAGATGAAGGAATTAAAGTGTTTTATTACTAGAGGTTTGAATTAGATATATTGATAGTTTCTAGCTAATGTTTTTTGTATATATGATGGATGATGGTGATAGATAGGATGGTTTTGATTGTTTATTTTGATGATGTGATTTATGATATTTTAGGTGTTTGGGTGCATAGATGGGATATGATTCATAATGTTGTGATGTATATGGATTAATGTTATGATGAAAATGATGTTTTGAATGTTTGGATATGATATGTGATATTGGGATATGATGAAGACACATAAAGTAAGTATAGGTAACAAAATAAATGTGGGAAAGGGATAAGAATTATGAGACACATGTTTTATTAAACTAATAATGAGAAGGGAAGAAAGGCATGATGTGTTCATTGGTAAGGACCCAACAAAACCGAAGTTGGATGGGCTTAATGAAAATAAGAATTTTGAGTGCTTTGCATTAGCATGCTTTGATTCAAAAAGATAGTATCTTGATCACATTGTGTGAACTAAGCTTAGAATCCCTTGATTTTAAGAGGGTATAAAAGGGAAAGTAGGTGATAATTAATTTGAAGGAAAATGAGTGATATGGTAACATGATGTGGGTTAGTTTGCTCCTTGTATAGGTGATGTAAGAACTATAATAGACAAGTCCATGTATTAATAGAAAGTGTAGACTGATCAATGCAAGAAGTCTACTAAATATATATGAAAGAGCTGATTGTGGCCCTTTTGGGATAATTTGCTTTGATTTTGATGTATGCGCACTGCCCACACCCCCCCTCTCTTTGTATTTTATTGTTTTTGATAAAAGGAGTGAAGCTAATCAATGTAAAAATCTTAAAATGACTTCTTTGACAAATTTGACTTAGCCATCCTTCAAGGGAGTGGTCTTAGTTTGGATTTATTTTTATGTTGTAGTTGTCCTTTAAGGGAATAGTCTATCTTTTAAGCAATATTTAGTTGTTGGGCAACCATACTTCAAAGGAATAGTGTCCAATGCTATAGATATGGATTCAAGTGATATGTGGTATCCCAAATTGATTTTGAATGCTAGGTTTAGACATGGACAAGTCTATTTAAGTTTAGAGGTATACCTTTATGGAGATAAAAAATTTAATAGCAAAGGTTAATGAGAGGTAAAGGAAGATGGTTTGAGAGAGAAATGATCATGGGATTCCATCTGAGAGACAAAAATTATCCATGAGAACCATGCCATGGTAAAGCCATGGTATCCATGCTTAGGATTAGGCTATAACTATAATGGATAGTCACATGGTTTGATGCTATAATCGAATGTCCTCAAGAAGAATAGAGGAAGGTATAATGAAAGGTTAAAATATCATAAATCAAGGGATGAGCTTAAGTTAGACAAAAGGTGAATGTGAACCTTCTTTAACAATAAAAAGGATGTATATGCAAAGCATTGAGAGGCTCAGGTTCCAGTTTGCCTTTGAGAGAGGGAAAATAATAAGCTCCTGATTTATACTTATGGGTTATGATGTAGGGTCCAAGCTAATTGAAAGCAAACTTTCCTCTTTTACTTTTCTTCATATTAGTTACATGCTAATTTTCTTTAAGAACATGGTCTTTGATATTGAATTCTCATATTTTTAGATGTTTTTTGTAAGTATGTTTGATGCGTTTGTGATAGACATGAAGATGGTTAATCACTACGAGGTGATGTTCATCAAGGATTTTAAAACACATGAGTTATTCTTGATGATAATCACTCTTGGAAAGGATCTCATGTAAAGATATTCAAAGAGAGGGAATCTGGACTTTGAGAGGCAAGATTACCTCTACTCTAAAGACTAGAGAGAAAGATGTAGCACCGATAGTAATTCCAATCTTGACCTAAAGCACTTACCACCTTGGTTAACATATTGTTGAGGGTTTTGTTAGAGGCTTCTACTTATCCATTTGACCATGGACAATAAGGCAAATAAAAGATTAAATTGATGCCAAAAGTGTCATAAAGACCTTGGAATTGCTTGTTATTGAAAGATTTGCAATTATTAGTGATGATCTTATGGGGAACACCAAAGCAGTAGACGATGTGGTGAGTGATGAATCAATAATTTTTTTGGCTTTAGTTGAGATAAGAGGGATGGTTTCTACCCATTTGGTAAAGTATTTAGTGGCAGTGATGATAGAGTGATGTCATTGTGAAGAATGAGGGTTGATTTCCCTAATTAGATTGAGACCCCATTATGAAAAAGGCTAATAATCTTTGGATACTTGAAGGCCATGGGTAGGTACTTGATGTAAATTAGCATGTTATTGACATTTGACACACTTATTCATGTAATCACACCAATCTTTATTTAAGGTAAGCCAATAATATCCAAGGTAAAGGATATGTTTAGTGATGGATAGGCTACTAAAATGTCCCCCACAAATTTCATCATGTGTTTCCTTGATAGCATTGGAATCCTCATGATTATGTAGATAATAGAGAAGGAGGCTGTCAAAGCCATGTTTGTAAAGGATTCCCCCTAGTATAGTGTAATAAGAGGTACTTTGAATACAATCTCTACGTGCATTATTTAAAAGGTTGGGAGGAACAATGCCAAGGTAGAGGTAATCAAAAGTTTGGTCATACCAAATGTTGGAAGGAGATGCTTCGACACTAAAAATGGTAGGAATATCAAAACTAATATATGAAGGTGTGATAAAATGATGGATGGTGATAAATAGTTTAGATTCGATCAATTGGGATGGAATTTGGGAAGTAGGGTAGGCCATTGTAATTATGAATTTATTAGTACATCAAAGAATTGATTGGATAAGGTAATGATCAAATGATATTAACAATATTTCTCTAAGTTGTTTATACTTCAATAAGACATCATTTTTACATTGATAAGATCCATTAACCTAGTTGATCACAAGCTGGGTGTCATTAAAGATACTGATCATCATAACTCCCAAAGCTAGAGTAGTTTGGAGACCTATGACCAAGGCTTCATACTCAGCCACATTGTTGGTGCATTCAAAGTCAAGTTTAAAGGAAAGGGGAAGAGGTTCAATATTAAGGGGAATGAGGATAACTCTAACACCCTTTCCATGTTGGCATTTAGATCCATTAAAAAACATGGTCATTTGGTAGTTGGGTTCTTCCTGAGAAAGAATTACGATGGACTCATTTGGAAAAGCGAGAGGAAGCAGTCGATTGTCTAGTAAAGGAACTTCAGCCAATTGATCGATGATGACTTTCCCTTTAATTAAATTTTACTAAAGGAAATCAAGGTCAAACTCAGTCATGAGAATGAGACACTTATCCATAGACTAATTTTGGTATGGTTTAGAGTGCATATACTTGAGTGGGTGTTAGTGATGACATAAGTTTTGTGATAAATAAGGTAGTGATAGAGTTTAGAGGCCACAAAAACTAAGGCAAGGCAAAGTTTCTCAAGATGGGTATATCAAGTCTCATATTCTTTAAGTGTGTATCTAATGTAATAGATGGCTTGCTATTTATTCTATTTATCATGATGAGTGAGCATTACCCTTAAGGAATGGTTAGTGGTAGATATATAAAGGTAGAAGGGTTGGTCTTCCCTAGGAGGGATGAGGATAGGTGGAGAGAGAAGGTACTCCTTGATTGAATCAAAGGCTTGTTGATAGTCCTTGGTCCATTGAAAAGAGGTGTCTTTCTTGAATAGATGGTGAAAGGGTTGGCATTGATTTGATAACTGAGAGATGAAGCGACAAATGGATTGGAGATTCCCCTATAAGCTATAGAGTAGCTTAAAGTTAGTAGGAGGAGGCATCTCCAACATTGATTTGACTTTGGGAGGGTATATTTTGATTCTTAAAGAGAGATACTAAATCCAATAAGTTTTCCTGATAATACCCCAAAAATACATTTCTTGGGGTTGAGCTTGATATGATAATGGATTAGTCAGTCAAAGATTATTATGAGAACAACTAGGTGACCTTTGTGGTTTTTAGATTTCCTAAGGAGGTCATCTATATAGTCCTATATAATTTTATGGATGAGATTTTGAAAGATATAGGTTATGGAACATTAATATTTTGCTCTAGAAATTTTTAGACCATAAGGCATGACCTTGTAGTAGAATGTCCCCCATGGGGTGATAAAAAGATTTTTATGTTGATCTCTAGGGGCAATCAAAATCTGATTATATCCTAATAAACTATCCATGAGGGATAACATCTCATGACCAACTATAAGATCAACAAGTTGTTTGATGTTAGGCAAAGGGAATTCATCCTTTGGGTAAGTAAGGTTAAGGTCATGAAATTTGATGTAGAGGCAAAGTCCCTCTATGAGTTTGGTAATGGGAACAATGTTAGAAACCTATTGTGGATAATCAATGGGTCAAATGAAGTCAATGAATAAGAGATGTTGAAGATCTTACTTGACTAGAAGGGTGATGTAAAGATGCATCCTATGAAGCTTTTGCTAAACTAGCTTAACCTCAAGATGGGCGACAACATTATGGAGGGTAATATAAGGGTTAATTCTAGGCATATCTTGATAGGACCAAGAAAATTCTATGCTACAGTCATGAAGAAAAGAAGGGTAATCTTGAATATCTATAGAATTTAAGGATTGGTCAATCTTGAAAATATGGGGTTTATCCTAAGTACCCAAGTTGACATTGATAGTGGATTTTGGTTCTTAGGAGGAAGGGATTTATGGATAGAATAATCCCTTACATTGAGATAGGTGAGAATGGAATTGCTATCCTGATGTTGGATAATGTTGATGGTAGGAGAATCATTTTCTATCATTTCAAGATGGATAAGAGGAAGGGTTTTAGTTTGGCAATCCTTTTGGTAGGTTAGAGGGACCAAACTAATAGTGTTGATAGAAAAAAGTTAGATGGGATGAAATCAAAGTCTTCAGACTTTGAGTGAGATGGGGTTGGTGAGGATGAAACATCCTCATCGATAGTGGTGATGGGTTTTGGTGAGGTAGGTTATTTTGGTGGTATGAACCCAAAGCCAAATAACTCATGAGGTTTTATAGTTTTGATTATGGGTAACTTATAAGGTCCCTATTCATAAAGTCCCAGACCAAACCCCTTCTAAGTAGACCTATGAAAGTAAGCTTTGGTAAAGGTTGGTTTGTTGAGATAAGAGAAGTCTAAGGTGAATGTTTAGATAGAAAAGGTAGTGGTGAGAGTGAGAAGTGGCTGATCAATCCCCCCATAGATAAAGTTCATTTGGTGGTTGGGGAGCTTAAAGGGGATAATGGTTCTGATGTTAGGATTGTAAGAAGGGTCATTTTTAAGGTTCCCATATTCTTACAGAGTAGGGAAAGCATCCAAGGCCAAAAGATGATATTCCCCAAGGGAAAAATGTTAAAACATGGATTCCAAGGGGTCCTCTACAAGAATTTAAGATGAAGGGATAAATGAGCTAGTGGAAGGTTCATCACTATTATGGGTGGGAGTGTTATGGATTTTGGCTTGCAGTGAGGTAGCATTGTTAATAATTGATGGTGAAGTGGATGAGGGAGGAATAAGAACATCGTTAGGCTGATATGTCATATTACAAGAGACAAAAGGATTGGGGTCAACTTTAATGGTAAAAAATTGACCTTCATATTCAAATTTAACACTTCAGTGTAATGTAGAAGGGACATAATTCATGGCACAAATCTAGGGGTGTTTGAGTAAGAAATTGTATTGAAAATTCCCCTTTATAACATGAAATAGTTTGAGCTCCCAAAATGATATGGAGGATAACTATACCTAAATTAGTATCCATGATATCATTGGAGTAAAGTATTACTGCACTTTCTGACATGATGTTCTTGGGTAGCTGAAGTTGGTCATAAGCATGGGAGGAGATAATGTTGATACTAGATCCTCCATCAATCATTACCATTTTGATGTGGGTTTGATTGATGTATGCAGTAATAAAGAGGGAGGATCAGAATCCTTGGGATGGATAGGAGGTATTTCAAAATCCTAAAAGGTGTTGAGGGTAGATAGTTGAAGGGCTCCAATAAAGGGTGAAAGAGGTTGATGATCATTTGGTTAAACCTTTATATATTATAGAGCCTCCATCAGTTCCTAATGATGGTGGGGTGAGGTGTTGATCAGTTCATAAGGAGTCATCTTTATCGATGTCTGGTGAAGTTATTTCAACATGATTTGATGGATGGATTCATAAGGGTTGGAGGGAGAGGGTCTTAAAATAGACACTTTGGGTTTTGGTGGTTATGATGGTGAGGGTAAAGGTGTTTTTTTCTTGTTGATGGGTTGAGGGGTTGAAGGGTATGTCCATGGAATGGATACTTTGGCTTTTCCCTTATCCTTATATTGGGCCTGAGAGTGGGTAACCATGTGGATAGTGTAGATTAAGGGAGATATTATGGTAGATGCTTGCTTTGATTCCTCCTCCTCACTCTTAGGTGAGAGTGGGGGAGTAGGTAAATGTTAGATAGGTTGAGTTGGTGGTGGGATTGATAATGGGGGTAAGAGAGGTTCATATGATAATAGATCATCCTTATCATATAGGCTATGAAGAAATGCTTAGATAGCTTTTTAGTTCTCTATGTCATGTCTCATCGCCCTATGGTATGCATAGATTGGGTTATAATTGAATTGGGAGGGTTTGGTTTTGGAAGGATAGAATGGTTTGATAGGTGGTAAGATAAGGGAAGAAGTTTGAAACAACCTTTGTAGGATGGTTGAATAATATTCATTCAAATATGTTAGAGGTAATGGATTTATAGTTTTAGGGATGGGGGTCTTTTTTGAAACCATGTTCACTTTAGAAGTCATAAGTGGTGGAAGGGTTTTATTTGGTGGTTGGGATTGCTTAGTTATGGTTGATTTTGGGGTAAATGATTTGAAAGTGGAAGATTTAAATGATGAGGGTTTTAATATATGTGGGAAAGTGGAGGTAGATAAGTTAGTTAAGAATGATAGAGAGATAAATGTTTTGGTTGGTGTAATCGTAGGTAGAGAAAGGGGGATGGTTTACTAGAGGAAAAATAGGTAATTGGGATGGTAGAAGGATGGGGTCCTAAGATATAAGGAAAGTGGGAAGGAGGTGGTATGGGTCCAGTTTGAGGTAGAGGTTTGGGCAACTCTACCTTCTTAATTGGTTTGGTTGAGGGTTTCTTTGGTGGACTAGATGAAGTTAAATCCAACTTCAAAGAGGGGTGAGTTCAACTAGGTGTGGGAAAGATTCCTAGATTCTTGATCGGTTTGGTAAGAGAGGCATAAGGTGTTTTGGAAATGTTAAAGGGAGGTGGTTGGGATGATTCACTTATGGTTTTTAAATAAGAGGTTTTTAATGAAGAGGTAATAATGGGTTTAAGGGTGGACTCAAGTGAGGTTGTGGATTCAAATTTTTTTTGGTAAGGGAGCCCAAGACGATGCCAAAAGGTGGCTCTATCAAAGTTTGGTTGAGAGGTGAACTCCAACCTTTGTACCAATCTAGAAAAGGGCTTGTAGATGGGTTTAGTTGCTTGGTTATTAGTTTAAAAAATTAAACCCCTAGGTGGAGAAAAGGGAATGGTTCCTCCTTCCTTGTTCTTGATGGAAGGTTCCAAAATTAGTGGTTGGGTGGATGAGGTAACTTTCTCTTATGGGATGGTTTCCAAAGAGGGAATGGATGGTTATATGATGGGGCAGGTATGTGTAGTGTCCTCAAGTGAAGGAATGGACATGGTTGCTTCCTTGTTTTGGGTATCCAAAGGAATGGAAGGATGTTCTATCACTCTAATGGGTGGAGTAGAAGAAGAGGGCATTAAAGTAGAGGTTGCCTCCTTTGGTGTTTTGATCAAAGGAGAGGTAAGTAAAGCTAAGGTCTCATTAAGTGAAGAGAGAGGGGTGGTTGATTCCTTTGTTTGGATATCCAAAGGAATGAAATGTGAGTCCACTACTTTTGTAAGTGAAATAGAGGAAGAAGTGGTTGAGGTAATGGTTTCCTCAACAATGGGCTCATTAATAACAATGTTAATTGTATGTACCTCTTGAGAATGAGATGACTTAGGTTTGTCATTATGGTGGGTAGAAGAAGTAGGATTAGGAAAAGGTTTATGAAAGATGTCAAAAAATTGAGTAGGAGGGGCATTGGGATTATCAAATATAATCTCTCCACTATCAATTAAGTTTTGGACAAGACTTTTAAAAGAATTGCATCTACTTATGTCATTTCCAATAACCTGATGAAAGGAACAATGGTCATTGTCATTGTACCAACTAGGCATAAGATGAGAAGCATAAAATTTGTGGGGTGATTTGATAGGTGGAAGTTGGATAATGTTGGCTTTGAGTAGTTTTTCCAAAATTGATGCATAAGATTCCTTTATAGGAGTATATTATTTTGGAAGAGCTTGGTTTTGGTTTTGTTGGTTGGGAGGATTAAAAGAATTGTTTTGATGGGATTGGTTGATAGTTTATGGTGGAACATTTTTAAGGACAACTTAGTTTGAAGATGATTTTTTTTGGGTGTTAGATTAGTTAGCATTTTTGGTCGAGGGAGGGTCATTAGATTTAAAGGTAGATTATTGTTCTACAGTTTCAATTTCCCTTCACCAATGGCTTGGTTTTCAACTTTATATGCCATGGTGAATGCCTCATCAAAATTTCTAAAATTTTGAACTTGAAGAGTGGGGGCAATATGTTTGGCACAACCCTAATAAAATATCTTAGTTAGTTTAGGTTAGGGTAATAAGAAAGAAATTTGGTTGATGAGGCCTATTCATCTAGCTACAAAATCAAAAATTGATTCATCATCAAATTGCCTAATAGAATAGAGGTCGGTAATAGAATCCTTTTTAGATATATTTATTGAGAAGTGTTCTAAAAATATTTGGGCCAGTTGGGAGAAGGAGAAGATGGAGTGCTTGGAAATATCACTATAGAATCAAGGGCTGGTCCTGATAAAGACATAGGGAAAGTATGAAGGAGAAGGGCATCATCATATGCAATCAAATAACATGAATGGCAAAATGCTCTCAATTTTTTTTGGGGGTCCTCCTTGCCTTAGAATTTGGAAAAATTGGGTAGTTCCCATTGAGGAGGATAGGAATGGATAGGAATAGATTGATGGGTTTATTATAGATTTGATAATAGGATAAAAGGTTATGAGACTCCGAGATGGATGACTCTAGGTTGGTCATTTTGTCCATTAAAATCTTGATTAGATCTGGTTGAAGTTGGGAAGTTGCATAATTAGGTAGTAAGTTTTAGTGAGGTTGGGTGGTAAAAAAGTATGGATAAGTGTCAGAAGATGTCAAAGAAGCCACATATTGATAAGTGGTCATAGGAGGTTGGGATAGTACCCTATAGGGGTTGATAGGCACAAAAGGTTGGGTTGAGGGTGGTATGTATCCTTGTGGGTTAGGAAGATATTGATAAGATGTCATGGGTACTTGTTGGGGGGCTGACATGGGTTGGGTTAGAGGTAAGCTTTGGTTAGTGGATAGTGGTATAGATGTAGATTGGGTTGGAGGTATGAAAGTGCTAGGTGGTTGTTGGTGGGTAGTGACTTTAGTGCTAATAGGTGTAAGGGTTTGAGGTATGGAAAGTACCAAGTTCTACAGTGGGGTAGAAATTGGTGGGTTGGTTGTACTAAGGGGGATGGTAGAAATAGGGTAGAAGATACCCCCATGGTAAACATACTATAGATAACAAGAGGTAAGGTTAATCCAACATTGGAGGTATTGATTGGGGTAGTAGGTGTTTAGATATAGGTTGGGATGTTGGATGGAATTTGGAGAGTATTAGTAGATGGGATATTGGAAGAAAAAGAGGCTTGGGTGAGCATGGACTAGGTTGATTTTGTACCCACTAGAAGATGGGAAGGCATACCATAAGGTGGATCCATAGGAGGAACCAAAGTAAGAGAGGTATGGTTAGGTAAGGTGTTAAGGTAATGCTGAAGGGCCATGGGGTTGTTATAGAGGAAGGCAATAAAATATGCATCACCCTCCATAATAGTTTAAGGTCTGATAAGAGGGGGAGAAAATTGAGGAGAACCCTCAGCATCAGAAGTATACTCCATGGAGGAGCAGGAAAAATGTGGTGGTTGATTAATTTTATTCCTCAACTGTTATCAGGTGATGACCATGAGAGGAACAAAAAGAGAAATGATGAAACTCACACCTCAAACAAAAATCAAGCAAAATGAAAAGAGATCAAAGAGATGAAACACTAAATTCATAACCTATAAGTCTTTTTAAATTGATTTTGGTTTATGCCTTAGAAAGTGTGGAGAAGGAATTGATTTGTCTATTGACGAGTGCCATTTAACTCCTCATTTAATCAATGTTCAATTGATGTCTTATCAACCAGGGATGGTGTCCAAAGCTGTCTACAGTAAGGTGTAGGATGGTAGATCTAGAAGTTTGCTTATGCGGGTGTTTCTATTCTAACTTTGACTTATGAAATAAATGTGTCTTAAACTATTTGATTCACTCTTTTACTGAAAAGGAAAATATGTAACTATTTAATCAAATTAATCCAGTATTTTTATTGAAAGTAAAATCACACTCCTATTTATGCTTGCATGGAAATGGAGATGTTTAACTTAAAAAGGAAATTTTCTTCACATGTTTGCTGTAAAAGAAAACACACTTTGCTTAGAAAGGAAATGAATTTAGAATAAGAAAATGCCTTTTAAACTATGAATTTGTTTTGATGTTTTATAAATGAATGCAAACATTAGCAAGATTCTAATTTGTTATAACAAAGAGTTAATATAACATAACATAAGTACCATACACAATTCCTGGTTCTAAGGAGAGTTGGGCCTTGCTCCTCTCAGACTTAGGAACAAAGATTAATCAATGCTAAAAACTGAAGTGATAATTCATAAAACTAAAATGATTACAATCTATCTGAAACCTGTAATATGTTTGTACGTATCTTTCATCTATTCCCTTTTTAATAACAAAAGTCTTACATTTTATACTAATATAATTAACTCAAAATAGGATGCAAAGAGATAGGATTCCTTGGTCGATCTACTCATCCAAAAATAGGAGATTGGATTTCCAAGAGATTCAATTATTTTGATGACATAGATATATTATCCTATAATAGTCCTAAGATCCATATATATATAAATTTATCAAAAGCAAATCCTACAAAATAGCAGGTGAGTATTTTCCTCATTTGGCTCTAGCTAGAATGATTGTCTCTCATCTTATTTGGCCTCTAGCTTCCCCATTTGTAGCTTTGTATTTATAGAATCCATGGAATTGACCCTATAGAGTTGGTAGAAATGAGCCTATGGAGTCCATAGAAACAAGCCTATGGAGTTCATAGAAACAAGCCTATAGAGTCCATATAAACAAGCCTGTGCCATCCTTTGAACTGATGCCATTCATGATGATTTATTACTATTTTGTGTTGGTCCTACCATATACTCATATGAACACATGTGTCTCAAAAGCATGAAAAAATGGACCTACAGAGTTCGTAGATTCATTTTGTATGAGTTCATAGTTTTGCTGGATGGAGATCAAAATTAAACTTTCATTATACATCAACTGTGTCTTCTTCCTAAGCATTCTTCATAACAAAAATCACTAAAACATGCTATGTATTAGACATTAATGATAAAGTAAAGGTTTAGTCTTTGGTTCAATATAAACAAGACAAGTATCTACTTTCCATGTAATAGCTATCTAACAATCTATGATTTGCATAAGATAATATCCTTAGAGAGATGAATTAAGGGAAATAACATGTCAATAATGAGCTGTATTCTTAGCTCATCATAGATCAGGTACTAAAGAAGAAATCTAAGGTTGGTTTCAATTTATGTTTAGGTGCTCAAGAGAGAAATCTATATTGATCTTCAATACGTGGCTTGGTATTCGGGCTTACCTCCTCACTTCACACACTGTAATGATAAAGGTGTCAAATTCTTAGCCAAAATATACCAAATCTCAAAGTTTATACTCAACCAGAGAGCTAAGTTGGTTCTTCCCTTGGTAATGACCTCTAAGTAGGATTGTCAAAAAAGGGTAAGGTTTACTGCTAGGTGATGAAATCCTAGTTGGGCCTTGTCTCAAGTTTGTTTGATGTGTTAATTGATTATGTGGTTTGGAAAAAGTGTGTGATAGCAAGTGAAAACTATGATTAATTACTTTTCCTTTAAGTTACTAAATGAACTAAGACAAGTAAGCAATCAATGTATGCAAAAGGGTTTATTTTAAGCCCAAAATAAATTTATATTTTATTGGATGAGCATAGAATAAAGAAACGAAAAGGGAAAATGGGTCCCATCGGGCATGCCAACATATTTCAATTAATTTCTACTCATTTCTTAATTTGGAATCAAGTATTGAAACTAGTAATAGGGTGTTTAGAAGAATACCTGGTCAAATACGTGTGTGATCCAAAAGATAGTGAGAACTCATATTTGGCTTAGAAAGAATAACTTAAAAATAAAAAGTCACTAGAAAATGGGTTTGTTAGATGGATGGTTAAGTGGACTACCTAACATGAGCTAGATTCAAGAAGCACGAGCTTACTAGGAGGCTATCAATCCATTGTTTATAATAGTTAAGTTGATATAAATGAATATAAAGAATACTTGTATTCAATAACTAAAAATTAAATACATGTAAGATGATATGAAAGTAAATTGATTGTTAAGGAAAATGACTAAATATAGAAAAAGTGGGTCAATACTCATGCTAATATAGTTGGGGTCAGGTTTAGAAAATCTAGGTAGGCTATGTGAATAAGTAGGAGCACAAAGAGTAGGGTATAGTTGGGGTTAAGGGGACAAAAATATATTTCTACTATTTGGGCCAAAATTACCATTGATGGTTTGGTGAACCATTGGTGGTTGGGTTAACTGTCAGTGGTTGGGTAACCATCGACAATTGACATGACCATCAACGGTTGAGTTATTGTCAGTGGTTATCTATGTGACTCTGAAAATGATTAGGAAAAGGATTATAGATTGGGTAATTAGGAAAATAGAGGTCTACTATGGATTAGGGGAATGTAAAATAAGATACTGATGGGTTTAATAGGGTAAGGAGGTTAGAAATGGAATATAAATCAAAGAAAATAAGTAAGAGATACCTAAAACTTGATGGTGGAATGATGAAGAAATTTGGCCAAAGTGATAGTACTTTGGTCTTTAAAAGTGATTCTAATAGAGGTTTGGGTCTATGTTGATGCTGCTTGCTTGATGAAGGGATGCTAGATACCTGTATGTAAGATAACTTTGATGTGAATTGGTAGATTTTTGGATTTTTAGATCCTGGTCTCCTCTTACTTATCTCCTTTTATAAGGTGAAGTTATTAATTATGTAGGAGAAAGTTGATATTTGGGAAGAAGGGTAAAATTTCCATTTATGATGATTTAAATCTAGTTTACATCATAAAATAGAAATTGCTAAATGCATCCATGCTTATCTTGTAAAGCTAGTAATGCTTTAAAATAAGCTTGGATGACCTGACCATAAACAATCAGGCTAACCATCAACGGTTAGGATGTCCATCAGTGATCAAGGTTATAAAGAAAAATAAGTAAGAAGGGGGTCAATTAAAATATTAATTTAGAGGAGTTAGGTAAGGGGGTTCAAGTTTGTAAATGGGCTAAGTTAACTAGGTGGTTAACTAGCTTCTAGATTGGGTAGGAGTTTAAGTTGTTTTAACATCTAAAACTATGTAGTTTTTGAGTGTCTACACCTAGCTTCATACTAATTTGGAATTGAAATTAATAAAATAACATTAGCCACCTAGAGATCTATCTTCCCAACATTATCTTATTTTCCAGTTATATCAATGCTTGGTGGTCTATGAAAAGATCAAATGGTATGACCAATAAATAATGTCAAAAATTTTGTAATGTAAAAACCATAACTATGACTTCTCTCTATATAGTTGTATAGATTTTCTCTATTGATTATATTTTCCTACTAGAAAAATTTATAACATGATCTAACCCACCATCCCCTAGCTATGTTAATATATTTCCTAATGCAATACCAAAAGCATCCACATGTATATGGAATGGATTATTCTAGTCATGAAAAACTAAAATAGGTCTTATTACTAACCTTTGTTTGAGATCAATAAATGTTGTTTCACATTTTTATGTCTTCTCAAACTTTGTATCTTTGCACAGTAGCTTTTCCATTGGTTTAGATATGGCTGTGTATCCTTTGATGAGTTTTTTGTATTATCATGTATGTATCATAAACATGTGCACTTATGTAGAGATAGTTAGGGTTGGCATCCATACAATTAATACAATCTTAACATGTTTAACTAATATTCTATCACTACATATGACATGACCTAGAATAACACCAAAAGGTGTAAAATACAAGATCTTCTTTAGATTCAAAGCAATACACAAGGCTCAACATTGTTATAACATTAATCATAGATTTAATAGATGGTCTTTAAACAAGGAGAAGACAACCCAACCATCCAAATATACTTCCAAAAAATAAAAAATGAAATCTTTCAATATAGTTAATATAACCCTAAAGAAAACTATTGGCATAATTTTAAGACCAAAGGACATTACCTTATATGCGAATGACTTCCATTATATTATAAAGGTTACTTTAACTTGATCTTATTTTGTGATCAAAATCTAATGGTATCCATTGAATCTCTATGTGAATGAGTACACCTCATGACCTACAACTAACTTGAGAAATTCATCTATAAATGGTATTGGAAATAGATCATTGATGTAGGCATCATTCAATGTGCGGTATTCCCCAAAAACTTTAATCTCCTTAGACTTCTTTGGATACATATCTATGGGACTCACCCAATCTAACTTTTCAACTAGATAAATGATCCTTGCTTCTTGTATGTGATTTATTTTATCCTTTAATTTTATCTTTATGTTGGGATTTAATATGTATAGGTTATTTTTAATGGGTCTATCACACTCTTTGAATTCTATGTGCATCTCCCCCAACAATGGATATAGACCTTTTACTTCAGATACTTTGGTCACAAAGACATCTTGATAGTCTCATAATATTTGTAATGCCTTTGAGATCTAATCTTACCTCAAATAGTCTCCCACAATCACAAGTTTAGGCACAAACTTTGTTCCAATGCTTTCTTCAATATTTTTCAGTGATTCTTGATATACATTGCTTCATCCATTGGGTAGATCCTCTTGTAGAGTGTGTTCCCCTTCCTATTCTAAAAGGTTTACATTATATCACTTTTTTTATTCAAAATTTTAAACACTTTAGTTATTTTTTTCTTTAACTTATCATTCTTGTTCAAATAAGCCTTCTAAATCCAATTCCCATCACTATGACTCTATTATAGTTCCCTAATATTCTAGTCGACCATAACATAGAAATATTGTTAGTTTATATAATGAATTATGCACCAATGGATTATAACCATCAAACATAAAAGTTTGAATAAATTATTGATGCATTTGTACCCAATTTTTGGTCTCTCTCCTACACTCTTGATGTGTGTACTAGGTAGTTGGGGTGACATTAGTGTGTGACTAAAAATGTGCACCTAATACCTTGGCTCAAATCCTTGCATAGACCATATATCTACATATTTATGAATGTGAAACTCAAGACATTGGTCTTATTGAAATAATGGCCATTATAATTTTAAAATAGGTGATAACTAATCACATACTTCTTCCTTTTATATCTCTCTTCTCTATGCACTACCCTCCAAGTCATAACAGTTCTTTTCAAAAAATAGTTGAGAGCACTAACTCTTTGATCCAAATTCATCACATGGTTCTCTAGCCTAAAGATATATGGATTAAGTTTCTCTATCAAAAAGTATTGAGGTAATTTAAATTTGATCACAAACATAATGCACATAGTCCATATCTGATGATCTCACCTAGTTTAGTTTAATGTATTGGTGTTGTTGACAAAATTTGATGCTACAAGTCAAATTGGGATCCCTATACAATTTTTTTTATATTTATAGGTTTGTTATGGGTCTAATGTTATGTCATGAGGTGTATTATAGGTTAATTGATGTCATTTAATGGTTTATTAGCCATGGTCCTTAGTAATTTTAATCCTTTTAGTTCTAGGAGTCATTTTGATGTCAAAAAAGGGGAATTTAATGAGTTATACAGAATTCTAGGGAAATGTGAACATTTAAAGAGATGATGTAATTCTCCATGTGTCCTCTTATGTATTAAGTAATTGTTACTAACTAAAAAGTGGTAGGTTCCTCAGAAAAAGGGTAGTTTTCTCTAAAAAAGAGGAGTTTTATTGAGCTGTACAGATTTGTACAAATTTATATATTTGGGGACATTTTAGGAGTGTTAATTGGTCTTAAAAAAATATTAATTTAGTGATTATTTCAATCAAAAACTCAAAAAAATGAAGAAAACCACTTATCTCTCCTTTCACTAGGCTCAGCAAGCAAAAGCAGTCTTCAGATTTCTAATTGGTTTGGTCAGCATGAAAGGTATTACAAAAAATTATCTTGGGGGTGTATTATAAACTCATTAAAATTCCATTTTATGTTTTTTTGTAGAGTAATGGTGTCTTTTGCTTTATGAAACAATTTTAAGAAGTTGACCTTTCTAGTTTGCTTGCTAATTTTTGCACCCGATAGGTTTTGCCTTCTTTTGGGGGATTTTGTACAATTAACTTAATGATTTTGTTTAAAAATTATTTTTGATCCTTTATAAAATTATTCCCATATTTTTTTTTCAAGTTTTAAGTTGGTTTTAAGAGCCAATCACCTTAGGATTACATATTGGTCCCATTTTGTGTAGCAGGCAGGTTTCCACCACTCCCAACATTTTTAGGTCCTGGTAATTATGTAAAATGATGGTTATAAATTATTTACATGTTTCAAGTTTTATTTTATTTTAATTATATCCTAATTTCCCAAAACATCTTCACGATTTTCAACCATTTACCAACAAACAATCAATCTACCGTATGACTACCATACATAGTCAACCAAGTAAAGTGTGCAAAGTATTGAGACACATTTATGGAGTTGTGGTAAATTTCATAAAGTTTTTAACATTTTATCATGGTATAAACATAAATAAAACATTTCACTTGATAAAAGAGTGATTGTGATTGCCATACATAATCACCCATACAATCATACAACAAAGAGAATGCACATACAAGTACCTAATGATGGTGTCATACTAGATGAGAGATTTAATGGTGTTTAATAAAATTTGAGATGTGAGGATTATATTTTGAGGAATTTTAATGGATTAAGATTAATTTAAGGTCAAGACAATACTTACTTCCCATACTCCTCTTCACTACCTGCATATAGGAAAATGGCCACTTACAGGTGTTAGCAAAGTACTGAGGTTCTAGATGGAGAAATTTGGACAAGTTAGAACCATATTTGGATTCCTAATGTGTGTAGGAAACATATAATATCTCCTTGAAATGTAAAATGGGAAAACAAATGTGTAAACTACCTTTAAAGATGAAATGATTGAGTTCAGGGATTTAGTCCCTAAAAATGCAAAATAAAGGCCTAAGGCCATTTTCTTAGAGTTATATCATAGGGTTATAAGAACTTATGATGCATCCTATTGTGATAATATTTTATAATATATAAAGGATATGGAATTTGAAAATCTTGGAAAGCAGATAATTGATGGATTTTGGTTTTTTGAAGCTTCAAAGTTGCCTACCAAAACATTGAACTCCATTAATATCTACATGTTTTGAACCTTTTGAGTGATCATTGATGACTTAAGGAGAAAGAAAAGAATATTATCATGTTTGAATGAACTTATTGAGTGAGATACACACCATAAACATTAATATCATTAATAAAACTTTGATATGCTAGGTTTTGTTCTTAAAATGCACCCACATGCTTCCTTTTCTCACAAATGTAACCCTACACGCTGGCTATAGGTTATCATGAAGCTTAAGCTAGATACCTTGAGGACAGACCCTATTACAAGAATATAATAAAAAAATATATCTATGGTATAATTTGAAAATTTTAAAATATGACTTAAATCATGTAATAAGGTCTAGATCAGATGAAGGACACCTATAGGACCACTCATAGTCAACTATAGTTGACTGTGAGGGGTAGAAAGCAAATGAATTAAAGTTATTGAAGAAAGTATAGATCAAAAATGGAATGATAGGTAAAATAACTTAACTAGTAGTATTTTATGGTGTCATAGAGACCAATTAAAGGCTTTAAATGTCTAATCTATACATTCACACCTATAAGTACACCCTAAAATACGTCAATACAATCAAAAAATGTGCATACAGTTTGGATTAGGCATGGGTATAAGGAGAATATAAGTAGTATGTTAAAGTTGAAGGATTATTTAAGGTTATAACACATTATTAATTATCATAAAACCCTTATAAATGGAGATACAAACAAATAAATGAGCTCTAAACAAACATTTCACAACCCATACCTTGAAACCCTGTGCAGTCTAACTTCCATACAGTATGCCTTAATGTTTGAAGGAGTTGAGGGGCCTGTTGAATTATTAAATAGATTAAAATTATTAAATATAATATATATTACTTGATTAATTTCATAAAATATTCACTTTTATTTTAATAAATAAGGGAGTGCCCTCTGTTTTGTTTCGGATAAAGGGTACTCCCCTGAATGCAAACCTTATAGATTTAGAGAATAGGGACAAAAGTGTAGAACATAAATTGATTTGAAACTAAAGGAAGGTGTATGGGGTTAAAAAACATAAAAGGTAACATGAAAGATAGATCATATATAAGAGAATCCTTATAGGGAGGTTTAAACCCTTAGGAGTTACAGTCAAGCCCACTAGGTATGGTTATTCCTATAGTCCAAATGAAGGGTCACATCCAATTGTATGATGAGATGAGTATTAAAATGGTTTGTAACATGTTTTTAAATCCATTATATAAATTTTAAATCTTTTTAAATGAAAATAAGCTTAATTGAATGGCCTAGACCACATGGGTTATAATCAGGCCTTCAACAAGGTTCTAGGCCAAAGCCAAATGGAGAGTCAGACTTATTTCTAACCTTAAGTGAGAAATAAAATGGATTTAAATATGTTACTATGGTAACATAATATGTGTATAAGACATTAAGATTTAGGGGAAACACAAATAAATCCATTTTTGACTCAGGAAAACATTAGGCTTGTGTAAATGGAAGAAACAAGCTCGAGTAGGTAGCTTTGAGTGCTCACATATTTTTGGAGAATTCGCATGGATGCCAAAGGATTTTGGAGAATATGATATGGGTACTATATTTTTATCTATTGGAATTAGTTGGCAACTTCAACATCTAACCTTTATAACCAAAGCTTAAGAGGTCAAACTGCTCAAAAGCCTTGCTAAACCCTTATAAGGACCTGATTAGAAAGATGAGGATGGTAAGATAGTATAATGGAATATTTTTAATATAATGATAATTGGAATATATATAATACTCTCTTAGGATAATTCACATCAGGATTAGTTATACGAAACTATATAGATGGAGTGCAAAATAGAATTTTCTTGACAATTTTGTGTATTATGTAGGTTTTAGGATGTTTCAAGACATTCCAATCACATGGGAGGGAATATTATGAGTCAATATAACTTAACATGTAAATTTAATTCCTTAGAATAACTCCTAAGTTCT
The DNA here is from genome assembly GCA_037957365.1 of Torreya grandis. Taxonomy (NCBI): domain Eukaryota; kingdom Viridiplantae; phylum Streptophyta; class Pinopsida; order Cupressales; family Taxaceae; genus Torreya; species Torreya grandis. The sequence goes on along the minus strand of JARHVA010003765.1, from coordinate 209,298 downwards.
TCAACTAGCTACTTCATCTTAGCTAGTAAAAACTAACATACTAACCAAGCTAGTGAGAAGGGTCAAAAAATTCAAGTGAGCTGATTTTAAGGTGTGCCTATCGACTCTAAGGACATGGAGGGTATTTAAATGTGTCTTAAAATCCATAAAATATATTTTAATTTAAAATTTATGCCTTTTTGGTGGCCAAGTGTGTAGGGTACATGAAGGAAGAATTTTTTTGGACTGTAGATGATGATGACTCATTCCTAGATGATTATAAATGACCAAGACTAAAAAAAAATGATTTTAAAGGCATATATGAAATAATTAACTTTTATTAAAATCATAAAAACTATCCCTAATCATTTTTTGGACATTCAAACAAGTCTAAATCATGAAGGCAGTTTTTTGAGCCAGGATGATAACTTTCATGCCACTTTGCAAGAGTTTCATGACTTGGAGATCCACTTGTTCCTTATAAACTTTAATGGTTCATCCCATATCCTCTTATAATTCAAAATTAATTCCTTTTATCATATTTAAAGTGTCCTTGTGAACCTTGGACTTTTCTTATCTCCTCTACCTCTCAAGTTCTATAAGAGCTACCATTTTTGGCCTTTGTAATCAAATTACCACACCATGTTTGGAAAATACCTTTTAGTTTTAACATTGTAATTACCTTATAAATTAAATTAAATATATTTTTAGTTCATATATTATATTTTAAAAGTGTGTGAAGAGAGGTATTATGAATGGTTAAGTGATATTTACTTATCCTTACTTTCTCTCAATCCTTCCATGTTTGATGCAAGTGATTCCATGCCTAACAGGTCATATGAAGTGTTTTTAAGTATATGGACATGATATTAAGTTTATAATTAAGTATTATCATCTAAAAAATGATCTATGTTTCCACTTAACTTGGATAGTCTTCATGCATGTCAGCTTCATATTGAAATATTGATGTTAGTGTATTCTAGGACTCTTAGACTAGTGTTGTATGCCTTTTATCAAAAGTGATGGAGTATGATAGTCTTATGGTAAACATATTGGTGCATTACAAATATAATAGGTTTAAATTTGTGAAAAATCTAACCTTTTTCCCCACAAATAATTAGTTAAAGCATTTCAAGGCACATCTAGGGAGCTAGCCCTTAATTCTAGAGGTTCATCTCACCAAATTGATTACCCAAAACAAGTGAGATGTTTCCATTGTGCCACTTGGATGAGGAGAGCAGTGGCATCTCCTAAAAGGGTTTAATTCCAAGTGATAATAATTTTTGGCATTCTTGGTGGGACTCGTAGTCCAATAAGTTGAAAGATTTTTGGTGTTGTCTTTCAACAATCAACCTTTGGAGACATCTATCTAAGCAATAATGGTGACTCCAAAGTTACATTAGATAGTCAAGTAGCCCAAGTATCCCTTTTTAAGATTGTTTATAAATAATTCCTTGTGTTCTTGTTTATTTATGAAGTTCCATGGTTGACTTTGGTGTTGAGTATTGTTTTACATAAGTTGGTGAGGTTTATCAAGCTTATGGCACTCAATATCAGCCTTGGTATGATCCTTACCAACCTAATCATGATCCTGATACAAATCATAACAAGGCTAGTAATAGGATTGATAAAGATCATGATGGGGTTGACAATGATCATATTGGAGCTGGTAATATTACTCTTCATGAAAGCTATGATGCTGATAAAAAAAAGAATATGAAGACTTGTGACAACCTTACAACCCTTAATTTCCATCTTGACATGGACACCATGTTGGTGGACAACCCTATGAGTATGGTTACCAATAAACCTATCAATAAACACCTCTCTATCAGTCCCAATATGAGCCCTATCCTTCATATCATGATGCCTATAAGCCTCAAGAGTACTCCTATGGGTCTTATCATATGAAAGTAAATGATTTTATGGATTATACTTAAGACATTATTGGTAAGATGTAAATCCTACTTATGTAGGTGTTTCTCCTTCTAATCAGCCCAAAAATTCACTTCCATATGAGCTTACTAGTGCTTTTATCTTTTCCAAACGCACTTATAAGCCTTCTCCTTCATCTCACACTCTATATCCAACTCATCAACCTTACAATACATCTCATATTCCATCTCCTTCACATGATCTTATTCATAAAATTTCCACCTCACCCCAAGATCCTATCTTGAGAGAAGTAAGTGAAGAAGAGCAAATTCAGTTCATGGTTGATCAAGTGGATCTCATGAGTGACTACGAGGAAGAGATCATCATAGGGACTCCCCTTGGTGAACTAAAGGACAATCCACAAGCTTTTGCCTTTATATTTTAAGGGACGTGTGTCCATGAAGCTAACTCTAATGCCTTTATTTCTGAGGGTATGTGTATCCATGAGGAATGTGGCCAAGACTTGAATAAGGAGGTGTTTAAAGAAGATTCCATGTCTAATCATGAAGTTGTAGATGACCATATCAGTCATGAAGTGGAGTGTAATATTAATAATTAAGGTCAAATCACTTATCAAGAAGTGATATTCCTAAGAGAGTCTCACAAGACAAAGATAGAGGAAATAACCTTTGAAGATGACATTCATGAGGAAGAATATTTATGGTAGAATTTCAATGTCATATGCAAGGAATTTGATAGGTTAGGTAAAGTTTTTTCTTCTTCAAAATATTGCATATCTAATGATAAGTTTGATGATGAATCTAAACATGATATTGAGTGTTCAATAAAGCATAAAGATGAAGTTCATTCTGTTGGTCAAGAATATGCTATCATGAAGCCAGTTGATGATGCTAGTATAAAAAAAGTTGTAGACATGGATAATGATGTCAAGGCTGAGAGGACTATCATATTGTCAAACTTACACATCAAAGGCCAAGTATATGAGAAGTTTGAGATTGTTTGGATGAAAGAAGAGTTCATTTACATAGACAACCTATATGGAGATGATTGGTTTTTGTTGAATATCATGCCAATGAAGTTGGCAAACACCATGAAGAAGATAGAGGCATCTATGCTAAAGGTCAAAAGGCTACATGTCTCATTAAATCCTTCATGTCATGAAACAATGAAAATTTCAAAATTTCCCTTTGATACAAGAGGGATTTTTCATCTTAGTTTAGTTAGTGTTTGATTCAGTTATTTAGTTTGGTGTGTGTGTTCCATAAGTGCTCATGAAGCACAAGGGTATTTTCCTTAGTTTCTTGTCTTGTGTGTTTCTTATTGTTAGTTTTTTATTGTGTTTCATGTGTTTTAAAAGTCAAGGTGTGTTTAAAAATTCATGTACATGTGACTCTGTATCCCAAGGGATTGATAAGGCTACTGGTCTAGCTAGTATAATATGCATACTATCCCTATGAGTCGCCAATTTATTGACCAAATTTGACCTTACAAGTCAAATTGGGACCCATATAGGATTTTTTTAAATCTTTAGACGTTCATTATGGGTCTAATGTTATGTCATGAGGTGTATTATAGGTTAATTAATGTCATTTAATGTTATAGTAGTCATGGTCCTTAGTAATTTTAATCCTTTTAGTCCTAAGAGTCATTTTGAGGTCAAAAGGGGAATTTAATGAGTTATATGACCTATTAAGGAAATTTTAAGGTTTAAAGAGACTATTTCATGCTCCATATGTCCTATTATGTCTTAAGTAACTGTTAATAATTGAAAAGTGGTAGGTTCCTAAAAGAAAGGGTAATTTTCTTGAAAATAAGAGGAGTTTTTTTATTTGTACATACTTGTATGGATTTATATAATTGGGGTCATTTCAAGAGTGTCCCTTGGTTTTAAAAATACTTAATTTAGTGATAAATTTGATCAAAAACTCGAAAAAATAAGAAAACTACTTATCTCTCCTTCCACTAGGCTTGCAAGTAAAAGCAGTCTTTAGGTTTGTACTTGGTATGGTCAATTAGAAAGGTTTTAAAAAAATTATATTGGGGGTGTATTATAAACTCAATTATATTCCTTTTTAATTTTTTTGTGGAGGAATGGTGTCCTGTGCTTTATGAATCATTCATAAGAAGTTGACCTTTCTAGTTTGCTTGCTAATTTGTGCACCCTATAAGTTTTGCCTTGTTTTGGGGATTATATACAATTAAATTACTAATGTTGTTTCCAAATGATTTTTTATACCTCATTAAATTATTTCCATGCTTTTTTTCAAGTTTTATGTTCATTTGAAGAGCCAATCACCGTAGGTTTATAGACTGGTCCCATTCAGTGTAGTAGGTAGGTTTCCACCACTTTAAACATTTTTATATCCTGGTAATGGTGTAAAATGATTGTTATGGATTGAATCCATGTTTTTAGTGTTGTTTTATTTAATTATATCCTAATTCCCCAAATCATCTTCATGGTTTACATCCATTTACCAATAAACAATCAATCTACCTTATGACTACCATACATAGTCAACCAAGTGAAGTGTGCAAAGCCCTAAGACACATTTATGGAGTTGTGGTAAAGTTCATAAAGTTTTTAACATGTTATAATGGTGTGATCATAAATAAAACCTTTTAATTTCTAGAAGAGTGACTGTGACTGCCATACATAGTTACCCATATGGTCATACAATAGAGAGAATGCACATATAGGTACTTCATGATGGTGTCATGCTAGATGAGAGATTTAATGGTGTTTCATAACCTTTGAGATGTGAGGAGTATATTTGGAGGAATTGGAATAGATTAATATTAATTTAAGTTCAAGATAATACTTACTACCCATACTTCTCTTCACTACTTACATATAGGAAAATTGCCACCTATAGGTGTTAGCAGAGGATTGAGGTTCTTGATGGAGAAATTTAGACAAGTTAGAACCATTTTTGGAGTCATCATGTGTGTAGGAAACATGGTAGACCTCCTTGAAATGTAAAATGTGAAAATAAATGTGTAAACTACCTTTAAAGATGAAATGATAGAGTTTTGGGATTTATTCCCTAAAAATGCAAAATAGAGGCCTAAGGCCATTTTGATAGAGTCATATGATAGGGTTATACAAACTTTTGATGCATCCTATTGTGATAATATTTTAGCCTATATAAATCACATGGACATGGTAAAGTTTGGAGTGCAGAGAATTTATGGAGTCTAATTTTTTAAATCCTCAAAGTTGCCTACCAAAACACTGAACTCCATTAATATCTACAGGTTTTGAACCTTTTGAATGATCATTGATGCCTTAAGGAGAAATAAAAGTATATTATCATGTTTTAATGACATTATGGAGTGAGAGACTCACCATGAAAATTAATATCATTAAGACAACTTTGATATTAAGAGTTTTTCCCTTAAAATGCACTTACAGGGTTCCTTTTCTCACAAATGTAACCCTATAGGCTGGCTATAGGTTATCATGAAGCTTGAGCTAGATACCTTGAGGAGAGACCCTACTCCAAGAATATAAGTAACAAATATAGATATGACATGGTTTTGAGAGTTTCAAAGATGACTTAAATCATGTAATAAGGTCTAGATAAGATGAAATACACCTACATGACCCCTCACAGTCAACTATAGTTGACTATGAGGGGTAGATAGCAAATGAATTGAGCTTCTTGGAGAAATTATAGCTCAAAAATGGAATGATAGGTCTAAGTACTTACCAAATATTATTTTAATATTTCATAGAGACCAATTAAAGGCTTAAAAGGTCTAATATATACATTCACACCTATAGGTACACCCTAAAATAGGTCAACACAGTCAGAAAATGTGCATACAATTTGGATGAGGTAGGGGTATAAGGAGAGTATAAGGAGTATGTGAAAGTTTTTAAGGATTATTTAAGGTTATAAAAAAAATATTCATGATAATAACACCCTAATAAGTGGAGATACAAAAAAAGAAAGGAGCTCTAAACAAACATTGCACAACCCATATGTTGAAACCCTGTGTAATCTAACTTCCATACAATCCGCCTTAAAGTGTAAAAGAGTTAAGGGGCCTATTGAAATGGTAAAGGGATTAAATTTTTTATATATAACCTATATTACTTGATAAATATCATAAAATATTCACTTTTTTCTAAATAAATAGGGAAGTGCCCTCTATTTTTTCTCAGATAAAGGGCACTCCACTCAATGCAAACCTTGTAGATTTAAAGAGTAGGGACATAAGGGTAGAATAAAATTTGATTGGACACTAAAGTATGGTTTATGGGGTTAAAAAACATATATTAGAAAATGAAATATATATAAAATATAGGATAATCCTTACAGGGAGGTCTAAACCCTTAGGAGTTACAATCAAGCCCACTAGGTATGGTTATGCCTATTGTCTAAATGCAGGGTCACTTCTAATTGTATCATGAGATGAGTATTATAATGGTTTATGTCATGTTTTTAGAACCATTACATACTTTTTAAATCTAGTGTAATTAAAATAATCTCATTTTAATGGCCTAGACCACATGGGTTACAATCAGGCCTACTACACAAGATTCTTGGCCAAAGCCAAATGAAGAGTCAGACTTATTTATAACCTTAAGTGAGAACTAAAATGGATTTAAACATGTTATTAGGGTAAAATAATATGTGTAAAATCCATTGGTATTCAAGGGAAGCACAAATAAATCCATTTTTGACTCAAGACAACCTTAGGCCTATGCAAATTGAAGAAATAGGCTCGATTAGGTAGCTTTGAGTGATCACATATTTTTAGATGATTTACATGGAGGCAAAAAGAGTTTAGAGAATATAAAAGGGGTCCTATACTATTATCTATTTGAATTGTTTGGAAAATTCAACATCCAACCTTTATGAACAAATCTTAAGAGGTCAAACTAATCAAAACTCTTGCTAAACCCTTATAAGGAGCCAATCAGAAAGATGAGGATGGTAAGCTACTATAATGGAATAGTTTCCCTAGAATGATAATTGGAGGATGTATAAGAATATATTAGGATAATACCCATTAGGATTATTTGTACATAACTATGAAGATGGAGTGTAAAATAAGCTTCTCCTAAAAATTTTATGCATTGTGTAGGTTGTAAGAGGTTTCAAGAAATTTTTATTACATGGGAGGGAATATTATGAAAAAATATAACTCATCATGTCAATTTAATTTCTTGTAAAACTTAAAGTGATCTGATTTTAAGGTGTGCATAATGCCTCTAAGGCCATGAAGGGTCTTGACATGTGTCATGTACTCCCTCCCATGTATTTTCCTAGAAAATTCATGTGTTTTTGGAGGCCAAGTGTGCAAGGTGCATAAAAGAAGAGTTTTTTTGGATTGTAGATGATGATGGGTCATTCCCAGATGATTCTAGATGACCAAGACTACAAATAATGCATATAAAGGCATGTATGAAATCCATCTCCTTCATTCCAATCATCAAACTTGTCCTTAATATGTTTTGGGATGTTCAAATAGGTCTAAATCATGAAGGTAGTTTTCTAAGCCAAAATGAGGACTTTCATGCCTCTTTGCAAGAGTTTCATGAATTAGAAATCCACTTGTTACTTATAAAATAGCATGGTTTGTACCACATCCTCTTCTCATGCAAAATTAACTCCTTTTCTCAACTTGAAAATTATCCTTGTGACCCTTGGACTTCTCTCTTCTCCTCTCTCTCTCAAGTTCTATAAGAGCTACCATTTTTGGCCTTTGTAATCTAATACCACACCATGTATGGAAAATCCATGGTATTTTTGACATTTTCATTACCTTAGACAATAAATTTAATCTAGTTTGAGTTCATCTATCAGCTTGTAATAGTGTGTGAAGAGAGGTATAGTGAATGGTTAAGAGATATTTACTTATCCTTGATTTCTCTTAATCCTTCCATGTTTGATGAAAGTGGTTCCATGCCTAACAGGTCATATGAAGTGTTTTTAAGTGTATGGACTTGTTCTTAAGTGTAAAATAAAGTCTTAGCATTGAAAAAATGATCTATGTTTCCACTTACCTGAGATAGTCTTCATGCATGTCACCTTTATATTGAAATAATAATGTTAGTGCATTCTAGGACTCTTAGACTAGTGTTGTATGCCTTGTATCAAAAGTGATGGAATACAATAGTATTATGGTAAACATCTTGGTGCCTCACCCATAGATTAGGTTTCACTTTATGGAAACTCTAACCCTTTTCCTCATAAGCAATTAGTTAATATAGGTGAAAGCATTCCAAGGCACATCTGGGGAGCTAGCCCTTAATTATAGATATTCATCTCACCAAATTGATTACCCAAAACAAGTGAGATGTTTTCATTGTGCCAGTTGGATGAAAAGAGATGAGTCATCTTATCAAAGGGTGAAAATCTAAGTGACAATAGGTTTTTGAGTCACCACATATCAAAGATGTTATTTTCCAAGGTAAAACACCCTATGGAGTAGATTTTGTATAATAAATTATTATTACACCTATACTATATAAGAAATATATTTCTTAATTAGTAGGATATCACATCTATGGAGAGGTATAACCTTTAATTTGAAATTAGGGAGATAGATATTTTTTTATTATTGGCTTATAAAGTGGTTGATTTATTGTCTATGTTTGCTCTAGCTATGGGTTCAAAAACTAATAGCCTACAATTATCAAAGCATTTTTTGTGTATTTATGCCTAATTTTAACCAAGTATTATCAATGTAGGAATATAGTGACTTTGGTTACTTTAGAATCATATAGGGATTGTGCTCTGATTTATTCAAAGAGATGAGAACTATCTTGTCTCTTTGATGAGCCCCTAGTTTATTGCACACTGTATTAATAGTCATTTGACCATTATAAGCCTATTTATTACCAATAAAGGTAGGGTAATGGGTATCATGTGTATTCATTTAAATTAATTCAAAATAACCTCGTAGACTTAGCTCATAAATTTTAATCTCCACATCTTTGAGGTGACCAATTGGTTTTACCCTCCTGTTGTCTGCAAAACTAATGGTGACATGACTGTAGCTCAAGTGTGTCCTAATAATAGTAGCAATCATATTAACAATAATTTAAAAGTCAAATAATATATCAAGGATTTCATATCCTATGACCTCAATGTCCATTCGTGATTCCACATGCCATGGTTTCTTAGTTTTAACATACCAGACCACCTTATTGATATGATGTTATCCCCTCTATGTGCATTATAAAAGGTTATACAAGATATTTTTAATAATATAGGAGAGAAATTTATTGTGAAGAGTGCTGAGCAATTGCAACAAATCTATTAATGTTGTCACACCATATTCCTACTTCATAATCCATATAATTTGCCCACACATCTGTGCATCAAGGGTTGTGGCATCTCATTTTGACATACTTTATGGTTGTATGCCTTGAAAGATCTATTCAACTTGATATGTTAATCCTTTCTCTATCATAATGTTAGGATATTTTTATCAATTTAATTTTTTGATTCCCTAATCCTATGGCATTTCTAATGTAGGCAGACCTTATTCTATACACTATTATCTAGTAACTTCTTGTATAAATGTATTTTCTTTAGGCTACACATTAATCATGTTCACATTATGCATTAGATTTTATTTTATTTACTTCTCTAATACCTAGAAATATTCCATTTGATATTGTCCTTCCACTCTATAATACATGTAATATACCTATCTCTAAGGATTAGTTGGACAATTTTGCATAAAATGATTATACTCACCACATAAATAACATTAGATGAGATGGAAAACTTGTCAATTATCATTTTTGTGACCACATTGATATCCTCCTTAGTATCCCCCTATGTATCATTCTCTATAGCCTCCTCTATTATGTTTATAACCCCTATCATGTGACTTTTATCCAACAAATCCTTGATACTGTTACTATGCATTGTATCCACCATAATGATGTTGAGGTGATTAGGAGCCCAATTTGATTAATACTATTATGGGATCAATTTATTTCATGAATATTGATATTAGTATTATGGTGATGATGGTGTCCAACTAGCTATGCCTTGGGGTTTTTATTTATATTGAGGTGATGGAGGTACCCATCCAAGGCTACCTTGTGTTGCATTCATCATTTCTACCTTCAGGACTAGAAGTCCTTACTTCACATTTGGTAACTTTTGCATTATAGCTTTGAAGACATTCTTGGAAATATCTTCCTTTAATTATTGTAAGGATTAACAACTATTTTTGTCATGGTTAGTCATTTAAAAAAAAATATAGGACAAATTCTGGGAATTCTGAAAGTACTGCTATAGTAGATGCCATTTTATAATTGTGTGACCTACTACCCTATTGAGTTCTCAAAATTCTAGCTTAAGTTTAGGACAATCATTCCTATGATTTCCCTCTCAACAACACTCCATGTACCATAAACCTAGTTTAGGTTTATCACTTTCATGCATCTCATCTATCCTCTTCTTTAAATTATATAGCTTTGCTTATAATTTGGTTTCAATGATTGGAGTATCTCTATAATCTTTAATTTATTCTACTTTTAGTGTAACTAATTGAGCATTAGTCTTTATCATGAACTAAGACTACATAATAAAAAAATTAATTCTTGATCATAATGCTTCTATGAACTAGATGGCTTGATCCTTATTTTCCATAACAAAATCAATTTTATTCATCATATATGATAATATATGATCATAGTCCCATACATATTTTCCACTTTGTTGCTAGATCTCTTTTAATTTCTGAATAGTATGGCTTGCATGTTTCTTCATTTTGAATTCTTCCACTAACTACATTTTAATGATAGAGATCTAGACTATTAATTAAAATATCTCTTAAAAGTGAATTCTAAAGTGTGAATTCTAAATATCCTATGATCTCACACTTCTTTACATCATTGAAAGTTATTCCCTTAATTTACCATTTCATGTCATAGGCTAACAAATACTACTTAGGGTTTGTAGACCCACCATATTATGTCAACACAAAAAAAATCTTTGATTGTATTACATATTTTGGGTACTTACAATGAAAGACACTAGATGATACACATGCATGACTATAACTATAGGCTTCTACACACTAGTCACTATGACTATAGGCTTCTATGCACTTTTTACTAGCAATTTGAAACTAGTCTTGAAATTAAATCCAACCTATTCTAGCCTATTATTATCTAAGGACTTATATGTCTCTACACTATTTTTTCCAAAATTATTTATAAATGACTCAAACCAACTTCTTACCATCCCTTCCTTTGCACTTGGTCTTTTTACTAAAGAAAAATTGGGTTGGGGAATGTATACTCAAGAAATGAATGATTTTTATCCTCAACTTATTTTAATTATGATCTCGAACCTTTCATGATTATGAAATTTTACATAATATATTATCATGAACATTATTAAACTAATTTAAACACTTTTCCTCTTAATTGTGAACTAATTCTATCTTTTAACTACTCTACTTTTATTCTACTTTCTTCTTCTTCTTCTTCACTCTACTCCATTTGCTTACAACTCATAACTCTATCTTCTTCCTCCTTGGGCCCTTATCTTTCCAAATTTGTATCTACTTTACTTCCTATACCTTATGAAGCCTATCTCTAGGCTCCCCTTTCTTCAACATATTCTACCTTATTCCTACTCCTACTTGTAATTAAGTCTAAATTATTCAATTTGTTCCATCTTCTCTATTGTTGTAGTTATTTTTCCAATTCTAGAATCTTCTTTTCACTATAGATCTTTTCATTCTCCATATTTTGGGTTTAGGTTTAAGTTTTTATAATAAGCTCTAAATTATTCAATCCTACATTACATACACTCCCATAATGCCCAGAGTGACTACTCCATGTTGGTAGGAGTAGGCTTTATGGCCTTTTTCACAACTAACATCTTAATCAGAGTAGGTAGTTGCCAAAGTAACTTCCCATAGATTCCCCTAACAAACTAATCCTATGAAATTTTAAAATTTAAGTATATTTATACAAAAAATTCAATGATATACCCATCAATGTTAGTATTTATCTAGTAATCTACTATGCGGGTCCAATCAGTGTCTAGGTTTGTTAAGTTTTATAGCTTTTCCTCCAACCAAGATATGAGTTTTATCCTCTATGGTTAGAAATAATATTACTCCAATCCTCTAGTCTAGATAACTACATAGCTAATATATTATGTAATTCACACCAAAATATTTCACAGAATTCAATTTAGATATGCTCCTCAATAATTTTCTTCATAGTTTTCCCTATTCTTCTTGCTTCTTCTTCAACAAAAATTTGAATTTTTTCATCGAGCCATATCTTTGTCCTAGCAAACATCTCAACATTTTTCAACAACTTTCCACTCTTATTATACTATTACTATCATAGGTTCTTGGAAACCCTTCAAACATGCTAATTTAGGGATATCTTGTGAAATAAGTAACAAAAGTAAATAGTCGACACCATATTCAAACTTAATATATTCATTAATCATAAAAAATAGATAGATGTGTGGATAGACACAAGTTTGTTAGAATCTTAAAAATGACATAAACTCATCTAATTAATATTAGAGTAAACAAAGTACTCACTATGTAGATAAAACTTATAAAACACACATAGGAAAACTATTTTAGAACAATATATATTAATCTTTATCACATCGAAATAATATACAATTATAATTAGGTTTTATATATAGTGTTTTACCTAGTGTTGTATATTCATATTCTATCTTTTTGATATGCCCAATAAGAGTGACTCTTTACATTTTGTCATCTATCCTTATGATTACATAGGTTGAATACATACAAAAATATTATACAAAAAATGAATAAAAATGAGTGTAAATCATACACATGTCCAACAAATATACTCTATGATTTTACTAGCACTGTTATACACTGGATAGATCCTTTTACAAATTTTGAGGATGTTTTCTTCAGCATTGACAAATATTTTATACTCTATGAGGATTATGTTTCCTTTTACCCTTCAATTTCTATTACACATCCCTTTGAGATTAACTAATATAGCCATTATATTGACACCCATCCTCTCACATCCATTTATTGGGGCCAACATAATCACACATTATTGGCCTTTTTCCATGGTGAAATATTAGTTTATTTTTTTGGGGGATCCAAGGCAACAATCAGTAAAAAGACAGGTCTCTTAGTGAAACCTTATTTAAGGCAATAGGGGATAATCAAAGTCTAAAATTAATATCTCCTAGTGAAACCTTTTTTAAGGCACTAGGGGATAATCAAAGTGAAAAATCAATGTCCCTTAGTGAAACCTTATTTGAGGCACTAGGGGATAATTAAAATCAAGAAGACTTTATTGGTTAAAACCACTTTAAGGCACCAATAGTTGAGCTAATTAGTTCCTCATTACTTGATGAAGATTTTATTAAAGTCAATATCAACAAAACAATAATCCAAGGTATATTCATATTGCAACATCTCTTAGCCCTAAATAGTAAAACAATATTGTGGTCTTATTTAAATAATTTACAGAGGTCTTTAAACCCACCATAACCAAAACTATTTCAAATCCAAAATCAACAACAATGTGTGTGACTAAAAATCCCAATATTTATTTATCCCCCAATAATTATACATTCTATTGTGATCTTATTATTCATTCAAATCCTATATTACATTACCAAATCATATAATTTATACAATGCCTATCTTTCTTCACCCTTCCTAGCAAGACTCTATTTTAAAGAGACTATGAAGACACCTTGTTTAGAGGTTTTGAGAAAGTAAAATCAATAATCAATGAGGATCATGAAAACATAAGTATAGTTCACATCAATAGTAGGATCCTCAAAAAACTAATATTTAGAGTGGGTGTGGGATAGATATAAAAAATAGGTTAGCATTATGCGTCTTGTAATCCTCAATTGAGTTGAGATGCTAGAAATTAAAAATCATATTAAAAAAATAATCAAGAGAGAAAGATAAATAATTCACCCAATGGTAAAAACCATGCTTGTAGTCCCTTGGGCAAGTACCATGATGAAAACCAAGTTTTTGACATCATGTGTAAATAAATTTGTTATCTACAAGTACCTTGACACTTGGGGGCAACATCATTTTATTGAATAACATTCCATTTCATTCCATCTATTTTGGCCATTCAATCCTATTCGACTTAACCACTCTTATTGTGCCCATCAATCTTTCCATCTTGACCTTGTTACTGAAGTATAAGGTATATTAAGACATGTTTTGGAAACATTTTAGCATATTATCTTCATGAAAATTTGATGACTGGACATATTTGGTTCTCCCATGACATGGTCCTTGGAGTTTCCTAATTAATTCCCTCATTATCATCCATTATTATCCAACATTATCCATTTGTCCTTCATTCATTATTATCTTCCATTCTAGGAGAACTAAAATGCTCTGAGGTTTGTTTGGACTATGTAGGTAGCACTCAGTCACATAGAGTTTTTGAGGTTAGTTCAGACATCATTGCCCATGCTCTCACCATCTTTATGATCCATTTCTTATGATCTCACCATTTTGTGAGTCATTATCTATTATGATTCTAGAAAAATTCTTCCTTTTGTTAGTGATCCTTTGAGAATATTTATTCCAAAAACAATCAAAACATTAAAAAGTCCAAAAATAATAAACATTTGAAAAGGATTGAAATCTCCATGAGATATATTAAGCCACAAAATTTAAAAACATTTGTTTTGTCCTAAATCTAATCATTATCCTTTATTTATCATTGAGCCACTCATTTTAGCAACTATTGGGATGTGTCCTTCCTAAATTTGCTCTACTAGGGTAGATTTATTGTTGGTTCCAATCATTTTAGACATCTTCAGATGTGTTTTCCCCCCATGAGATGTGTCCTTACCTTACATGTATCCTTAATTTGGTTCACAATCCATTTATCATTTCATTGATCCTTCACATGTGAATTTTGACTTGGTTAATGACAAGATGCTTCATTTTGCTTTTATTTTCAAGATTTGTGTGTGTTTGTTTGCTTAGTTGCTTGCTTGCTTATTTGTTTATTTTATTTTTTGTTATGCCTTGACTCAGTCCACATGAATCAATAGGGTGATTCCTTACATTGGTACTTGAGTCCATCCATCAACATATAACCACAATTTCATCTTGATTTTTCCATAACATGGTGCATTTTTGTCATTTATCTATGGGATTAAGAGTCAGTCATTATGCATAGTAAAACCATGCCATCATGGTGCATAACATCATGTGCTACATTAAAAATAAAGTGATGGAGGCTTATCTATAATGTCACAAAGATACAACTCCTCTTACTAGAAAGCATCATCACATTTTCTATGATCGAATCACAATAATTTAACATTCTGGCTATACATATGTTCATCAAGATGTGCATATCTGAATGAGTATAAGATTCATACACATTGGTAAATTATTATTATTCATTATATTATCATTTTAGGTTTTATATTATATTCTTCATCATTTTTACAATTTTCCCCTATTTTGAGAGAACTACATTGGTCTGAGGTCTATTTGGACTATGTAAGAAATTGTCAATTATGTTCAATTTATTTAGTCAAATAAACCATCATTAACCCATTATTATTCATACATTATTTTATTCTTCCAATAATTTCTTTCATCACTTTGATTATTTTCATGTGCTTAGTTTTTTGTGGCTTCTTCAATCTTTTAAACGCCATTATACCATCACACTTACATTTGTGTCATTCATATCTTCTTCATTTTATGTAATAGGTTAAACCCTTAAGATATGATTACCAATAAATTAATTACTTACTCAATCAATTTATCAAAACACAAATTCTCCCTATGGGGGCAACCCAATTACTTTGATCAATGATCAAATCTACCTTCCAGTGGAAAATCACTTAATCAATGATTAAATCCACCCTACTAGAGTAAATCATTAGTCAATCAATCCTCCTCTTTAGGGTAATTTAGTTATCATTATTTCTTATATTTCCAAACTCGTATATTTTACCTTTTTAAGGGAAAATCAAAGTGTGCAACTTATTTTTGTATAAAACATTCCCTAAGCCTACAAATTTTGCTTTATTTGGGGTAATTCAAAGTGTCACTTCTCTTAAGATGAATCCTTTCCAATTACACCCTCTTTGAGGAAAATAATTTTTTTATTCTATCATAATCAATATCAAGGCATGTAAGCATTAGTGTAGACACTAGAAAACTATACACAATGGTTCTAGATGTTGAAATGCCTCGATACCCCCTAGATGCCCAAACCCACTAACCACCCACCAAATCATGGGTCAAGTTAGCCACCTAGCTAACTAACTCACCAACTTTCCTTTTGACTTATCATCCTTGAACCCTCAACCATAGATGATCACCTTGACCACCATTGGTTACTTTAATTGTTGATGGTCAGTTCTTCCCCATCTGAACAAAGATAACTCCAGCTAACATGGCAAAATTTAATATATCTATCTTCTCCATTTCATGAAGCATCAGAAACATCAACCTAAACCTTATAGGGAACCTTTCCACCTCCATATCTATTTGACTATAAAAAGAGGGGAGAAGGAGGTGAAAAAGATCCATTTTCAAGCAATCAAGCATCCAACCAATTATCAACCAGAAGTTATCAAGAGGATTTGACATCAAAACTTATTTTGTAGGTCTTCCTTCTAGCCAACCAAAAACCATAATAGAGACCTGTTATTCTACAAAAATTACTTTAGGCAACCCCCAAGCACTATTACTCTACCAAAATTACTTCTCAATCCACTATCAATCATCAAGCAATAAACTAGGTATATTTCTAGTTTTTTTCATTTGGTTTCTAACATCTTTGCTATCACACCTTCTAACCCTCATACCTTAACTAGATCTTGCCCCATTATGTATCCTTTTACTAAACATCTTAAGAATCCACAACAACTATTGATGGTCAACCTAACTACCAATGGTCACCCTTAACCTTTGATAGTTACCCAATCAGTGACAGTCACCTTAACCATTGATGGTTATGCCAACCATTAACAATTACTATGGTAGGAAATAAAAAAAATCTATTTACGCTTGCTTACTCCTAACCAAATTCCTCTTTCTAACCTTATACCTATTCACAGAGTCCTTGCCTATTTTTTGAACCCAACCTGACCTATTTAGCATTAGTATTGACATGTTATTTACTATATTTAGTCTATTTTATTCATTAAGCATTTATTTTTTATTGTACTTCCTTTAAGTATTTTCTATCATTTTATGCAAATATTTTATCTTTATTTAAATTAAAACTTAACTATTTTAAGAGATTAGATTGAAAACCTCCAAGTAATCTCACATGTTTTGGATCTAGCTCATGCTAGACAATCCACCTTGCTATCTATCTAACAACCCCTTTGCATTAGTGCTTTCTTATCTATAGGTAATTATTTCTAAGACAAAGAGGAGCTCTTCACAATCATATAGATCATGTGTGCATAAATAAATAGGTTCATATACAATACCTGTAATTAGTTTCTTACTTCTTATTTCTTAGAAAATATACTGAAATTGAATGAAACATTTTGGCATGCTCAGTGGGACCTAGTAGAATCTAGGTGCCCTTTTCCTCCTTATTATATGCTCATATAAAAAAATAAAAATTTATTTTGGGTATAAAATAAACCTTGCATACATTAATTGCTTGAATTTTTAACTCTCTTAGTTAAATTAAAGCAAAGTAATTCAATTGTAGCTTCACTTCTTTATCACACACCATACCAAACCACTTAAATCAATCAAAACATCATAACAATTGACATAAGGCCTGACTAGGGTTTCATCTCCTAATGGATCACCTTTACCCTTTGGCTATCTTACTTGGAGGTCATTACCAAGAAGAGAAACCAAAACTAGCTCTCTAGTTGAGTCTAAACTTTAGAAATTGGTATATACTAGATACTCACCTGATACCCTTATCATTGTGGTGTGTGAAGTGAGGGGGTAGGCCCCAATACCAAACCATGTATTTAATTCAAATACAAATCCTTTTGTGAGCCTTGAACACCTAAAACCAACCATAGACTTCTTTTCTAGTACCTATTCTACAAACCAAGTTCTTTTTTACATTTTTTGACTAAGATATAAGCCAAAAGTGAGATAAAAGGTACCCTAAGATTTGAAGTTAACTCTAGTATATGTTCTTGATTGCCTTGAGATCTTTTCCTTTTGTTTGCTTTGTGTTTGAGTTGTTAGCTTTCCTTTATTACTTTCTAATCTTCACATGGTTTTTACTAGACAAGAGTTTAACCAAACCAATGAAGATCTATGTTCCTCTTCCTCTTCCTCCATAGAGTATACCTCGAATGCTAAGGTTTCTCTGCATCCTTCTACCCCCATATCATGCCTCATATAGTTATCCAAGGTGATGCATATTTCCAACATTACCTCAACACTCTACCTTACTATATCCCTACTTTGGTTCCTTCCAGTGATCCACCTTATGGGATGCCTCCCCATCTTATGGTTCTCACTACCTCTACCCAACCTATGATCACTCAAACATCTCCCTTGACCAATAATCCACCTACTACCTCTACTTAAACTTAATCAAATAACCCAACCAATAACCAAACACCCCCTACACCAACCAATAACTCTTCTAACATAGGAATAACCTTACCTATAGTTACACATACTCCAACCACTATGGGGATACCTTCTAACCATATGTACACTATCCCCCTTATCACTAACAACCCACCAATCTCCACCCCTCTTCAAAATATGGTACCTTCTATGCCTTCTACTCTTCCACCTATTAGTACTAGAGTTACCACTCACCCCAAACCAACTAACCCATTCATACCTCCAACCCAATCCATATCAATTCCCTAATCTACTAATCCAATCATACCTCCAAACTAACCTACACCAACCCCTCAACAAATATCTATGACACCCTACCCACACTATGTTCCTAATCTACAAGGATACATAACTCTACCTTCCACCCAATCCTTTGTGCCCATTAACCCTTATTTGACATCATCCCAACCCAATATAACCACATACCAACACGTGGTATCTTCTCAACATTCTACTATTTATCCATATATTGAATTTACCAAACCCTAACAAAACTTACCACCTAATTATAAAACTCCCCAACCCCAAACAGATTTGGTCAAATAGATGATGGATGAAATGACCAACCTAAAGTCATCTATCTCTAGGGGTCACAACCTCTTATCTTACGACCAAATATATAATAAAACTATTCATAAATCCATCCTTATCCAACCTTACCCTCCTAAATGGGAATTACCCAAATTTTCTACATTCCAAAGCTAGGAGGACCCCCAATAATACCTAAGAGCATTTCAACATTCTTGCTACTTGATTTCCTATGATTATTATCCTCTCTTTCACACCTTTCCTATATCTTTATCTATACCAAAATTATATTGGTATACTTATATCACTAATAACTCCATATTTTCCTTCTCCCAACTTAGCCAAACCTTTTTAGACCACTTTTTGATCATTATATCAAACAAGGTCTCCATCACCAACCTCTACTCCATTAGGCAATTTGATAATGAATCAATTGTCAATTTTGTATCTTGATGGAGAAGTATTATTAACCATCTCTCTCTCTCTTTGCCCCAACTTGAGTTGATTAAAATTTTCTCTCGATCTTTTGCCAAAAACATTGACCCTACTATACAAGTTCAAACCTTCAGAACTTTTGATGAGGCTTTCACCATGGCATGCAAACTAGAAATCAGAGCCATAGATGAGGGGAATTTGAAACTAAGAAATAAAAACTTTAGCTTCAAATCCAACAACCATTCCCCATCAAAAACCACCAAATAATCCAACTATCTTAGCACTAAATCAAAGATAGCCACAAACATGTTATCCATAAAACCACTCCACATTTGGTTGTCAACCAACCCAACCAAACTAACTCCTCTAACTTCTCCAATCAACAAACCTAAAATAAAAATCAGGTTAACCCAAAATAATACACTCTGATAGGGGAGTCATATGCTTTAGTTTTTGAAAAGTTGATCAAATCCAACATCATACAAATTCCTCCCATCAAACCTCCCCAATAATTTGATGCTTTTTACCTTGTACCTAATTGGTACAATGAGAATGATCTATGTGCTTTCCACCATGTCATTGGACATGACATTAGTAGGTGTAACACCTTCAAAACCATTGTCCAAAACTTGATTTATAAGGGAAAACTTACATTGGAAAATCCCAATGCACCCCCAAATTAGTCACTTAACATCTTTCAATAACCTTTTCTCAATCATGGCCCTTTTACCAACCATGATGATAACAAACTAAAATCATCTCATGCTTGTGAGGTCCATATGGTCAATATAATTATCACTAAACCTATCATTGAGGAAGCCATTGACTCAACTGATTCTCCCTCCACTCCACTTATTGAAGTAGTGGAATCACCTTGCATTCCTTTAGATATCTAAACAATGGAAGCAATCACCTCCTCTCTTTCACTTGATGAGATATAAAACTTACCAATCTCTCCTTTGATATAAATACTAAAGGAGACAACCATTTCCATCACACCATCCTCCCCCATTATGGAATCACCCACTCTCTATTTGGAAAACATTTCACAAGGAGAGATCACCTTACCTCCTCCCTCTATGGAGGAACCACCATCCCAAATCTTGGAAACTTTTATTAAAGACAAGGGTGAAGAAAACATTCCCTTATATTAACCTATGAGCCTAATCTTGAATCTAATTCCCAAGGAACCAAACTAGTTTACAAACCCTTCTCTATACTGGTCCAAAGCCTAGAATTCTCTTTTCAACCCAATTTAGATCGAGCCACCTTTTGGCACCACCTTAGAATCTCATATAAAAACAAACATGAACCTTCAAATTTAATTTCTTCAACCATTAAACCTATCGTCACATTAATCCCCTCATCAAATTTTTTTCTCAACACCACGGGGGAACCATCCAAACCATCTCCATCCAAAATTATCAAATCACCTTACACCTCCTTAATAAAAGCTATCAAGAACCTAGGGATACTTCCCACTCCTATCCTTATCCACCCATATTTGAAGTTGGATTTAAACCCACCTATTCCACCAAAGAAAAACTTAACCAAACCAACCAAGAAGGTGGAACCACCCAAACTCCCACCTAAAACTAGAACCATACTACCTCCTTCCCTCTTACCTTCTATCTTAGGACCCCATCCTTCTTCCATCCTAGGAGCTCATACTTATATCAAGAAAATTAATTCTCCCATAACCACCCAAACCAAACTTCCTACTTTTATTATACCTTTACCTACCCCCTATAAAACATCAAATTCCCTATCATTCTTAACCCAAATATCTACATCTACCTACCCACCTATATCCAAAACTTCATCATCACAACCACCTACCTCCAAATCCTTCACCTTCAAACCTTCCACCTTAAAACCATCCAATACCAAACAATACTAATCAAACCTACCTATCAAAAATGTTTTACCACCCATAACTTATATGGTGAAGCCTACTTCTAGGAAGGCTCCCACCCCCAAAACTAAAACCCCATCACCCTCAACACCTTTGATTGAATCCTAATTGACAATTTTACAAAGGTTGTTACACACTTATTCCTTAATCCCATGACCTATCAAACACTTTGACCCTTGAAGTCCTAAACCATTTTAGTTTAATGATTGTTTAATATGCTCATACCATAGGACACCTTGACATGATATAGAGAACTACAAAGCTCTCTAAGCACTTATCCATAACTTATGGGATGAAGATGATCTATTATCAAATGAACCTCTCTTAATCCCATCATTAAACCAACCACCAAATGAACCTATCCAACATTTAACCACTCCCACACTCTCATCCAAGAGTGAGGAGGAATCAAATATTCCTTCTATCCCAACACTTCTCCTCATCCATACTATCCATATGGTCACCCAAGGGCTCAACAAAAGGATAAGGGGAAGGAAATAGTGTCCATTCCATGGAAATTTCCTTCCACCCCTCAACCTTCTACCCAGGCCCAATCACCTTCACCTTCACCTTTCAAAAACTCAAAAGATCCATTTTGGTTGCCTCTCCCTCTAACCCTTTTGAATCTATCCAATGAGTAGTTCTAAAATAACTTCACTAGACACTAGTGAAGATGAGTCTATATGAACTAATCAACACCTTAACCCATCACTACCAAGCACTGATAGAGGCCTTGCACTATATATATATATATATATATATATATATATATATATATATATATATATATATATATATATATATATATATATATATAGGTCTAAACATAAGACCCTCAACCTATTGCAGCCTTTGTTTAATCTCTTTAACTCTCCACCCTTGTTACCTTCAAGGATTCAAAGATACCCTCTATCCACCCTGAGGATCTAGATCCACCTCTCTTCATCACTTTCATACATTAATCAAACCCATATCAAAAAGGTGATGATTTATGGAGGAGATATTATTAATATTATCTCCTCTCATGCTTATGACCAGATCCAACTACCAATGAATATCATGTCAAAAACCATAATGGTCCTCCATTCCTTTAATGATACTATAAATAAAACCTTGGGGAAAATTGTCCTCCACATCCATTTTAAACTTCATACACTTCCATAGATCTTCTATGTCATAAAAGGTGAGTTATAATAAAACATCTTACTTGGACACCCTTGGATCCACTCCATGAGTTGTGTCCCATCCACCTTGCATTGATGTGTCAAGTTCGAACATAAAGGTCAGGTTATCACTAAAAAATCTTATCCTAGTCATTTCATATCTTGTAACATGACATATTGACCTAATGATGTTATATTTCCTTGCTCATCCACCTCACCAAAAATGAACAAAAAATCCACCCCTACCATTGATGAAGCTTCAATAAGATCATCTATCCCTTCTTCCCAGATCCCTATAAAAGACCCCTTGAAACCCATGTTCCAACATCTCTCATTGAGAAAATATCATCTTTTGGACTTAGATGCCTTCCTTACTCCTCAAGAGTATGGGAACCTTTCCCATAATCCTAGTTATGATCCCAATATTAGGACCATCACTCGTTTCAAGATTCCTAACCACCAAACCAATTTCATCTATGGGGGACTTGATCATCTACTTCTCACCTCCTCCATCACCTTTTTTACCCAATCATTTACCTTTGGTTTCACCTATTTGGACAAAATGTCATTTACCAAATTGTACCTTCACAAGTGTGTCTAGAAGGGATTTGGCCTTAATCCTTATGAACATAGACCCCATAAGCTACCCTTGATCAAAACATAGATAACTCATGACCTATTTGGCCTTGATTTCATCTCACCAAAAGAACCCACCAATTCACCCAAACCCATCACCACCATTTTTGAGGACATTCTATCCTCACCCTTCCCATCTCTTTTGAAGTTTAAAGATTTTGAAACCATCCCTTCTAACTTTTTTTCACTTAATACCATTAGTTTGGGCCCCCTGACCTATCAAAAGGGTAACCAAACTAAAAACTTTCTTCTAATTCATCCTAAAATGGTATAAAATGATTCTCCTACCATTCACATCATCTAACATCAAGATAATGATTACATTTTCACTAATCTTTGTGCAAGGGATTATTATATCCATAAATCTATTCCTCTTGAAAACTAAACCATGTTGAATGAAGCCATTATCGATGTCAACTTGGGTACCTAGGATAACCCTCACATTGTAAAGATTGGTCACTCCTTAGATTATTTGGAGCAATAAGATTACCCTTCCTTCCTTTGTGATCAAAGAATAGAATTTACTTTGTCTTATTAGGATATGCAAGGAATCAAACCTTCTTATCTCTCCACAACATTGTCATCCATCCTGATGCTAAACCTATTAGATAAAAGCTTCATAGAATGCACCCTCACATCACCCTTTTAGTCAAAAAAGAGCTTAAACATATCTTATCTATTAATTTCATCCAACCATTGACTACCCCAAATGGGTTTCCAACATAATTCCCATCACCAAACCCATAGAGGGACTTTGCCTCTATATTGACTTTCATGAACTCAACCTTACTTGTCTAAAGGATGACTTCCCTTTACCTAGAATCGACCAAATTGTTGATCTTATAGTTGGCCACCAGATGTTATCTCTCATAGATGGTTTCTCATGATATAATTAGATCTTGATTACCCCTAAGGATCAACATATGACTTCTTTCAAGACCCCATGGTGAACCTTCTATTATAGGGTCATGCCATTTGGTCTGAATAATGTTGGAGCTACCTACAAATGTGCAATGACCTATATATTCTATGATCTCATCAAAAAAATTGTAGAGGACTATGTAGATGACCTCTTAGTGTGATCTAGGAATTTGACTCAAGAGAGGATGGTTAGTATGGTGTTAGTTCAAAAATTAAAAAAATGAAATAAACACACTAATAACATAAAATATCTAGGCTAAGACACTAGGGAAAGCTTAGTTAACAATCATGAATGAAACACACAACTAAAATTCAAAATAAAACTCTTTTAACTTCCTTGTATGCTCTAAAATCCTTGTTACAGTGGCTTGCTCAACTTGTGCTCATGAAGTCCTTGACAATGGAGGTTTGGCTACCTCCATCTCTCCTTAGCACCTTTGGCTTATGGCTTGGCTTGGAATCAATTTGGAATGGTAACACTAGTTTCTTGAAGCTTTTGGAACCAATCTTGCATTATAAATTTTCACTAAAAAAGCTTAAAAATGATGTTGTGAGGCCTCTTATTTATAGATTTTTAGATTCAATTACAATCAACCTCAACCATCCATCTCAAGATTGAAATGTGTGGTTAAGGAATAATTCAATTTTATAATTAAAATTTATAATTATCCTCATCATGGCATTGGAAGAAGGGGAAATTAAGAGGCACAGAGGGCATCATGGAAGGCATTGATCATGAATCTTGATATTTGTGGCATTTATGACCTAGGGATGTCTTCCCGAGAAATGAGGTCACTTGATGATATATATATATTCATTTCCAAAACAAATTATTCAACAAGTTTCCATGGAATTTTCGATTGGGCCTTGATTTGGGTTAATTAGCTCTTAGGCATGATTAAGCACATTGTGCATAAATTACTCAAATTGATTAGAATGCCTTGTTATTGGTCTTAAATTTGATTGGATTTGAATTGGAAGTCCACATTAGATGAATTAGATACATATTACCATTTAGGATGGTTCTAAAAAAAATAAAGGCACAAGTTTTATGCAAAATATTTGATAGGAAAGAGCAGTCCAGAGCACATAGGTACAAATTTGGCATTTTGACTCGAAATAAACTGATCAAAGTTAGCTAGCTCATAAATTACATTACCCCATTTAGGGATACCCTAGCCAAAATTGACACTTGAATATATCAGTTTCACATCATTTTGTATGTTTTAGTGTTTTTAGCCCAAATTATGCATTTTGGGTAGAAATTGGTCAAAAGCTTGGTTAGAGGTTATCAGTGATGAATTTAAGGTGTCTAAAATTTGCCCCTATTTGGGAAGGTGTTGCAAGCTATAATCATAGCAATGTATTCTAAAAGGAATGATAAATGGCTTGTATGCTAAAAAGAAGATGATGATTGAAGAATAAAGCTCCAAATGGTTTTTGGGAAGCCTATGATGATGCCCCCTCGAGGGAGTGGCCATCACATTTATTGATGGATTGTCCCTCAAAAAGAAATAAGAAGAAAGGTGAAATTAACCCATGGTTGAGATTAATCCAAATGAGAAAATGCTTGCATGCATTGATGTAAAAAGGATACTGATTTTCCCAAAGGTGGTTATAATCAAGATTAAAAGTCAAAATAATGATTTGCCCTTAGGAAATTATAATCATTAAGAGGACCTAGATTGGTTAAAGATGATTGTGCCCCAATTAGGGATGATTAACAAGCATAACTCAAGGATATAACTTAGAATATAGATTAAAGATGAGCGGGTGAAAAGTGATGAAATAGATGAATAGAAGAATGAGATTGATCAGTGTGAATGATTTAGTTGTACCTACCACTGAGGATATGCTCATCTTGACTAGTAATGATACAACTAGAATGGTTAAATGAGTTAATTTGATCAAGGGTGGGATGGGAGGATTTGCCAAGGTACTAAAGAGAAACTTCTATGGCTATATTGAATGTAGACCTTCATGAAGCTAATTTTTGCTATAGCATGTGATGGTAGGCTTCATGATAGAAAACCATGAAGACTATCCAAAAATATGCATAAGGACTGACTCCTGATCTAATAAATAATAAAATAATAATAATCAATGATAAAAACCATGATGATAATGTTGATGAATGAATATGGATAGACTCAAGAATAATATGTACAAAGAATCACCTAATGAGCACATATAGACTAAATTGATGCAACAATGATGAAAGCAAATAAACAAGCAAGAAAAAAAACAAACAAATAACTTGAAATAAACAAATAAATAGAAAGCCTGAAAACAAAAGCAAAAGAAAGCATCCTAACAATGATAATGCCCTAGTAAGGCGAATCAAGGATAACTAACTAAGCTTGAACAAGATAAATATTTTTAGATTTTGAAATATTATAACTTTTTTAGGCATTTTGAGGTATCTTAACTCATTAGAGAATGATAATGTTAGGTTGTGGAGCTAAAAGCTTCACTGATGCAGACATTGGAAGAGGGTGTTGAGTGTCACAATTGCCAGCATCGGTCAGGCCAACCGATGTCAGTCAGGTGGAGACAAGAAGCTGTCGATGAAGATCAGATATGGGCTGACATCGGTCACCCCCAAGCAGACAGGGACCAATGTTGGTCTCTTGTGTGGTTTCAAATTATGAGTTCCATAGACAGTTAGTTAACGAACCGGTTGTTTGCATGAAGAAGGCTAATTTTAGTCTTGAGCTGCGAATCTAATTATTGTAATTAGGTGTCTAATTATTGTTTTCATGAGATCTATTTAAGAGACTCATGAGCTGTATTGTAATTAGTGCTAGAGAGTAAGAGAGCAAAATTAGCTCCTTCAGAGTGAAGAGAGCATGGTGTGTTCCTCCTAGTGCCACAGTGCCAAGTGTGGGTGTTGGTTTTGAGAATCAAAAGGGTTCTTCATGAATGTATGATCTTGGTTAATAGGTGTGCAAGGCCACATTTGGAGATCTACATGGTAAGTAAGATCATTGATCTGCAAGTGTATGTGTGTGCAAGGTCTAGGTTTGCAGGTGTGCAGAACCAGGTTGATCTATAGGTGGTAACAAGATCAAGGTGACAGCAACACAACAGGGAGCAAGATCAGGCAGGATCTACTTGGATTACGGTGTGTACTCAGTTGGAGAGCAAAGAGGAAGGCAAGGTAGATCCTTCCAAAGTAAGTGTCAGGCACCTAGAACATAAATGCTCTGATACCACTTGTTGGGGATCAACCAACAAAATTGATTACTATATGAAAGCAATTAAATACAGAATTAAACCAAAATGATAAGTAACTAGAATTAGAAATAGCAAAGAACAAGAGATACAAGAAACCACCCTAAAAACTTGTATTAAACTCTTTACAAAAGGAATACAATTGAAGAAACTTCTTTTCTTCCACACCTCTCTCAGATGTACAGATCTCTTTCTAGATCTCTTTCCCTCAAGAGTTCTCTCTCTCAATTACAATTAATTCCAACAACCTGGATTGATACACATATACATGTATTATACAGTACTGTCTAATTAAGCTATGAAGATCTAATCTTATATATAATATTAGGTAACATGAGCATACAATCACAATAATTAGATGCACCTCCTAATCAAGGGTTCAAAATAGTCTTACTAAAGATAGAGATGCAGACTTAAGACTAACACTTAATCCTGTTATGCAAACATTCTATTCTATCCATGGAAATAACATTCTGGATGCACAGGTGACCGACATCAGTCCCTATCTGTCTGCCTATGACCAGCATTAGCCGATCCATGACCAATGCTGACATCTCATAGTCGACTCCTGATCGACGTCGGTCGCTCCTGATCGACATTGGTGATTGTGTAATTCTTGCAACCTACAACTTGCTCATTTGGTGAAGCTTTTAGCTCCACACCTCAATAATCTCCCACTTGGAGATAAACACCTACACCAGTACCTGTACAACAACATCTTCTAGCTCCTCCATCTTCAAACTCAATCATGAAGACCTACAAAAGTTGAATGAAGATTCAACTTCTCTTTTGTTACCAGCTTGGTTAACATATCAGTAGGGTTCTTATCTGTATGGATCTTCTCTAGCTTCAACTCACCATCCTCCAATACCTGTCTAATGAAGTGCTACCTAAGCTGTATATGCTTGGTTCTTAAATGAAAGGCTGAATTCTTAGCCAAATGAATTGCACTTTGACTATCACTATATAATTTGTAACTCTCTTGCTCCTTTCCTAGCTCTTCCATGAATCGTGTCATCCATGTCATCTCTTTTCTAGCCTCTATGACTGCAATATATTCTGCTTCTATAGTTGACAAGGCAACAACCTTCTGCAACTTTGATATCTAGCTAACCACCATTCCACCAACAGTGAAAACATATCCTGTGGTGCTTCTTCTACCATCCAAATCACCTGTCATATCTGAATCTACATAACCATGTAGATAAGTGTTTGACCCACCATAGTACAAATGCCTACTGCTGGTTCCTCTCAGATATCTAAGGATCCACTGAACTACTTTCCAGTGTTCCTTCCCTGGATTGGCCATATACTTACTAACAACTCCCACTACTTGGGCAATATTAGGCCCATTACAAACCATTGCATACATTAAGCTCCCTACTGTGGAAGCATATGGAACTCTATTCATGTACTCTACCTCATCATATGAATTAGGACACTGTTCTTTACTCAATTTAAAATGTCCAGCCAAAGGTGTGCTTATCGATTTTGCATCCTGCATATTGAACCGTTTCAACACCTTGTTCACATAATCCTCTTGAGACAAAATCAACTTGTGATTTTTCCTGTCTCTCTTAATACTCATGCCAAGAATTTTCTTTATTTCTCCCAAATCCTTCATGGCAAATGTGTGAGCTAATTTCTCCTTAAGCTCAAAGATATCCTGCATGTGTGATCCTGCAACCAGCATATCATCTACATACAACAATAGAATAATATATCTACCATTATCCAATCTCTTAAAATACACACAATGGTCAGATTGACATTTACTGTAGCCATGCTCAGTCATCAACCTATCAAATCTAAGATACCATTATCTAGGAGCTTGCTTGAGGCCATACAAACTTTTCTTCAATCTGCACACTAACTTCTCCTTACCTTTGACCTCAAATCCTTCTAGCTGATCCATATATTTATTCATCCAAATCTCCATGAAGAAATGCTATCTTAACATCAAGCTGCTCAAGATGCAAATCCTCAATAGCAACTAAAGACAATACAATCTATATAGAAGTCATTTTAACAATAGGAAAAAAAATCTCACCAAAATCAATACCTAGTTTCTATGCAAATCCTTTCACTACCAACCTGGCCTTATATCTCATCTGTCCATTCTCACCTTCCTTTGATCTGTAGATCCATCTGTTCTTTAGTGTCTTCTTTCTTGCTGGCAACTCAACCAAATCCCATGTTTGGTTCTCTTTCAAGGAATCAATCTCCTCATTCATGCCTAGCTCCCACTGAGTCTTGGATTTCACCTGTATTACTTCATCAAAACTCTCTAGTTCTCCACCATCAATAAGCAATAAATAGAATAATGAAGGGGAATATCGAATTAGAAGTTTACTTACCCTTTTTGACCTCCTGATGGGTGTCTGAGACTCATTCACATCACATTATCTGCCCAAATTCTTTGACAATGACTGACCTCGATCACTTCCAGGCCTGTTACTAGCCAATGTTAGTTCTCTCTGACTGACGTCAGTTCCTTCCTGACCAACATCGATCACTGTTTGACCGACATTAGTTCCTGTATTGCTGATGTCGGTTCTTTCCTGACCGACATCGGTCTCTGTGTTTTCTTGTCTGTGATTATTCTTTCCCACGAGCTCATTTTGGACCGTCACCTCATCCAATTCTCCATTGCTCTACCCAGATTGATTTAGCTTCTTGAGCTGATCACTATACATCACTTTTTCATTGAAAACAACATCACAACTCCTAATTATTTTATTAGTTCCTAGATTCCAAAACTTGAATCTGAAATCTCCAGAGCCATAACTAATAAATGTGCACCTCATAGACTTAGAATCTAGCTTCTTTCTATTATCCTTATCAACGTGCACAAAAGCTTCACAACCAAAAACTTTGAGAAATGAGAGATCTACCTTTTTACCTATCCATGACTCTTCTAAAATTCCACCATCCAGATCTGTAGAGGGTCCTCTATTAATCAGGTACACTACAGTATCCATAGCTTCTACCCAAAACTCGAAGGGCAAACCAGCATGCAATCTCATACACCTTGCACACTCCATTACTATTTTGTTCATCCTTTCAGCAACTCCATTTTGCTGAGGTGTCCTTGGAACCATCCTTTGCCTGTGTATTCCATGCATATAACAATACCAGTTAAACTTGTGGCTGTAGAACTCACCACCATTGTCAGATCTCAGGCACTTCAATCTCCTGCCTGTTTCATTCTCAACCATAGCTTTCCAAATCTTAAAAGTGTCAAAAAAATCAGATTTCTTCTTTATACAATAGACCCATACCTTTCTTGTAGCATCATCTATGAAAGAAACATAGTACTGTGATCCTCTAATAGAAGCAACCTAAGCTGGTCCTGACACATCTGTGTGAACAAGCTCCAACTTATGCTTCTTCTTTGTTGATATAGTGCTCACAAAAATCCAGATCTATGCTTTTCAAATCTGAAAGCTTACCTTTTGACTTAAGAATAGACATTCCCTTCTCACTCATGTGGCTAAGCCTTTGGTGCCACAACTTTGCATCCACATCTGAAGTAGATAATATAGAAGAATTATTAGTAATACAATTATATAAATAGAGAGTACCTACTCTCTTACCTTTGGCCAATACAAGTGTACCCTTGGTAACCTTCCAAGATTTAGCTGTGAGAGTTACTGTACAACCCTCATCCCCTAACTTTCCTATAGAAATCAAATTCCTCTTCAAGCTGGGAACATGCATGACATCTCTCAACACCCATGTGTTGCCATTCTGCATTTTCAGCTACACTTTTCCTTTGCCAACAATTTTACAAGGCTCATCATCCCCTAAATAAACTATTCCAAAATCTCCATGGACATAGTCACTAAAATATTCTCTATTTGGGGTAGCATGAAAAGAGGCATCAGAATCTAACACCCAAGATTCTATATTATTATGCAAAGAGAATATAAGAGCATCTTGTGCAATACCTGCAACTTTTGCTTCTTCTTTACCTTCATTCTGATTGTCCTCTTTAGGTTTTGACCAACAATCTTTGCTTATGTGCCCTATCTTTCCACAATTCTAGCAGGCTATCCTCCTGCCATTTCTAGATTTGGATCTACCTCTCATCTTTGACTTAGACCTTGATCTCCCTTTCTTGCTCTTCTCTTTTTGCCTTCCCCTGCTCTCAAAACTTAAAGTGTTCCTTAGATGTTTCCTCTATGCTTTTCGTACGAATTTCTTCATTCAAGATTACACTAACAACACCATCTACTTTTAAAATATTTGAAGCAGATGCAGTATTACTAACTATGATTACCAAGCTATGCCAGCTTTTAGGCAAAGAACATAATATTAAAAGAGCCTTAATTTCATCATCAAACACTATTTTGACTGAATTTAATTGATTTACAATTCCATGGAAATCATTTAGATGATTAGATACAGATCCACCTTCCTGTATTTGCAAATTAAATAACTGCTTCATAAGATATACCTTATTTGAAGCTGAGGGTTTTTCATATAAATTTTCTAAAGTAGTCATTAACTCTACCATTGACTTTGCTTGTGATAAATTAGATATCACAGTAGATGCCAGACTCAATCTTATAGATCCAAGAGCCTTTTTATCGAGAACTTCCCATTCTTCATCTTCTATGTCTGTGGGCTTCCTTGAAACCCCACCTAAGGGTAAGTATAGATCAATGATATAGATAATCCTCTATCTGCATTCTTCATAATTGGTAATTCTTGCCATTAAACTTCTTCATTCTTAGTTTACTTTCTTCTACCATTGCTTCTCCTACTCAAACAGAAATCCCTGCAGAAACCCCTGTGAGTACCCTGTAATTAACACACACTAACCAGATCTGAAATACTTGTTAGTCAACCTGAGCTCTGATACCACTTTGTCAGGCACCTAGAACATAAATGCTCTGATACCACTTGTTGGGGATCAACCAACAAAGTTGATTACTATATGAAAGCAATTAAATATGAAATTAAACCATAATGATAAGTAACTAGAATCAGAAATAACAAAGAATAAGAGATACAAGAAACCACCCTGTAAACTTGTATTAAACTCTTTACAGAAGGAATACAATTAAAGAAACTTCTTTTCTTCCACACCTCTCTCAAATGTACAGATCTCTTTCTAGATCTCTTTCCCTCAAGAGTTCTCTCTCTCAATTACAATCAATTCTAACAACCTGGATTGATACACATATACATGTATTATACAGTACTGTCCAATTAAGCTATGAAGATCTAATCCTATATATAATATTAGGAAACATGAGCATACAATCACAACCATTAGATGCACCTCCTAATCAAGGGCTCAAAATAGTCTTACTAAAGATAGAGATGCGGATTTAAGACTAACACTTAATCCTGTCATGTAAACATTCTGTTCTATCCATGAAAATAGCATTTTGGACGCATAGGTGACCAATATCAGTCCCTACCTGTCTGCCTGTGACTAACATTGGCTGATCCATGATCGATGTCGGCATCTCCTAGTCGACTCCTGACCGATGTCAATCACTCCTGATCGACGTCGGTGACTGTGTAATTTCTGTAACCTGCAACTTGCTCATTTGGTGAGCTTTTAGCTCCATACCTCAATAGTAAGATCATTTGAGTTGCACATTGTTGCAAGTTCATGGGAGATCTACTTGGAGTGTGTTGTGTACTTAGTTGAGTATGTTTGTATACTTAGTGTAATGGCAGTATTGTTACTGACTGGTTGACTAGCGGTGTTGTTACTGGCTAGTGGAGGTGAACACCAACTCTGTGTTTGAGTTGTGTGTTGGGACCGTAAGAGAGAGAGTGAGCTCTTGAAGAGATTTACTATTTATGCCCTAGAGGTGTGGGAGCCCTAGAGGTGTGTAAGGAAGAAGGTGGCATCTTTTTTGTTGTATTTCCTTCTGGAAGAGTATTAATACAATTGGGTATTCTCTCTCATATTCTGTGTTATTTCTAAATTCTAGTTACTTTTACTTCTAGTTTAACTCCACATGTTTAGTTGCTTGGTAATCAATGGTGCTTCTGGGTCCTAACAGACAATATACCTACTCATAAAAAGGTGAGAGAGTTCGAACTGAGGTTGCTCACAAAATGATGAGAATGCAATTTAGGTTGCTTGCAAAATGGTGAGAGTGTGGAAAGGGGGACTAAGGTGAACTCAAAATGAATTAAGCATGACACATATAGTCCTAAAATGAACTCAAGTAATAGTAATTCCATCCACATAAAAGGTGGGGAAAAACCATCCAGGTCTCAATAAGTTCTCAAATATGGTAAATGGCTAGTCAAATGAAAATGTTGAAGGCAAGATGATGTGACAATGCATGATAAATAAGTGTTTCCCCTAGTTTTCCCATAGGTTGTTATAACTAGGATATAATAATATAGGTTCATGATACTAATTTTCCTATAGGAGTTTATAATTAGTAGCAATACTGGTGAAACATTGATTTGCCCATAGGCGATTATAATCAAGCTCACAGGAACAAACATGGATAGGATGAAAGATATATTACTAGATTAACTACTACACTACTTTCATAGACTGTCATTATAAACATGGATTTGATTGATTGTTGAAACTTGATTGGAATCCCCCTACAAAAGGTGCAAGAAGAACCAAATGAACCAAGATCAAAATAGGATTGGGTAGGATGACTAAAAATAGGGTTTGATATAAATAGGAATGGAATGATAGGATGGAATGGCATTGCTAAGGATAATGATGATTTTTTGATAGATTAGATAAAATAGTAGTAGGTTTACTCCCAAGTGATGGGTTGAATGGCTAATAATCTACAATAATGGCAAAAGGATATGCAACAATGGCAATGACATGGCATTATGAAATGGTATGGTAAATGTTTTTAGCCTTGGTGTGGTTTTTGATTCTATTACTTCTACTGATGGGGAGATGCATGTCCTAATTAACAAATGAAACAAACAAAATAATTTATCATGTTAATTTCTATCTTTCACCTCATTTGAATAATTGCTCTATCAAAAATGGCCTACAAATTTGGTTGTCAAGAATGCTTTCATGATCTTCATTGGTCATTGATTTTTATTCCTTCAAGAATCAAGACAATGTATCTTTGTAGCCTCTGTAAAGGAAAGTGTGCCATGGATGGTAAACAAGGACAAATAATGGATGATAGGTTTGATTGTGAAATGGAATGGAAAATGATAATGGCATGTATTATGGTGGGTAAATAAATGAAGATCAGGACTTTCAATCACACATAATGTTGTTGATGTTAGATTTAACATAATTTTGGTTATGGTGGGACAATAGAATTTTTCTCTCAATAGGACCACCATATTTTTCTATTATTTGATCTTGAGAGTAGCTACCATCTAATTATGCTATTATTTTGATTTGATCTTTGATTTTGTCTTTGTTAAGTAGTGAAGAACTTTTGTGCTTAGTTATTAGTGCCTCAAAAAGGTTTTCACCAATGAAGCTGTCTTAGTTGTCCCATAGCACATTCAAGAAGGTTTCACTAATGAAAATTGGATTTTGACTTTGATTTTCTTCTAGCACTTCCAAAAAAGTCTCACTAGAAGATGCTAAGTTTTGACTTTGATTATCCCCTAGCACCTCCAAAAAGGTCTCACTAGGAGAGTGTTCTACTACATGAATGTTGTCTTGGCCTCCTTTCTCTTCTTTAAATGCTATCACCATGGATGCAATTCAACAAAGTGTGATTTTATCAGTCCTAATTGACACTTATGGGAGATGGAATGTCAATAATATGGATATCTTAGTTGATAGTAATGACCTATGGAATGGTAATGAAATGGGGAGAGGTTGCATAATCCTTATAGAAGATATTAGGTGAGCTTGTGCCAAATCTAAATTACTTATCCTTAAAAACCATAGAAAGATCAAAAATGTAATCAAATTGATCTACGAGGCATGTGTAACCAATATTGTAACATCCTTGAACATATTCTTCTTCTGAATCTTATTCTAACTCAAGGGATTCTGAATCTAATGTTGAGACTGATGTTGATTCAGATTTAGATTTTGATGCTAAATCTAATGTTGGTTCAAGAATAGAACTTGACTCTAACTCTAATTCTTCATCTAATGGGTACTCTGTTATAATTATGTCTTGTTAAATTCTTAGTTTTTGATAAGTAATAACCTGTGGTGGCATAATGGGATCCACAACAATTGGTGTGTTAAAGTGAGAATCCTCTAGGATGGGAAAAGGTCAAGAGAAAACTCCTCAAAGAATAGCTTGTCAATAAGAGAGGCTCTATAAAAATAGGCACATGGTCAAGGTAATGATCTTCCCAAAGGTAGTTATAATCATTAAAAAGTGACTCAGCAAAGACTATCTCATCAAAGTGAGACTCTTTGACAACTGGTATAGGATCAATAGGCAATTTATCATAGGTTGACTTATCACAAATGGTTGATTCAATAGAAACATATTAGATTGGTTGGTTCTCTTGGCCTTGGATTCCAATGAGATGGAAAATACTAGTTTTGAACACATCTTGGTCTTTGAATGATTGGATTAGTTGAGGTTTGGTTAGGATTGGTACTGGATGAGGAATGGATTGTAGTTGGATAATGATAGGGCATTAGGGAGCATGATTGATCACATGAGCCAAAAGACAAAATCTTGATATGGTAACAAAGGGGCATTGTGAAGCATGATTTCTCACACAAGCCAAAGGACTAGGTCTTGGTATGATGATAGGGCATTATGGAACTTGATTGCTTACATGAACTAAAGGACTAGGTCTTGGAATGATGAAGGTATTCCTTGCATATTGTAGAGATTGATAGCTCATACAATCCAAAGGAGGGTTAGGGGTAGTCAATGATTATATAATAAAAGGATATCATGGAACTTGATTGTTTGCACAAGCAAAAGCATCCAAGTCTTCCTCATTAACCATATCATCCCAGCCATGAGTTGGATCATAATCTAGTTCTTAACTATGTTCCATGTACTGATTATTGCAAAGAGGGTATGGGTTTGTATCCCAAACAACATTATCTATAGTTGGGTCTTTAAAGTCCTCTTCATACCAATCAATGTCTTAATTTGGATCATAAATTGCTTTGTGACTTTTTTCCCATGAATGATTAATATGAGGCAGATAGAAATCTATCTCACAAACCATATTAGGATAATTGGGGTCTTGACAAAAGCCATAAAAGTCATTTTGTGTGGCCATTTTATCATAAATTGGATTGTAATCGACTCTACCATAAGTGTAGTGAGACATATCTAAGTAAATTATGAAATCTCTAAAGCAAAAAGGCTTAGGGTTTCACAAACTTAAAAAAATTATCCAAAGGACAAATGGTTCAAACTTGATCCAACTTGGTCAAAGGGGTGGACCTGTATCTCCCAAAATAGTTTATGCTAAGACTTGGCATAAAACAACCTAACACCAAAGGCCTAACATCAAATTTCAAATGCATAAATGGTTAAGCATCTAAATAAAAATTGGTATGCCAAAGGTCTAGGTCAAAGTGTTCCAAACAAGGTCTAAACTAGGAAAGGGAAAAGTTGAGTTGCTAGGTCTTTTGTCAAAACATGGAGTCAAAATCTAGGCTTAAACAAAGATGCATGTGCTAGGACTTTTGGCCAAATGACATCAAAATCTAGACTTAAAACAAAGGCATGATGTGATTTGATTTAATCTAACAAGTTTGGAAAAAACTTTGACATAGACCTGACACATAAAATCAAATATAAACATGATCAATTAGCATAAGGCATAAGATAAAAGGCTCTTTGAAAAAGGATGTGTTCTCCCAAATAAAGGCATAAAAAATGACGAGGATAGGCATTAAATAGACATACCATTAAAAGTCTTCAAATTTTGGTAATCAATTAACTAAAGTTATGCAACCCAAAAGAGAAAGATCAGTGTATTAGACCCACAAATTAAGGCCTAAATAAAAATCAATCAATGTTTGGATCCAAACTTGACAAGGTTAATTGAAAAATTAATGATGAAAACTAAGATTGGACCAAATAGGCTAGACAAGATTGGACATCATGACGACACAAGATAGAGGTCTAAATGGTATACACAAAATGGTTTGAAACAAATGGTTTTGATACAATGGTAAATAAGTCTTAAAACAAATTGAGCAACCTAATGGTGTAAGCATGCTCAAATGATGTGGTCAATACTATGTTTGAAAGACTCAAAGGAAAAATGGTTTGACGTGATTTTGGTATCATAACACTACTCTCTGTAACTCAAATGACATATACACAAACAAGTTTAACAAAAATTTCAAGGCACAAGTGTGGTGTAAAACAACTAGCATAACACCTCTTTAGACAAAAGAGTGATGTATACATAAATTGGTTTTGAAATGGCTTATACACAAACAAACAAGTTTTAGTCTCAAAAACACCAAGTAAGATAAATGACCAAAATACACTAAGTATAATCATCCAAATCCTAACAAGGGTATGGCATGTGGGGTTGTCTAAATTGTCAAGTTTCAAATATCACTAGGGGATCAATTGCACAATGAATTTCATGACAAATAATGCAAAATAAAAGCACAAATTTTGGGTCCGTATCACTCAGCTTGTTACAAAAAGGTCTAGTCCTTTTTGCAACCACTACATCCTATTATTCACTCAGTGTAGTGTGATGTCCAAAGTGCCACTACATCCCATGTGCAACTCCAAAGGAGCCAAATGAAGTAGTTGCCAGGTGATGAAACCCTAGGTTAAAGCTTCCCTAAATAACTTACGGGATGTGATGAAGTCCCCTTTGCAAGCCAAGATGCATAAAAACAAAGAAAGCATGAAAATGGAAAGACTTTAGGGTCATTTTCAAGATCACCCAAACTTTAGTGAGTTTTTGGGGAGTGCTTTAAACAACTTTCTTTCTAAGCCTTAGAATAGGCTTCTTGCAATAAGAATGGTGATTTTGATTCCAAGGGTTCCCTATAGGGGACAAATGGAAGAGCATACACGCAAGATACCTCTTTTTGTGAAAAAAGATTAATCTAAACAATTATTGCAAGAAAAAATTGACAAGTGTGTTCAATTTTGAACCCAAATGAAATGTTTGGTGATGTTATTTTTGACCCCTCGGTCTTAGTTGCAAAATTTGAAAAACGTTCACCAAAAACATCTAAAAATTCCTTGTTAAGCAACAAAACAAAGTTCCTAATCCAAGTTTAAGCATGCAAAAGAGATTTAAACATGTTTTGAGCAAATATCCCACTTGGTCCTATAACAAAATTGTTAGCATATCTTTTAGCTTTGAAACTCTTTTGAGTTTAAAATAAGAAACTTTGGAAAAGTAGGTCTCATGTTTGTGTTTTTGGAAAAAATATAGTGATCGACGTCAGTCAATACCCTCGACATTAGTTATGGGTAATCCAGATCTAACTGATGTGATTTCTATTGATTAACATC
This sequence comes from Torreya grandis, assembly GCA_037957365.1. Classification (NCBI taxonomy): domain Eukaryota; kingdom Viridiplantae; phylum Streptophyta; class Pinopsida; order Cupressales; family Taxaceae; genus Torreya; species Torreya grandis. Next base: position 170,599 of record JARHVA010003765.1, on the reverse strand, counting down.
AGTTAAGTTAGGTAATTGATGTCAATATTTCTATTGATGTCACTTACTATGTAAAAATTGTGGCAACCAAAAATGGCAAAATAAAGTTAGAAAATCAATTTAAAAGAGTTTTAAGGGCTAAAACGATTTTTTTAAAGTTGCAAAAGCATATCCTTTAGGTGTAGGATGTGTCTAGTCCCATCGGGCGTGCCATTATGTGATCTAAGAATTTGACTCAAGAGAGGATGGTTAGTATGGTGCTAGTTCCAAAATAAAAACAAAATGAAATAAACACACTAATAGCATAACATCTCTAGGCCTAAACACTAGGGAGATCTTAGTTAATAATAATGAATGAAACACACAACTAAAATGCAAAAAAACACTTTGTTACCTTCCTTGTATGCTCCAAAATTCTTATTGTAATGGCTTGCTTAGCTTGTGCTCATGAAGTCCTTGACAATGAAATCTTGGCCACCTCTATCTCTCCTTGGCACCTTTGGCTTGTGGCTTGGCTTGGCATCAATTTGGCATGGTAACACTAGTTTCTTGAAGCTTTTGGAACCAATCTTGCATTATAACTTTACACTAAAAAGGCTTAGAAATGATGTTGTGATGCCTCTTATTTATAAATTTTTAGATTTGATTAGAATCAACCTCAATCATCCATCTCAAGATTGAGATGTGTGGTTGAGGATTAATTCAATTTTATAATTAAAATTTGTAATTATCTTCATCATGGCATTGGAAGAAGGGGAGATTAAGAGGCATGGAGGGCATGAATCCTAATATTTGTGGTATTTATGGGCTAAGGATGTCTTCCCAAGAAATGAGGTCACTTGATGATTCAGATATTCAATATTCATTTCCAAAACAAATTATTCAACAAGTTTCCATGGAATTTTTTATTAGGCCTTGATCTGGGTTAATTATCTCTTAGGCATGATTAAGCACATTGTGCACAAAATACTCAAATTGATCAGAATGCCTTATTATTAGTCCTAAATTTGATTGGATTTGAATTGGAAGTCCAAATGAGATGCGTATTTCCATTTAGGATGTTTCCAACAACAAATAACAAAGGCACGAGTCTTGTGCAAAAGATTTGATAAGAAAGAGAAGACTAGAACATGTAGGTGTAAATTTGGCATTTTGAATTGAAATGAACTAATCAAAGTTAGCTAGCCCATAAATTACATTACCCCATTTAGGGATACCCTGGCCAAAATCGACACTTGAATATATCAGTTTCACATCAATTTGTGCATTTTATTATTTTTAGGCCAAATTATGCATTTTGGGTAGAAATAGGTCAAAAGGCTAGTTAGATGTTATCAACAACCAGTTTTAGGTGTCTAAACTTAGCAAATCCAAATACCACAAGGATCATCTAGAGGTTCTCAACATTATCTTTGAATTCCTGATTCATTTCCATGTCTAACTCAACCACAAGAAATGTATTTTTCGGGTCTTATCTAGAAATATTCTTGGCTTTATCATCTCTCTTTGAGGAATCAAAGTAGACCTTGCCAAAATAAAAACAATCCTAGAGATGCCTCCTCCGACTGACCTTAAGAAACTTCATAGCTTGCAGGGGAATATCCAATCTATCCATTGCTTCATCTCTCAATTATCAGATAGATGTCAACCCTTTTACTATATTCTCAAGAAAGATACATATTTTAAGTGGACTAAGGACTATCAACAAGCCTTCAATTCACTCAAATAATACCTTATTTCTCCACTCATTCTTATCCCTCTTAAAGAGGACCAACCCTTCTGCCTTTATATCTTTGACACTAACCATTCCTTAGAGGTAATTCTTTCTTATCATGATGAACAAAATAAAGAGAAAGCTATCTACTATATACATCAAATGGTTATAGAGTATGAAACTTGGTACACCCATAATGAGAAACTTTGCCTCACCTTATTTTCGTGGCTTCTAAACTTAATCATTACCTCCTCAATCAAAAAAACTTTATCATCACTAACACTGACCCACTCAAGTATATGTACTTTAAACCATACCAAAACTAGTGTATGGTTAAGTGGCTCATGCTCCTTGCTAAGTTTGACCTTGAGTTCTTCCAACAAAAGTTGATTAAAGGGCAAGTCATAACCAATCAATTATCCAAAGATCATTTCCTAGAAAACCAACCTATTCCTCTTGCATTTCTAAATGAGTCCATCACAACTCCTTCTTAGGAGGACGTCACCTACCAAATGACCATGTTTTTTAATGGCTCAAAGTGCCAACATGGGGGGGGTGCCATAGTTATTCTCATTTACCTCAATGGCGAACCTCTTCTTCTCTCTTTCAAACTTGATTTTAAGTGTACCAACAATATGGCTGAGTATAAAGCCCTAGTAATAGGTCTCCAAACCAATTTAGCCTTGGGAATTAAGATGAACAGTGTCTTTGGTGATTCTTGAATTGTGGTCAAGTAGATCAATGGATCCTATCACTATAAAAATGATGTATTACAAAAGTACAAAAATCTAGTAGATGTACTCTTAACATCATTTGATCATTACCTTATCTAATCTATTCTATGATCTACCAACAAGTTCATAGATACATTGGCTTCCCTTACTTCCTAGATCCCATCTATTGCTATTAATTCCAAGCTCTTTCTCACCATTCATCATTTTATCACACCCTCTTATATCTAATCTGATCTCCCTACCATTTTTAGTGTGGAGGAATCTCCATTAGACATTTGGTATGAGCAAACCTTCAACTACCTCAACCTCAGCATCATTCCTCCCAACCTCTCCAGGAATGCTTGAAGAGCCTTTATTCAGAGTACCTCTCATTATACCTTACTAGGGGGAATCCATTACAAGTGAGGTTTAAATGACCTCCTTCTCCATTTCCTCTATGGTCATGAAGCTTCCCATGCTATTAAGGAAACACATGATGGGATATATGGGGGATAATTTAGTGTTCTATATGTCACTAAATGTATCCTTTTCCTCGACTACTATTGGCCCACCTTCAACCAAGACTTATATGATTATATGAAGAAGTGTGTTAAATATCAACATCACACCAATTTGCATCATGCACTAGCCCATGGCCTTTAAGTATTCAAGGACTTTTGGCCTTTATCACAATGGGGACTATATCTCATTGGGGAAATCAATCCTCATTCCTCATAGTGGCACTATTATGTCACCACCACCACCAAGTATTTCACCAGGTGGGTGGAGACTATTCTTCTCATCTTGACCAAAGCTAACAATATAGTCAACTTAATCAATCATTATATCATCTATCATTTTGTTTTTCCTCATAAGATCATCACCGATAATGGTAAATATTTCAAAAATAAACAAGTCCAAGGTCTATGTGACACTTTAGACATCAAGTTAAGCTTTTCCTCACCTTACCATCCATAAATAAATAGATAGGTGCAAGCCTCTAATAAAACCCTCAATAATATGTTAACCAAGGTGGTCAATACTTCTAATTGGGATTGGCATCTTCACATGCCCTTTACTTTGTGGTTCTATCACACTAGCATCTGAATCTCTATGGGTGCTACCCATTTCTCTTTGGTCTTCAGAGTAGAGGTAGTCTTGCCTTTTGAAGTTCAGATTCCCTCTCTTCACATATCCTTGTAAGACATCTTTTTTTAGAGTGATTATTTTCAAGAATATCTCACACAGCTTGAACTACTTGACAAGCATCAGCTAGCAATACTTAACCACCTTTGTGTCTATCAAGAGTGAATTAAGGATGCCTATAAAAAGCACATAAAAGAATGAGAATTTAACATCAGAGACCTTATCTTGAAGGAAAATCAACATGTGACCAATATGGAAAAAAGTGAGGCAAGTGTGCTTTCAATTAGCTTAGACCCTACATCATAACCCACAAGTATGGATCAAGAACTTATCATTTGTCCTCTCTTTAAGGAAAACCAAAACTTGAGCCTCTCAATGCTTCTCACCTACATAATTTTTTTATTAAACAAGGATCAAACTCACATTTTGTCTAACTTGAGCTCATCCCTTGATTTACAAGATTTTCACTTTCCTCACACTTTCACCCTATCCCTTTGAGGATAAATAATTATAACATAGAACCATGTGATTAACCATCACAATCATAGCCTAATCCTAAATATGGGTACCATGGCTCTACCCATGGAATGGTTCTCATGGATACTTTTCATCCCAAATCGAACAGAATCCCATGGTCACTATCTCTCAAAACTAATTCTTCCACCTTTCATTAACCTTCTTGTGCTCTAGGTTTTTACCTCATAAAGGTAAAACTCTAAGCCTATATAGACTCATCCATATATAACCTAGAATAAAAACAATATAGGATACATAAATATCACTTAGGTCAAATATCTTTAGCATGTAGACTACTCCCATGAAGGACAACTACCCAAAATCTAAATTGCTTAAAAAGATAGACTGCTCCCTTGAAGGACATCTACCAAAATGAGCAAATCCCAACTTAGACCACTCCATTTAAGGATGGATAAGTAAATTTATCAAATCAATAATTTTAAGTTTCCTACATCTATCAACTTCACAAACCTATCAAAACAAAACAATAAAATACCCCATATCAAAATTAGAAAAACTATCCAAAAAAAGTTGCAATTAGCTTTCATATATAATAGCAATAGACTTCCTACATCAATTAGTATACACCTTAAATTCAAACATAGACTTGTCTATTATGGTTCTTAGGTCACCTATATAAGGGGAAAACCAACCCTCAAAAGGTTACACTACCCTTCACACCACCTATCACCTATCCCCCCTTTTTACCATCTACAAATCAAGGGATTCTGAGCTTACTTGACACGATGTGATCAAGACAAAATTTTTATCAACAAACACATGATAATGTGAATCATTTGAATGGATTATGTTCCTTAAGCCAATCTAACTTTTGTTTTGTTTAGTCCTTACCAATAGAGAAGCATCTTGCCTTTTTTTTATCCTATCATAATTGGTTCATATATTCATGTAGATGTATGTCTCATGTTTTTTTTTTCATCTCTTTTCTGACATCTAGTGTTTTTCATCTAAATTAATTTATGTGCTATCATCAACAAAATAACTAAAATCATTATATAAACCATAAACATCACATCATTATATCATCACATCCATAAATCAAAACATCATAACCATATATAAGACAATAACCATAATCATAAACCACATCACATATCTAGGATCATAACCATAATCAAAAAATCATAAACATATATAAAAAGCATAATCATAATGTTTTATAACCGTTCATCATAAACATCATCCATAATCATCACATGCCTAAGCTAGTGAGTCTACATCTCATGTGCATAACCATAATACATGTGAACATCAAAACCATAAACCATGAACCATAAACCATAAAATAACCTCTATATATCATCATAACATCATATACATCATGGGTCATCAAAATAAATAGTACATGTAATAATGTGCATCTCTCTCTTTCAAAACATATACATCTCACTGCATCAACTCACAAGCTAGTATCAAAATCATATACATCTAGACATATGATATCATAATATATGCCCTTAGGGAACCATTACCATTGGACCCTCTTGTGATAAAATTTAAATTTAGTTATTACCCCTTTATGGTACTTGCCTATTCACCCACCGAAGTATCCCACTGATGTAGAGTTCTTATACCTACATTGCCTTTGAAACTAGCTCTATACTTAGTAAATTAGGGATAATCAGGATAATGTGTCAGAACTATGGCCTCATAATAATGAAAATAATTAACTATGGACAAGTACCATGCGATAGGGATACTACTTGGTGGTCCTAATAGTGTTTTAGTTATTCCTCCTCTCTATCTTAAAGTTTCCCTCTCCTGGGTCACCAAGGCTAGTGAAGTCCTTACCTGGTCCCTCTCACCTATCATAGTGGCTAATTAACCCTATATAATCAAAAATTACCCTTTTAATATATCCACTTACCCCTGTAAAGATGTGATCCATGCTTTTGTAGTGGATAACACCACTCCTACCTATCCATTAGGGCCACTTCCTTGTACTTGTACTTGTGGACCCCCACCAACTAGGTTTACATTCATGGGCTACCTACCGCCATCATCCCATCCAAAATATGCCACCACATAAAGGGCTTGATAAAATTTTGCATAACCATCAATAACACCTACATCATCAATATTTTCTCATGTAGGTAGCTCATTATGATTAAGAACTATTTTCACCAACTGTGGCTCTAGAAGCAAAAGCTCAACATCCTCCTATCTATACCTTAGGAATATACTTGAAATCCCCTATATTAGGGAAAACTTCCTATGAACCCTTCCAAAAGGGATGAGCTTAGTCTCACCCTCTCTCATCCCAAAAATATACTTATAGCTCTAAATTGATAAAATATGCTGAGTATAGTGGGCTTACCTTGAAAAGCTGACATATTGTATTAAAACTAGATTTATAACTACTAGGGCCTCCAATGCCTTCTAAAAAAATCAATGTCTCTCACACCCCCTCCAAATATTATGAGCACATAATCACTCCTCTACCACATAAAATCTACCCTAAAGTTAATCTAGGCATATCCCTTCCATGGCATCCCCATCAGCCTTAGAACTTGAATATGCTCATAGGCCCAATAGTACAACATGAACTCCATACTGATGCCATTCCTCTTTATGTCCTAAAACCCCATAGATCCATATATATATAAACCAAAAAAATAGGCACCCACCCAAAAACTATCCAACCCAATAACATCTACACCAATACACCCAATAGTAGATATGGAAACCTCCCACTACTCAAATCTAGTAATGCAAAACATAAGACTAGCATCATCATCATCAACCTCTGATCATCTCTATCCCTCTAATATAATCGCCTATAGCTAAACCCACTGACATGCCACCTATAAAACATATGATCATCACCATTTATCTGCTCCATTAACTCATCTCTCTCTTCTCTCTCAATATGATATATTGGCTTCCCCCAAATTGGTAGTCATGTAATCTTATGTACATCATCTATCAAGATCATCATCTCACCAGTTGATAGGATAAAGGTGTTCATAAATGGATGCCATCTCTTGATGAGGGCCATGATCATCATCACATCTCACATCACATGTTGGTAGTGCATCATAGTACCAAGGCTTACCTCCTCCATGTGTGCCTAGTCATCATTTGACATCTTGTGGTGGATTTATATAAAGATCCGAGGGACCTAATCCCACATCTAGATCTGATCTTGTGCCTGTAAAATTTAATATAATAACCACATTTAGTTTACTATAAACTAATTTACCCATGAACAACATCCTTTCACCCCATTCCACCTACCTAATTACACGTATTTTCTCTATTTAAACAACATCTACATATTTTATTTTAACCTACCCTAAACTAGAGTTACCCTTAGCATTTTATTGATAAATAATTTCAAGATCACCTATTACCTTAGCCTTTTTATCAAAAATACTTGGTCATTTGGTCAACCATTGATGGTTACTAGGACCACCAATGGTCAACTAACCATTCTATCCTCAATCTTCAACCATCGATGGTTAGGTATGACCATCGACAGTCACTGTGTGTGACCATTGACATAAAATTCCCAATCTTACCCACCCATAACAACACCAAAATACATTACACAATTAATTACCCTAACCTAATACTAATAATACCCTCCCTCAACCTAACCTACACTTCAAAATCCATTTTTCCTAGCAACTTTTAACTTTTAACTAAAACAACTTTCAAAATCCATTTTTACACACCCTAAAACCTAGGGAAAAACCCAAAATCCTCCCAAACCAATAAAAAATCAACAAAATTTAACCAAACAATGTCAAAATCAATGTAATATAATAATTTAATACCATCCCTACCTCATTCTACCACCATTATCAATGAGGAATCTTTGATCACACTACCTAGCCATGTCTTTGTTTGCCCTGCATCCTTGGTCCCACACTGGTCAACTCAACATAAACCCCTAGTAAACAATCAATACCACCTCATCGGCACTCTTGTACAAAATTCCAAAATCACCAAGTGTATAGGAAGTTAATATTTAATAGAAAAAGTGAAAATGATTTGATATTTTATTTTTTATCCTCCATGCTTTTAGGGTTTCCTCCTAATTATCGATGGTCAGGGTGACCACTGATGACTGATTTTGGGACCCCTAACCATCAATGGTTAGGATGTCCACATTTCAACATTTTTGTACCCATACCTTAGTTTTCACCCTCTAGATATTACCTTGTCCACCTACCCTACTAACCACATTCTCCTCAACATTGGTCATTTCAGACCGAATTGTAACATATTTTATGACGACCTTGCCTTGGTCCCTTTTGACCATACCAACAAAACTATCATGTTTAACATTTGAATTTGCACCATCTCATGCAAACAAACCATTTATTTTTTTCTTAGGAGTAATTCATACCTTAGATACCTATAAATACATCAACCCTATCTAAGAGACTTGTTAAGATAACCTGATCAACTATGCCTAATGTTGTGGCCCAATTACCCTATCACTAGTCCCTCTAGAACCAACCTTATTTTTTACCAACCATGGTAACTTAGTCTATACATGATCTTGGATATCATACTTAGTCATATTTTATGTGTATGTTTTTTCTCTGACTACCCAACCACAATCATCACTAACCTCGTAACTTACCATAACTGCTCATTAAACCCATACTCAATTTGGTTTCACATCATCAAACTATCAGTTTGAGGGGAAACACCTCCTCCCATACTTGGGGAAACCAACCCATAAAATTAAAATACATTTTTGTTTTATATCTTGTTGATACAAACTACATAACCAAAATGGGCAAAATGTAGACACTATAAAACTTCACACAATGATTTTAGAAGTCAAAATGACTCAAGACCCCTCAAATGCCCAAACCCACTAACCACCCATCAAACCTTGAGTCAAGTTAGCCACCTAGCTAACTAACTCACTAAATTTAATTTTGACCTATCTTCTTTGAACCCTCGACCACCGATGGTCACCTTGACCATTGATGGTCAGGTCTTCCCCATTTGAATAAAGACAACTCTAGCTAACATGACAAACTTTAGTATATCTACCTTTTTCATTTAAAAAAACATCAAAATTATCAACCTAAACCTTCTAGGGAAATTTTTCACATCCATATCTCTTTGCCTATAAAAGGAGGGGAATAGGAGGTGAAAAATTTCCATCTTTAAGCATCCAAGCAAACATTTAAGCATCCAAACATCCAACCAAATATCAACCAATAATGATTAGGAGCTTCTAGCATCAAAACTTATTTTGTAGGTCTTCCTTCTAGCAAACTAGTAACCATGATAAAGACCTATTACTATATCAAAATTGTTTCAAGCAACCCTCATGCACTATTACTTTGCCAAAATTGCTTCTCAATCTAGTATCAATCATCAAATAACAAACCAAGTATATTTCTAGTTTTGTTCATTTAGTTTCTAGCATGTCTACCATTACACCATCTAACCCTCAGACCTTAACTAGATCTCCTGATCCATTCTACAACCTTTTATTAAACATATTTATAATCCATAGCAACTACTGATGGTCAACCTAACCACTGATAGTCACCCTCAATTGTCAATAGTCACCCAATTACCGATGGTCACCTTAACCACTAAGGGTCATGCCAACCACTGATGGTCATTGTGGTAGGAAATAAAAATAAGCTATTTCCACCTATTTAACCCCAACCAAATTCCACTTTATAAATGTTTGCCTATTCATAGAGTCCCTACCTATTTTTTGAACCTAACCTAACCTACTTAGCATTAGTATTGAACCATTATTTGCTATATTTAGTCTAGTTTATTCATCAAGCATTTATTTTTTCTTGTGATTTTTTTCAATATTTCCTATCATTTAATACAAATATTTTATCTTTATTTATGTCAAACCAAATATTTTAAGAGAGTGGATTGCCAACCTCCTAATAAGCTCATGCTTCTTGGATCTAGCTCATGTTAGGCGATCCACCTAGCTATCCATCTAACAACCCATTTGTATTAGTCCTTTATTATTTATAGGTCATTCTTCCCAAGACAAAGAAGATATCTTCACAATCATTTGGATCATGCATGCATGCATAAATAGGTTCTTTCACCATACCCATCATTAGTTTCCTACTTCTTTCTTAGAAATATACTGAAATTGAGTGAAACAATTAGATCACCTAAATTAATCTCATCCAATATTTAATTTTATACCTTTTATAAATTTTATTCCTTTTGAGGGCCCACCCATCAAAATAATTTTCAAATAATCCGTGAAAGGGGCATCATGGGCATCTCAAACATTATTTGGGGCCTTGTTGTGAACTCATTTTTAGTAAATTAAAGAAGAGTCAATAAAATGTGAACAATCATTCTTCAATCATTATCTGATTTTAATGACTTTTTCATTCTTTGAAAAGCCATTGCTTCACTTGTGTCTTGAAATTCCTTCTCAAATTAGGGGAAAATGTATACACTCAATTCTCATCACTTTCATGTTGAATTTGAAATTAGAATTGATTTATTACAAGAACACATAAATCACCAAAACACCTAAATTTGCCCACACACTTGACATGTGTATTCTAAAATACATTGGGGCATCCATAATTGAGGAAATACACTGTAACCAATTTTTAGCTTCATCTAATTCACTTTGAGTCAAATTTTTATTTTATAAGCAACATTCTAGGGTAATTAACTAGAACAAATAGTCAAAATTTGATATTACATAAATCACTTGGAAGCTAATCTGGATTAATTAGTCTATCAAATTAAATTAAATGGATAAATAGAAAATCCATAGAATTTGGCTAATTTATAATTATGCAATATTCAAATATTTAAAAAATATCTAAATTATGACATCATAAGGACATTTATCATAAAGTTGTCAAGCACTATCATAAATACAAGCAAATATTAGAATTTGGAAGCCATGCCTCATTAATGTAACTTCTTTCCAAAATATTTATTGCATTAAATACTTAAACTTAATTGAATTTCATCTACTCATCCAGATTAACATCAAATGGTTGAAATCAATCTGATCATGTTATAAATAGAGGATGATGCCTCTACACATAATAAGCTTTTTGGTGTAATAATGCATAAATCTTGCAATAACTTCAATAATCCTTCACTTTTATTGATCAAAACCACTCATAGATAAAGGGATATGCCATCAAAATTCATAAGTGACATGATAAAGACTCTTAGCTCTATAATCTGGGCACAAACAAACTTGAATCTAGCTTGGAGATTGAATCCATTAGAAAGGTATATTTTGGAGTAAAGTGTATAAACTTGATTCGAGAGTTGTTTGTTTTATTATTGGAGATTATATTCTATTTCATGAATGTATTTGTTGAGTACACAATAATACTAGACAATCCTATTTTATAGGTTATTCATGTAATAATATTTGTTTACATGAAATAACCTACCTTGCCTATTTAATATGCACTCCCATGTAATTTTGACTTTATCATTGTGGAGATCCACATGGAGATTGTGAATACATTTACAGAGACTATTTTTTACATATTATTTGTCTAATGATGTATTTATTTTGGTAATGGTGTGCATGAGTTATCCTATAGACATATGAATGCATATTACATTTGGTATCAGAGCTCACTTCATACAACCATTACTCAGCCTAGAATGTAGACCATACCCTATAGAAGAAACCCATGTTTGGATGTCATATTGTTGGATTCAATAAACACTCAATTTAACATTAAATTATTTATGGTTAGGTTTTGGTTTAATATTTTTTAGGGTTTGGTATTTTCTTTGGCCTTATATTGTTTTGTTACAACTCAACCCACTTCATAGTAGTCTATTGATTCACTAAAAAAATTTACAATGCCTTAGTAGGCAACTTAGTAAATCTCTTCACATCAAGTAAATGGATGAAAGTATATCTCAATCCCTACATGTATCTTAGCTTCATCTATGTTAAGGTTGTATCTAATGTTTGGAATTTTTTTATATCTAATTGGCATTGATCCAAATTTTTAAAGGATAATCTGCATTACTGTAGGTCTTTGAAAGTGGATCATAACTGCATTCAATTAGTATGTTGTGCATTTGGTCTCAATTTTTATTCTATCCTAGCCTGCACATGGGTTTTTGCATCCATTTTTGAGTAGACCATAATATTTGGTAGCACTACCATTTAGATGCTATATCTAGTTTTTCTTTGTTGTACATGCTTGTTTTTTTGAGGGCCCATCTGTACTAAGTTTGGTGCTTATACACAAAATTATACCACATGTCATTTTATGGTCAAAGATAGCCATCTAACCATGGCTTAGTTATGATAAGATCTAAATAGGGTTTTCATTCTTGAATGATATCTTATCATGGTTTCTTCATTTGACCACCAACAATCTGACTATTTACCCCCAAGCTAATGGATTTATACCCTTCCACTGATATTTCCATGTTTGATGATGACTTGGTTTTGAGATTTTAGTGGAAGACATCAATATGAGATCGATCCTTGGTGAGGGAATTGATAAGAAATGTTTTTCTTCTTTTTGATCTATTTTGATCCATATTCTTGCTATGCAGTAATTTGACCTATATTGATGAGTTTTTTCCTATAAATTTGGTGCTTATTTTTCAATATATTGTGTTGTGCATTGATTATAGCCAGAACTACCTATATTTTCAAAAGAACTAAATTTTAGGAAGTCTATACCAATCCCACCATAGTTTTTTTCAAAACATTTAGCTTTTTTCCTAAATTCTACTCTAGATTAGATAGCTTGCACCATCGACTAATTTTTTGTTATTTTGAATACTCTCTCCTTATTGACTGACCTCTTCATAGTTTTTTGGAGTTTATTGTTATCTGCTACATACTCAACCTATTGAATGTGGTTTTTTGGAGATTTCATGAGCCATACCTACCTATCCCTCATTGCTAATAGAATTATACCATTTCAACAATTTTATTTACATTGACATATTTATTTGGAAAAGTTTATGCAAATTCTTTCAATATTCCTTTTATTGATACAAGTATTAAGAATGTAACTAATGTCAAGGAGGAATTTATGACCATGACATCCACATTAACATGGTTTTTGGTGTTGGATTGCCTATATCAATCCTCCTATCTTTGTTGAGTATACGTCTCTCAATTGTCCATTCAAACATGAGTCATAGTTAGCTATTCAACATGTCTTCCAATATCTATGTATGAGTTATAGGAATAACCAACTACCTAAATGAAGATATTTTTAAAGCCCATGGATTTATAAATCAGGGATATATTTGTATATTTTTATTCAAATAATTTAAACATTTTAAATAGACATTATTTTATTTATTCTCTTTAAACACTTGATAGTTGATCGACTACATAAGTTTTGCAAAATATTAGAGTGGTTAGGAGGTCTAGTGGTTGACACCTCCAACCCAACTAATATGTTATGAAGTATTTTTAAAAGAGGTGGTATTTGTTATGATTTGGGGTATATTATTAAGGGAGGCCCTTTGATTATTTTGGTGGTTGAAAAAAATGATGTGATTATTTTTTTTAAGAGGGGACCTTTCTAATTATAAAGGAATGAAAAATTATTAAAGGGGCATTATAGATAGGTGAACATTTTTTTTTAATTTTTAGAACCAAATAATTTGAGCACCTTTTTTTTCACTCTCATGTGTTAAAGACCAGAGGGTGAGGTCTAGTCTGACAAGAGGTCAAACCCCCTCATATATAAAATAATCTTATTCTCACTTCTCCTTACCTTCATTTCTTGGAGGTCATTGTTATTTCACTTGTACCATCTTGGCCCACACTATTGTCCTTGTCATAAAAATTTACACACCAATGGACACATTTTTAAGTAGAGTTTGACATCCCATTTTTGAGCATGCATTGTATTTTTTTATGCCAATTTTTATACTCATGGATATATTTTTGGTAGACCCTGACATCCTACATTCTTGAGTATATTTTTGTGTCACTTATGATGGCATAAACATTATTTTTGAGGATTTTAATATCATGTTTTCTCCATGTTTTATATTTTTTATTCACACATAACTACCTTGTTTTAAGAGCAAAGATTTTGTTCTTGATGGCATCTTCTACATATTGATAGCATTCTGGGTTTCTTGCATCATCTGGTGTTTTTTGTGTATGGATTATTTTTTACTCCCACATTTTTTATTAAGTGCCATGGGGGGTTTGTTAATTCAACATTTTCTACCTTCATGCATTTGTGAGCTCTATTCTAGGAACCTTTTCACACCTTCAATTGCTTGACTTTTCCATCCCCACTAGGGCCATCTTATTGAGAGATATTTATTCTGTATCTTTGACACTTTTTTGATAGTTAATAGTATTCTTTAGATTTGTTATGGATTTTTATCTCACTCTTAAGAGTAGCTATTCTGGTGTAACCCATTGTTAGCATGTTAGTGTTCGAGTAGTAGATTTAACCTAATCATATAAACTTGTTTATGTCACTCCACCTAGTCAATAGTATGGGAGGGTATAGTGCATATACTACTTCTTTATTTGTCATTTTCCTTTATAAACCTTGGTACACTGCATCTTATAGTAGTAGATAAAATTCAATTAGTGAACCTTATTTTCACTAGTGACACCTCTGATAGTCTCTTTTCATAAGAGCTGTTCTAGTGAATTTTAGTGCTAGTTATTTTTTATGATTGAACAATTGATCTAGACCACTCATGTAGATTTGATTTCTATTGAGACTTTTGAGTCCATCAAGTGCATTTGTGTTTGATGTCCTTCATTCCATATAATGCACATTTTTAGCATTATGTTCAAGTATTGAGATGTTTGCTTTCTTGAGACACCTTGTAGCATATGTTTTTTCTTTCTTGACTTTAGCTATTTTTTATTGGTTTTTGGGTATATTGTGATGATACATTTCATCCTTTATGACTCTTTTTATCTATTGTTTTGAGATCAATGTTTTTATAGGGTTAACCTTGTATAGAGTACCAGTTCTTATTTGAATTGATAGTTATAGTGACTCAACATCCATGTATTCTAGTAAGATGGATTTCTTATCACATGGACACTTAATATTTCACTATGATTTGTACATGGGTACCTAATTAGGCCTATTTTATAGGACCCATCCAATCTCTTTGCTTTATATTTTTTCACTCCCTATTTTGTGCTTAAGGGAGGGTGTTAGAGTAAAGCATATAAACTTTATTTGAGAGTTATTTTTTTTATTGTTGGATATGCTATTATATTTTTTGCACATATTTGTTGAGTGCACAATAATAATAAATGCTCTTATTTTATAGGTTATTCATGCAATAATATTTGTTTGCATGAAACAACTTACCTTGCCTATTTAATAGGCACTCCCATGTACTTTTGACTTAGTTGTTATGGAGACCCATAAGAAGATTTTGAATACATTTATAAAGAATATTTTATACATATTATTTATCTGATGATGGCCTTATTATGGTAATTTTGTGTAGGAGTGATCCTATAGATATATGAATGCATATTACATTCCATCAGTATAACATTTGGTTATGTTTTTATATTTGATTATGTCATACTAGACATTGCTCAATCTGATGGATTATGATTTAGGTGTTGAATTTGTAAATTTATTTGATTTTGAATCACTAATAATTAACTAAAACCTATTTTAATCATAATTCATAGTGTGTAATTTTATTAAATAAATAAAGATAATTTGAGCTTATTATAAGGAAACTTGCAATGCAATTAAAGTATAAAAGTAAAAATATTAATATAAAACTTTGATACCACTAAATGAACTAAAAAATAGACAAAGTGAATTGAAATTAGACTAAATAAGTTAAATTTAACTCAATATAAATATTTAGACATTATGCAAGAAGTCTCTTCAATAGTAAAGTCAAACATGCAACCAAAAAAACATCCTAATCAACCTAGGCACTCCAACTACGATAAATATATAAAATAAGACCAAAATAATTTTACTATCGATTATCCTAACTTATAAAGTGTGCCACACCTCTTTGGGTATGAATGGATAATAATTTAGACTCAGATAATTATACTTTTAGTGAACTATAATGCATTACAATTAATGGGAGTTTTAACTATTTATTAGGAAATCACTAGAAAGTGTCCAAAATGACCAAACAACTAATTTAAGACATAAATTAAATAAAATTACTAAAAATAAAAAAAAATAAAAATAAAATAAATATAAAATATAACTTAATTTCCCTTAATAGCATCATATTCAACTTTCCTCCCTCTGATGCAAAGAGGTGAAATGTTTATCATCTCGTTAAGTCTTCCATGAATTTACGTGTGCAATCCTTTGTGAGAATAAAAAAAAATTGATCTTTATTTATCAAATTTTCAATGATAATTTTTATCATTGATTGAGTATATAATAAAAGTATTTTTGAGTTAAATGTGCTTGGTTATAACATGAAAAACTAGATTTTTTGACAATTGTATTGCCCCATTGTTATCACAAAAAATTGGCATTGACTCAAATTGATACTCTCTAAAATAAAATAAGAGTTTTCTTAGCCATAATACTTATGTGAAATATTATGTAAGGGTTTTATATTTAAATTCAGTAGATGATATTGTAATTATAGAATTTTTATTTGAAGACCAAGAAACCAACCCAATTTTTACTGTGAAGCAATGACCTAAAGTTGACTTCTTGTCATCAAGAGATCCTCCTCAATATAAATATATGTATCCAATTAGATATAAATATATTATGGGTATGAAATGAACACAAGGATTATAATTACCTCTTATATATATGAAAACTATCTTTATAGCTTGCAAATGCTTGAGTGATGGTTTACCCTTAAATTTAGAAACTAGTAAAGCCCCATAAATGATATAAGGTCTTGTCTTAGTGAGATAAATTAGACCTCACACAATTATTCTAAATGTATTTTAATATAGTGAAGTAATTCCATCATCCCTCATAATATTTTACCCACTTATAATTAAAGTGTCCGTGGGCTTTGAATCTTGAAGGTTTTACTTCTTTATCATGTCCTGGGGATACTTGGCTTGACAAATGAATACTTCCTCTTTATTTTGAATAAATTACAAACCAATAAAATAATTAATAATTATAAGATAATAATCTCAAATTATAATTTCATTTCTCCCTTGAATCTATTCAATATCTCCATAGAGATACCTATAAAGACCAAATGATTTACGTAGAGACATGCATATAAAACATTAGAACCAAATGCTTGCATGTAAAGAGATGGTTCATTTTGAATTATTACAAATCCTTGATATAATAACTAGATATAAATTCATTATTACCAATATATTGGATATTTATTTATACTATTAATAGAATTTTTAAACTTATATACCCAAGATTCTTTACCCTTTACCTTAAAACGTTGTGTCTGCTACACATAATTCTTCTTCAATCACTCCATTTAGGAATGAAAATTTGACATAAATTTGAAATAGTTTCCATAATTTATGCACATATACAAAAATAATTATTATTATAGTATCTTGGCATGCCACATGTGCATAGGTTTCCTCATAGCCAAATTCACATGTTTATGCAAATCATTTTGCAACTAGTCTAGCTTTTAATTTGTCAACCCTACCATCACTTTTAACCTTGGTATTATAGACAAATTTTTTACCAATAAATTATTTATTCAAATAATTTTTAAATAAATTATATGTATCATTCCTCTCAATTGAATCCATCTCTAATTTCATAGCATCAATCCATTCTTTATTTTGACTAACTTCTGCATAACTTTTAGGTTCACTAGTCATATATGATAATGAAAACATAGTATTTTAATCATAAATATCATCAAATAAGTTAACTTAATAATTTTTTATAAGAGTGATCCTTATCTCATAATTTTGATCTAAAATCTAATTGGCTGGATGAGGATTCAACAAATGTTTATTCTTGCTTGGTGTTGACGAAGATGGATGACTAGTCTCTTGTAAAGATCTAATATTATTTTATATTGAACCAGAAATCCATGCAGGACTTTGAAATCATTAAAAATAAAATTTAATAGGCTGCATAAATTCAATTATGACTTGTGTATCTACATGATTAGAATCAACATACACCTCATTTGCAAAAAAATTACAATCCCTAAAAACAATTTTAGATTTACTAGTAGGATAATAAAACTTGTATGCCTTACTTTCATCACTATAACCTCTAAAAATGTGATAGATAATATTAGGATCTTATATATCACAACTACCTTTATTTTTGGTGATATGAATTCTTCTGTTTCCTTAAACTTGGTTATACTTTTCATCTTCCAATTGCCCTTGTATTTTGAAAGAATCATCTAACTTGTTGAAACTTTTTTTTTGATTTATCATACGATTTGAACAACCTAAATTAAGTGATAATAAATTATTTATATTAAATATTCTAAAAAATAACATGAGAAAATAATATGAGTGCTCTTAAAACTCAATTTATTCAGCTTGAAAGTCCTTCTCTTCCCTCTCTTGATTAATTTGATTCTTAGTTGCTAGTATCCTACAATCATTTATTATGTGTCCTATTTTTTTACAATAATGACAAGTAAAATATTTATTATTCTTACATGTGAAGTTAGTTTCAAATTTTACCTTTGAATTTGAGATTTTAAAACTCCCTTGATTCTAGTTTTATTTTTATTTTTGGTCTTTGAAATCTTTTCCTTGGTTTCAAGTGCCTATTCTAAACCATATTCTAGATCTCCTACATATAGTCTCATCTTATCCTTATGGGACATGAGAGACCCAACCTTCTCATCAAAATTTATAATGTTAATGTATTTATACTCTTGAAGATTGATCATAATATACAATCAATTTAGATTAAAATATTTTCTTCACTATAACATTATATTTTATAGTTTCTCCATAAACCCTCATTCTATTAACTAAATCATTTACCCTTATGCAATAATCTACTACTACTTCAAAATCTAACATTCTTAATTTATCAAAATTCATTTTAAGGGTTTAAAGTTTTTATTATCTTAACTTAATAGAGACTTTATATGAAGTATCCAAGGTAATACATGCCTCATGGACATTATTTCATTATTGAATCCTATAATTCTTGGATTAATGCTTGGGTCTATGACACTCTAAAGATAGAAGAAAACTTGTGCATCCCCCTTTTTTTCATTCTTTTTTATTCTAATTTTTTCTCATGTTAAGATATCATAATATTGAGGTGGTGTTTACTCATGGAGAACATTATCCCAAACTCTTTTACACACAATAATATTTTTCAATTGATCTCTCCAATACTCAAAGTTGTCACATTTCAAAATAAGAATATTCATGGAAGTAAAATTCATTGAAACCATTATTTCTTCTAATAATGGCCTGAAAAACCTTCTAAACCTTGATTAAACACATATATGATACCAAATTAAATTTTATAATAATTTTATTGAGTGAAAATCATATTTTTTTCTCTATAAAATATAAGCTATGTATCAACAAAACTGTCCCATAATTACTAGTTTTGTAAGTAAAATTGTTAACTAAAAACTATACTGAATAACTTTAAACTTGAAAATATATGATTGATGGTATAAATTAATATATAACTAAAACAATATTAGAGATAAAACACACAAAAATATTATCAATTAAAATTAATGTAACACATTTCTATTATGTGCAACTTTATTAAATAAAGAAAGCTAATTTGAGCTTATTACAAGGAAACTTGTAATGCAAGTAAAGTCTAAAAGTAAAAATATTAGTATCAAACTCCAAACCACTAAGTGAATTAAAAATAGACTAAGTGAATTGAAAATAGATTAAGTGAATTTAAAATATACTAAGTGAATTTAAATTATACTAAATAAGTTAAGTTTAACTCACTGTAAAGTTTTGGATATCATACAAGAAGACTCTTCAATAGTAAATACAAACATGCAACCAAAAAAGCATCTTAGTCAACTTACACGTCCCAAATGAGCTAAATATATAAAATAAGACCAAAATAAATTTATTATTAGTTATCCTAACTTATAAAGTGTGTCTTACCTCTTTTGGTATGAATGTATAATGATTTAAATTTAGCTAAGTACACTTTTATGAGTTATTATTATTTGTTTGGTCATTTTTGACACTTTCAAGTAATTTCTTAAAAAATATATGGAACTGTCAATTAACATATGGCATAACTCATCGAAAGACTTGAATTTATTGAACACTATTTATTCATTGAGTGGTGAAAGAAATTTTTTAGTGAACGTGTCTTGTAACTCATTATATATGGTAGGATTGGTAAAATTATCTAGCATGGTATTATAATAAAATACATATTCACTAATTGGATCATTTGACCCTTGATTTTAGAAATTTGCACATAAGATAGATTCTCATCAATGTTGATGGAAACATGTGCTAGAAATTGATTTTTCAAAGGGTTGAATGTGTTGATTAATTGTATAAATAGCTAATAAAAATAATAAATATCATATTAGTTGATAATTATTATAAATTTCTTGGTCAATAATTGATCATTGGATGCATAGTCCAAGCATGTTGCATGGAAGGATTTGAGGTGTTGTTCAAGATCACCTTTACCATTATATATTATAAGCTTAAGAGATAAAAACCCTATAGGTAACGTATATGAAATAATAATTAAGGATAATTTATTATGGATAAAATAATTAAAATCTATTGAGTGCCTATCTTTATAACTACCTTGCTTTAATTACAACACCTTAGCATATAGAGCTAAAGTAATCTACTCGAGGGAATGTGTAGTAGGTGAGGTTAATGATGTAATATTTTAGTCATAAAATATGGGAATAGGTCATATATGTAGGAATAATAATGGAAATTTATTGGAATAATTTTGTTTCTCTTACACCTTGGGTAGACATCACATGTGTGAATGGAGGTGTCGATGTAGGAATAATACCAATAATAACAGTTTGAAAACATGTCATTGGGTTAATAACTCAAAATGATTGATTGAACATAGTAAAGGGATCATGTTATTATTTAATATATTTAAAAATCTTATACTTATGTAAAAAATTATATGTTAGGATTAATTTAACCACTTTATCTACTTGTTGAGGATGTTGACAAAGTCCATGGTGAAATTTGAACAAGGCTTTAACTTGGTCAAAATATACCCCATTGAGCTCATTGAGATCAATAATATTTTTGTATTCAAGAATATATATCTTGATTATTTTGATTATCATTTTATAAATTATGAATTTAAATTTAATTATTTGTTTGTATATATTCAAGGATAATTACATAATCAAAATAAGAAGAAACATTGCATATGATGGAATCATGCAAGTATGCAGAAGGATAAGGCCAAGGTGAAAAGATGTATATTATTTATGTAGGGAAATTATAAATTAAAATAAAAACCTTAAGACACAAATTTAATATTTCCCTAAAAGGGAGAAACACTAAGGAAGACCTAGGGTTGGGCATGGCTCAAGCAATAAATGGGTTCACCAATATGTTTTATCATAATTTGGATTAATTTTTTAAATCTAATTAAGATAAAGTTATTATAATAATTTAGGCCATAAAGTATGGTAATCAATAATATATATTAATGTAACATGTTTTAATTGATTTATCATGTAAGCTTACTAAATATGGAAAGTATACTAGAAGTTGAGATACTTAGTGCTTCCTTGTACTATGCAAGACTAAAACATTAGGAAGGAAACAAGGTAGGTTGGAAAAAAGAATATGATTCACTTGATACAAGTTATATATATTTTTATGTTCCAAAAAAATAATGTTAACCTTAGGTTGGTAATGCTTTTTACTATGTTATGAACTAGACAGTTCTATCCCTAGATATTTTATTCTTTGTTTGATACAAGTAAGTGCACCTATTTTTGTTGCAACTCTATGTGTGATCTTGATGTGTGGCACACATAAATCCATATCCTTCATTTAAAACTTGGAGTCCACTTTTGAGGGGAATTTAAAATTTTAGAAAGTGTAATGGGTTGAGTTATCCCCAATCATCCCTATTTATGATTAACAATTCCCTAAGCATCCAATTCTCCAAAGAGGGAAGTCAAACCATATATAGTTATTTATTTTAGTGTGACTATGTAATTATGATATTTTTTTATATGAATAAAATTTATGATTTGTTTTTTTTTAATCCTCTTTACTTATCTTGGTGTGATTCAGACTTGGTTGATGATAATTCATAGTGATTGATTTGTAAATTGGGAAGAATAGAGCAATTTTTTTAATTGTGTAGTAGTGTATACATGATAGATAAGTGCTAAAACCCATAATAAGTATACCCTTTATTTGTATTTATATGCATTTATTTGTGAAATTTATCACACCACTAACATGCTAGGTAGTTGGGTTGACCCTTAGAAAATATTAGATTTTTAAATTTGACCATTATTGGGCAAAGGATGAAACTGCCAAATTTAGTTAGTAATGTCTAGATGTTACCAAATGAATATAAAATTATTGTCCAAGAGATAGGAACATCGATATAATAATTTAAATATGTTTTAGTATGTTAATTTATTGTTTTGGTATATACTTAGATAATTCCTAAGGTTACTAACAATAATTTGGAAGGATTGGACCCATATATATCATGTGGATTTGGGATAATGGAAAATTAGAGGCATAGATGTATGCATAAGTCATGTGAGGTGAAGGTAGGTCAAAACTAACATTTTAAAGTGTATAATACCATATTTTAGTATTAATAAATGTATGGAATGATGAAAAAGAAAATAAACTTATAAAAATATCACAATGAGAAAAAGAAAATCTATAGTCCATATCAATTATAAGATGGTTCAACTTATTTTCAATATTTTTGGGACAAGTAGATTAGAAAAAATATATATTTGTAATCTTAATCTAGACTTAAATGAAGAGATGATCAAACATGGTAGAATTATATGCATCAAAAGTAACAAGATAACTTATTCACTCAAATTCTTGGGGTTAGGCTAAGACAATTAGGATAAATATGGATCAATTCAACTAATGATCAGGTTAGATGGGTCGAAAGGGTTAAATAGGTTAGGCTTGCTTAATGGGGTGAGATCACTCAAGAGCTTCAGCTAACCTTTCAAGATTATGGCCTATATATACTAATAGTGTGTTATTTGATATCAATAATCCTCTACAACCTAATAATGTACATTTAATACAATAAATTATGAGGCAATGAAGGATTTAGAATGACCAGACTCTATGAGGACTAAATAACATAATTTTTAGTCTATGCTACTCTCTTTGAATGGGTAAAAGTATAGTTGGATCACCCTTTTTATTTGTATGACTCAAATGGTTTGGTCATGTATATGCAATGTCATTCATTAAATAAATGAATTGGATGAGTCTAGACCTAAGGATGAAGAGTTGAATCAAATATGAAGGTGCACTAGTTGATGAGCTAGTAAATGTATTTATCAAGCTATTTTCGTTTCAGCTAATCAATTTTTATTATCTAAGGATTCAAATTATCTTATTATTACATGGTGGAATGTAGTTGATAAAAAAACCTCTAGTCAAAGATCAAAGTCAATATCACTTTGAGTGTGTTCTGCTAGAATGGAGATAACCACTCGAGGGAAATCTCATATCATGTGTTGATAGACTAGATTTAGAAGCATCACCAAAATATATGAGAGAAAATGAGAAATATGGTGAATAAGATAAATGAATATAAATTTGGATTTTATATATGTGTATGGGAATCTAACTAATTTTTTTAAAATGAAAGATTAAAGTAAATAAATAACTAAAAATACTTTCAATGTAAAAGTAAACAAGTAACTTTCATGTAACACCACACAAGTAAATTATTGTTTGATTTTAAGTTTTATGTTTCTTTATTATTTAATTATTAAAAAATTGAAATAAATACAAATATACCTATATTTTTATCTTTTTATTGTCTATGCATGAAATAATTTTATGCACCTAAATTTGCTTGCCTTAATTATTTTTACTAATCCTGCTAATTTATCATATCATAATCTTAGTTAATTAATTAAATATTATTTCTCATTAAAATTTCCTACATCCTAATAACCTTTATACACCCCCATGATAATTAATCATCTCATTATCTTACTAACATCCCACTTAACTACTAATTCTACCTCATTAACTAGCCACTAACCCACTTTCCAGTTAAAAATTCATATTTATTCCAACTACCATCCTAGCCAACCTACCCCTAGAATTTCCTACATACCTATAGACCTTAAACCCCATAAAATCCATATATAATCTCTATTATCCCTTAATATAACCTAGAAGTCTATAGATCTAGATAACTCTCTCTAAAATTATAGAATTCTCTAAACTAGAGAATTCTAAGGAATTAAAAATTCTTCTAAAACTCCCTCAATCAAATTATAAATAGATATACTTGGAACATGGATAATCTATGTAGAAAATTCAATAGACTTCCTTGCATCCACATAAAATCCATCTAAATCACTCACACTCTCTTGAAATCCATTCAAACATCCAAAGAAGCCATTAAAGCCATATTGAAGCCATTATAAACGAATCCACATACAAGTCAAGTAAGTATTAGATAATCAGTTGGAAAATCTTTGAGGGAAGATACTAGGAGTAAGGTGATGGTAAGGATTTATTTCTAAATTAATTATTTTTCTTCATTTCTCTCTTTTTGATGTTATTGTGCTTTTGGGTTAAAATTACTATTTATAGTAGTTTTGATTCATAGCTCAAAAATACAATCATACTTTGGTGACCACAGTAGGAGCCATCCTTTAAATTTACCATTTTACATGTTATATGTGTTAAGATATCTTGTAGGAATGGCTGGATGAAGAGTTAGCTCCATATTTTATCAAGTTTTCATGTCATAGACAAAGTGCAGTTTTGCTCTACAAACTGTGATATTACACAGGAGGTATTGAAGACACTAGTTATGATATTACATAAACTATATGATCTAACCATTAATAGTTGGATTTTTTGGTATTTTTTAAAACCTTTTAAATATTTCATCTTGCAAAGGGTGAATTTGTTGTTTAATTACAATTTTGAACATCAAAGTGCAGTTTTGAAAGGATATAGTATTAAAGTCAAAAATTAGTCCTATACACATCTTTTAGCTTTCTATAAGATTATATTAATTTGATTTGTATTATAGGGTTAAAATCAAATTATACCACATTTATTAGGAATATTAATTTTATACTAATCAAAATTGTGCTTTTTTAGTCACGGTATTGATTCAAAATTATGGTTTTGCCTCTAGAAAAGGTGATTTTGACCTGAACATAAAAACATTAACCTACACTACTAAATTTTACATTCTAATATCTTTTATATATAATTGTCATTTTCTCACATGAAGGAGGAGGTGCTATCTAGAAAAATCTAAAACTTCCTAAATACCCCTTTTGACTACCTACTGCAATAATGCATATTCAAAAAGGTGATATTGACTACTAACTACAGTTTTGCAAGTTTCAAAGTTAGTTTTGCAAGATAGATAGATAGTGATTATTGAATCTATTTTATAACCTTAGTCATAAATCCCTAGTTTATTTTAGATAAGATTAGCTTTTTATCCTAAATAGTTTTAGAATCTTCCTATTATGTATATATCTAACTAGGTTTTTAACCTTTTACAATACCATATTTTATGAAAGGTGGTTTTGTTGTCCATAATTGGTTTTACATATTGATAGGTGGTTTTGAATTATATAGTTTAAATAATACATTGATCTAGTTAGAATTTAATATAACCTTAAATATTCATATCATTCTGAAAATAACTTTTATCATTCTATAAATATTAACATTTTGTAAATAATTTTGACATCTTGATCATTCTATAGATATTTTTAGTTTATTGATAATTTTTTTATTTCTATAAAACCATAGGTTGAAAAGAGTGGTATTACTACCTAGAGTCAATTTTGAATATAAATAGTCAGTTTTGAGTAAAACAAGTCAAATAATATATTTGTCTAGTCAAATATAAAATATAGTTTTATTTCAGCCATTTTGTGCATTCTGTAAATATTTGTTAATCATTTTGTACATATTTTTCATTTCTTTTCTAAAATATGATGTGTTTTCCCAAAGCCACAAAATTATTTATCGTGAATTGTGATATTGACTTAGACTTACGGTATTGCATTAACCATAATCTATTTCTCTTAACTGTGTGGTTAGAGTTAATTAACAACTTGAAAAATTGCATATTAATGAGTTGTAGTATTGACACAATGTTTTAGTTTTGTATATTCTATAATCAATTTTGAATCAACTAATTGTGTAAGTGTAGTTTTACAAATTTAGAGGTGGTTTGACTATTTTGAAACTACTAATCATTTTCTATGTAGAAAATCTTAGCAGGATATTCTAGATTAGTTTACTAACACATTTTATTAAAAGATCAATACTTAGTATATAATTTTAATCTTGAATTTGTATATATCTTTACTTGTTTTATTAGATAATTCTATCACATAATTAATTAGTCAGATAAAATAAATCTTCTATTTTCTTGTTTGCCAACCCATTTTTACTTTCTAGGAGTACAACTTGACATGGAATTCATTCCCATGCACTTGACTAGTTATTAGGGGTTGGTGGTTCAGATTTCATCACCATGCATTCAACCAAAATCCATGTTCTAGCAGAGTATAAATATTAGAGACAACTATTATTAGGTAGATTTATTGACCCCATATACCTTGCATATGTCAAGGATGACCCTAGATACCTTTATGTAAACCTAGTTTAGGACCTATCAATCATAATAGATGAATTTATAGAGTTAGGATCTCAAAAGTGACATTTAAGTGTAAATGGGGTTAAGAGGGTTCAACACATTTTGTAATGGGTCATTATCCTACAACCTCACTTGTGAAGTTGTTAGACGACGCAGTTGTTGGGTTACACACATTTTTTGTTTATTAATAATAGGGATTGTGATTTGACATGTTTGTGTGTGTGTTGTGATACGACCCATACTATTTGTGGGCTAAGTCAACCTATCCATTTATCATCAAAACACCTAGAAATTTTTGTACGACACCCCATCTTAAGACAAGAACAAACTATTTCATATTCATATCATCATCCACACATTTGTGTATTAAATTTTTTTTGGAACCAAAAATATATTTGAAACCCATCACTCTTAATCCTAGTTATCACTTCATTCAACCTATCCTTGATTGAATATTATCAATGTCTATAGCCTTGTTAGGTCTTGTCTAGAATCCTGTCATCTTATCATTTTACTGATTCATACCTAACACCCATCCAATCATCATCTTGTTAGTGTGAAGAAGCATTTAGTTATCTCATACCTTAGTTACCTAAGCATAATCAGAGGTATAAAAAATCACCAAAGGATCAAGGTCAAGCCTCTAATCCTAATATAACTAAATATCACTCTATCCCATACCATTACATTAATACCATCAAAATTTGAGGCCCCCATGAGCCTGCACATCATCATCCACCATCCTCAAAATCAATTAGTAAATAACTGATTATGTAGTCATTACATGACATGACAAGATCATAGTTGTTGGAGCAACTCCAAAGGACCCATCCACCACCTCATCTCAAAAAGTCAATATCCCTAAGATGGCCTTAATTTATTCTAATAAACTATATGATATCATCTAATAGCTAGAGAAGATCCCTACCTACACCTCTCTTATGGATCTTCTCAAGACATCATCCATGCATCAAGAGATACTAAATCAAGTCCCAAAAGACTTAAAAGTCCCTAGGGATATTAACACAAGTCAATTTTAGGCCTTGATGGTTCATTTATCCCCTCCCAATAAATCACCTTTAGTTCTCAAGATATGCCACCCATAGGCCCTCACCACAATTATCCATTATTCATTAAGATTTCCATCGCCAATCACAAGATCCCACAAGTAAATATAGATAAAATATCAACCCTAGATTTGTGTAATCTTGAATTTATTAAGAAGATGGGGTACTCTAAATCTTCATTAGGTCCCACCTTAATAATGATTAAAGCATATGATGATAATGAGAGGATATCTATAGGCACAATTTGTCTTCTTATAGCCATGGGACCTATAGTCCACAAAACCCTAATTCATGTAGTGGATGTAAATCTCCCATATAATCTATTTTTGGGATGCCCTTAAATCCATGAGATGAGAGCAGTACCCTATACCCTCCACCTATGCCTAAATTTTTTTCATTCTAAAATAGAGGTCAAAATACTAAGGGAAATTGAACACTTTCATAGCTACTAAATGGACCAATCAAATCCTATTTGATTCTACCCTAACACCCATAGTTCCTATTATGATCCTAAAGTTATGAAATATATCTACCCTAATGATCTATCACCTACTTCATCTGAATCCCTAGACATCACCCATATCAAAATTATTACCAAGGGCTATAAGGAGTATGAATATAAAACTCTATGTTTAAGAAACTTGCCACTATCCCCATGCAGCTATGGGTCCCTTATTATGAGGTAAGATAAACCCATTTCTTATTAGTTTAGGTCTATGACCTTCAAAGTGTAGGTGTGTTATCAGATGAATATTTTTAAGAACCTAATGATTCATGGTTAATTTTTAAATATGAGGCCTTATAATTTCATAGGCATAAATATCCCCAGCTTCAAACAATGCTTCAAAACATGAACTACAATTTCAAAGGACTAGGTAGAGAAAAATAATGTAAGTTAGAACCCATCAGGGTTCAAGAACATCCAAAACATATTATCCTAGGGTATAAACCATTAGGCATTGACCTAAATGCTATCATTATGGATACTTCTTTGGTTTTTAAAGAGTTTAATTATGATAAAAAAGTTGAGATGGGTTCCATTGATAACTTCTATGAAGACTTAATTGCCATAAACCTCTTTTTTGAAATTGCCATTTCCACCATCAACATCCACCTCTGCTTCCCCATACTCATATTCCAAGATCAAAATAATGAGACATAGTTTAATGTATTCTAAAATGATGATGCCATCATTGAATATCTATGATCTTGGGATTTCATGCCATCAGGAGACCACAAGAAGGGATTCACTATCCATCTAAATGAGTATGCTTATTTTAGAAAGCAAAAAGAATCACTAAATCAAATAGCATAAGAAGAATATGAAGAAAATAATCCCTCTTCAAACATAGTATAAATATAGTCAAATCTTGATGAATAAGAGTCTTATCCAAAATTAGATGCAAAACTTCTAGAAAAATTTGCTTCAAGAGAAGTGCCATAGCCCCTAACCTATATTTAAGATCAGTCACCTTAACTTATTGAGGAGGTCATATAAGTAAATATTGGAACACATGAAAATCCTAGAATTATTAAATTGGAGGAAATTCTCACATTTGGAGAACAACACATTCTCATTGAGTTTCTTAGGGAATTTATAGATGTATTTACATGGAGCTATTCTAACATGCCTGGGTTGGATCCTACCTTGGTGGTACATAAATTAGTGGTTCATTCAAATACTAAACTATTTAAAGATAAAATCCACAAAATGCACCCCAAGGTATCACTAGTGGTCAAAGAAGAACTAAAAAATTCTTGCAAGCTAGATTTATTTGACCAATTGACTACTTTGAGTGAATCTCGAATATTATCCCTGTTACCAAACCACAAGGACGAATAAGAATCTGCATCAACTTCTAAGACAAATAAGGCTTTCCCTAAAGATAAATTTCCTCTAACCAATAATTACATGATCATGGATTCTACTTTAGGATACAAGATGCTTTCCCTCATGGATGGTTTTTATGGCTATAATCAAATAAAAATTACTCCCAAAGATCAAAATAAAACTACATTTATCACTTCATGGGGGACATTTTGATACCAATTAATGCCTTTTGGTTTGAAAAATGAGAGATCCACTTATAAAATAAATATAACAATCATATTCCATAATATGATGCATGATATTGTGGAAGACTATGTGGATGACATAATATGAAAGTCAAAGCTCCGATCAGAACATTCAATGGTCCTACAAATGATTTTTGAGAGGCATAAGGAATATAAAGTTAGATTTAACCCTGATAAATGTGTATTTGGAGTCCCATTAGGCATAAGTTTTGGGTTCATAGTCTTAAGGTGAGACATTGAAGTAGACCTTGCTAAAGTGAAAACTATTATTGGAATGCTTCCTCCTAAGAACTTGGATTAATTAAGAAGCCTTCAAGGGAAACTATAGGACATCCATTAGTTTATATCATAGTTGGTAGATAAGTTCCATACCTTCACTCATATCTTAAATAAAGGGGCTCAATTCGACTAGAAATTATAATGTCAAAAGGCATTTGATAATCTTAAACAATATCTAGTAAAGCCTCCAATCTTATCAGCGCATATTTTAGAAAGGCCGTAACTCTTATATATTTTTCTACACCTTTTTCTATAGGGTATTTACTAGTTTAACATAATTATGAAGGAAAATAAAAATATATTTATTATCTAAGTAGAATGTTAATTTCATATGAGCTTAATTACACCCATATTGAGAAAGCTTAATTGGTTCTAATTTTTACCTCATAAAAACTCAAGCATTATATGTTGAACAAACAAGTCAAGATCATAACAAAAGTTGACCCACTAAAATATATGTTATCTAAATCAACCCTAAGTGGATGAATGGCTAAATGGATCATGTTATTTGGTGAATTTGATATCGATTATGTAAATCAAAAGTCCATTAAGGGGCAAGTTATTGTTGATCAACTAGCAACAACACCCATAATAGACACAAAACCATTATCATGGCCTTCCCAAATGAATCTTTACTAACAATTGAGGAATCAACTAGATATAAATTATATTTTTATGGCTCTTTTACAATGGATGGGTTAGAAGTAATAATATTTTTGGTAACCCCACAAGGTGACTTAATCCCTAAAGCCTTTCAAATCACTTTCCCATGCACAAATAATGTTACTAAAGATGAGGCATTAGTTAATGGATTAAAATTCACCATCCACTAGAACATCCAACATCTTTATGTCT
This sequence comes from Torreya grandis, assembly GCA_037957365.1. NCBI lineage: Eukaryota > Viridiplantae > Streptophyta > Pinopsida > Cupressales > Taxaceae > Torreya > Torreya grandis. Next base: position 139,503 of record JARHVA010003765.1, on the reverse strand, counting down.
TTAATAATTCTTAGTTAATTATAAAATAGGTGAATGAAGAGTTCTAGATAAAAGATGAGAAATGACTTCCTTATAAATAAAATGTTGATAAATTAAAGAATTTTTTTCAATCTATAACTTTTGAGAAAGATCCTATAGTAATTAAAAATTATATTGACTCAATGGATGCTATTGGTTCTCTGATAGATCTTTTAGAAAATGTAATTAAGGCAAGTTTATAGTTGAATAATTGTTATTGATTTCCCATCAAACAATGGCTCATTATCAAATTTGTGCCATACCTAATCCTTGTCACCCTTGGTACTATGACATTTATACCTACCTCCATGATGATATACTTCCACTAGACCTTAATCATCATCAACATAAAGTCTTCATCTATCACACATCCCATTCTACCATCTTTGACATCATGCTCTATTAACAAGGCTATTATGAGACTTTGTTAAGATGTCTAAAATTAGAGGAGGCTATTATTATAATAAAGGAGATCCATGACAATATCTATGGAGGGCATGTCAATGGGATGGCCCTAGCCAAGAATTTAATCTAGACTAGATACTATTGGCCCATAATGGATCATGATACTTGCTAGTATATATGCAAATGTGTAGCCTATCAGAAGCATGGCAATATCATCCTTGCCCCACTACAAGAACTAAAACCTTTAATGATTCCATTGCCATTTCAAATATAGGGAATAGATATTATTAGCAATATTAATTTTATGTCATTATATGGACATAAATTCATAATCATAACTATGGTTTATTTCACCAAATGGGTCAAAATAATGCCACTAATTTATACCATAGATCTACAAATATCAAAATTAGTTATGAATCAAATTATTTACCACTTTAGAATCCAATTAATTTTGAATTATATTATTTTCCACTTTATAATCCTAGCTAAAATAATATTAGATAATGGAAAATATTTCAAGAATCAAGAATTAGAAGATTTGTGCAATCATTATCACATTGAGTAGCATTTCTCTACACCCTACTATCCCTAGGGTAATGTTCATGTAGAAGAAACTAATAAAACACTTATAAAAATTCTCAAGAAAATTGTTAATGATGTTGGCATAAATTTGCATTTACAAATATATCCATCTCTTTGGTCTTATATAACCAACATCAAAACACCTAATGGGGCTACTCTGTATTCTTTGGTCTATGGAGTAGAAGAAATATTTCTTGTTGAAATTGAGCTCCCCTCCTTAAGAATATATTTACAGGGTATGATAAAAGATAATAACTATAGACAAGAAATGTTACATGATCTCAAGTTATTAGATGAAAACCATAAAAACTAATCATCTTTGGGTTTATTAAAATAAACCTAAGGGCCAATGTAAAAAAATATATATTTTAGAGAATTTGAATTTGGTGACCTAGTCCTAAAAGAGAATCATAAAAAAACCAATGTAGAGTGTGAAAATAAAGGTAAATTTGAATTTATTTAGCTTGGGCCCTATGTTATTATTACAAAATTTGGATCAGGAGCCTATAAATTGGCCATATTAGATGGTGATGAGCTTCATGAGCCCATGAATATTATGCACCTAACACATTTTTACACTTAGAGAGCTCCAAATATCCTCTATCTATATGACCCCACTCTTGGGAGCACACCCATCCATTTTCACCCCACTTCTTTCATCTTTTTGTCCATCCACTCATTTCCCATATGACCTTGATCCTAATAGTGGGTATATAATATATGCTTTTAAAAAATCAAGAGATATAATTATCATCAATGGGGTAGATCATTGCTGAAAATGTGAAGGGGATACCTATTGAGGAGATATCTATAACATATAATCCACTTTTAAAATAACTAATTCCATTTTAAAATTCTAATACAAATCCTAAATGCATCTTCCTAGATGAATCTTGTTGTTATCGACCTCAATCACATGCAGCTTTGTCTATCTCCATTCACTCCCTAAGAAAAATTCCATATGTACCCACTAACCTCATTGCTAAAAAATGGTCATACAATATTCATACTCTAGGATCTATAATATGTTTTGAACATAACCAAATCCTACAAGTTCACTCTAGATCCTGAGATTATTTTTATAATCAATTTTTATCCTTATCTTGATTACCACAAAGATTATATGGGCACTATCTACCATTTTGAATATCCATAGAGCCATATATTTAAATTAATTCATCTTAATATAAGTTTTTATTAGGTCATCTTTTACATACTCATCATTATTATCCTTTTATTTTACTTAGTTGACTTTTAGGTTGTTTTTTGAAAAATAGAAATCATTATTAGACCATTTTAGGGTATTAGACCATCTCATAAATAATATAATCATTATAATTTTATTTATAATGTTTAATTTTTCTTGTAAATTATGTTTCAAAATCATTTAAATCAATTTTTATCTAGTTATCTTGTTAAGAGTCAATTTATATATTTAATCTTTATTAAGTTGACTTGATTTTGTCATAGTCTTGTTATATTATCTTTTTGAGTATTAGTATTTGTACATATCTTGTATTGTCATTTATATATGTTTTCTTGTTAAGAGTCAATGTGTATATTCACATGTAAATAATTTCATTAGCTTGTCTTATTAATAATAATTATGTCATGTAATTATTATCTTATATTTACTTAATATTTTTGTATTGTCTTTTTCAGGCATTAGTTTTTGTACATATCTTATCTTGTCATTTTTATGGGAATAATGATGGATTAAAATGACTACCCCATATGGAAATTAGAAATGTCATTAATAGATTTTTTGCTCCAAGTCTTTCCTCACTTTGAATCAAATGTGACCTTAACTATCTTAATGTTGTAGGTACATCAATACCCACAATGCAATAGTAAAGTTGGATTGCCTACTTTCTAATGGATTCAAGTCCCCATAATATATATCCATTCCCCATAATCATTCCACTATCCTATTTGATCATATTAGCCTACTAACTAAACCCCTCACAACCTCCTTAGTATAGGAAGATTTTACCCAATATTAATTTGTGAGACATATTATTAAAACAAAGGATTATCTAACTATTTCCTAGCACATGTCATTAGTTATCACATTTTCCATTTCAATATGAAATCACATTATCTCATGAAAAATAAAGTACTACATCACCTATATCTAAACCATGACATACATATCACATAATAAATAAGATCATCCACATCATCAATAAATAAAGAACATCCATAATCACATCATATCATTAATAATAATCAACAAACCATCTAATCTAAATCCATACATTGACATCATATTGTAGGATTGGATCACAAAGGTTATTAGTCAAGCATTAGTCAATAAATCCATGAAAATGTATAAAGAACTCAACCAACAAAGCCGACCTATTCTAATGGGGTTTGTTAATGATAATGAAGAACAAGCTGAAAGAATGTAATACCAATTACCTTCCCAAATCAAATCAACCACCCAAGAGTGGCTCTAAACATGTTCTCCCCTTGATCTAATGCTCTTCTCTTTATCAATAATGGCTACTTTTCTCCTCCATTTCCTCAAGAACACTATGCATAAGCTAGGCTCAATAGAAGAAATATCTAATCTAGCCTATCAAATGGAGCTTGAAAATAAAAGACAATGATCACACAAAAGGTTGTGGAGATAATTATGCATTATAAGTTTATAATAAAAATATCTTAAAAATTATGTTTTATGCACTTCTATTTATATATTTTCCAAATAGGCTAAGATCAACATAAACATAAATATCCTCATAATGATTTGGGAGGAAGGGGCATTAATTAGGTATGGGTACCTCTAACCTGATATATTATGCATTTATGGCTTATGGATGCCACCCCATTGATCATGTCACTAGGTGATGTAGATATTGAGAATCAAATTCCAATAATGAACTAATCAATAACCTCCATGGAAAATCCACTTAAGCTCCTGATTTAAATTAATTATCTTAAACAAGATTTAATCAATTTTAGTGCAATTCTTTGGAAATTGGTGCACAATTAATCAAAATGGTTAGAAAGTCATATTACTGGGTTGTAATTTGACTTAATAAGAATTAGAAGGTGATGTTAGACACATACAGACCTTATTCCAATTTATGATGTTACTGACACAAAATAACAAAGGTACGTGATCTATACTAAGGAATTAGAAGAAAAGAGTGGTCTAGAGCATAAAAAGGCAAAATCATCATTTTGAATCTAAATGAATTGATAAAAGTTTAGAATGAAATAAAATGCATTGCCCTATTTAGGGACATATTGGCCTAAATCAACACTTGTTTACGACAAGCTCAAATAATTTAGTGTATTTTTTGTGACTTTGGCCTAAATTATGCATTTGAGTACAATTCGAGTAAGATTAACAATTTCAACACAAATGGTGTTAATAATTAGCTGTATACATTTTCCCCCTATTTGAGAAGGTTCAGTGAGACATTTAGATGAAGCAATGCCTTTTCAAAGAAAAAAATTGTCAAGACAAAAATGGAAATAACCCATGATTCCCCCTTGAGAGGACATACTAGGATGAAAGAGAAGGATGAAATCTTGAAAAGAGAGGAAAAGTGAGAGATTAATCCATGAAATTGATCATATCTAGATGAGATAATTCTTGCACAAGTGGTTACCATCAATGATCAAAATATAATTAGAGGTATAATGGGCATTCAGATGGGGGGACTGGGAAGGATTCAATCCAAACATGTAAGGGACACACTTTGAATGCACCTAATTTGAGAGTGAAAGTTATGCACTTATGACATTGATCAATCCTGAGACAAGTACACACTTAAACATTGTCATCATTGGCAAAAGTGTGGAAAGCTTAAAATTAGAGGAAAAGGAGATCATGGTCTCCAAAAAATGATTATAAGAGGTGCCCAAATAGGGAAGATTTGTCATGATAAGATAGTTTTACCCCAACAAGGATAATTTTGAACATTGATAAAGAATAAATAATGGATTGCTTCTATAGGGCTAATTTATATTTGTTAACCGGTTCAAATTTTATGCCCTATCATGGGCAAATTGGCAAGAAATTAGCTAAAGGATGTAACCTAAAACATAGATGAAAGTGAATGGCTGTAAACATAGATGAAATGGTGGAATGGATTCTAGATCCATAAAATCTAGGCATACTAGGATGCACAAAGTGATAACATAGATGAAAATAAGAATGAAAATGGCTGAAGTGACCTAAGATACCTCATATATCCAAGCGTTGCCTATGTAGTCCAAATGGACCTCAAGCTAATGTAGTTCACCAGAGATTGGGAGAGAATGGAATGAGGATGATCAAAAATGACCAAATATTGATTAGAATCATGATGTATGTTAAGAGATGCATGTCTAAGCATAGAGTTAGGTGTTAAACCTATTGAGCCTAGTTTATGCATAATGAGCTTGAGATCTATTCATTAGAATTGGGTTGACATAAAGACCTGAATCTAGAGCACAAAGTGATTTTTATAGCAAAATAATTAGGCATCATAAGTATAAATAACTCATAATGACATTTAATTTCAATTGTGTGGTGCTAGTTCAAATGTGAATACCTATAACTAAAGATAATGGTAAAATAATGACCAAAACTAGGGTTACAACTATTTACATTTAAACAAAGAAACAAAGACAAATAAAAAGATAAACATAAATGAATCTAACTTAAAATAAAGATATGGAAAATTGAGATTCAAGTAGGAACAATAATGTTTAAAAACAAAATAAGAATAATTTAATAACATGAGATCAAGATATTAAGAATCAAGATCCATATGGACCATTAATATGTTCTTGAAAACAAAAGATAAAAGCAAAATCAAATAGGGAAACACAAGATCAAGGTGAGACAAGAAATACTAAAAGGATAAAAGAAGGATAAATAAATGAAGTGGTAAGAAAGCACAACAAAACACCAAGAAAAAATAATAAAACATTGATAAAACTCAAATAAACACACACAAATAAAAACCAAGTTAGTGTGGTTTAAAAACAGTTGTTCATGCATGTGTAGTAGAGGCATTAATTTCTAATACAACATAATAAACTTGACACAAAAATTATTCCTTAGTTAAAGAGAAACACCAATGGAAGAAATGGAGGAAGAGAAGAAATGGAAAGGGTTCACCGAGCTAACTCCAAATGTACAAGACAAGTAGACATTGTCTACATAGTTTCATAAATATATATTACAACATGAACTTTAGGCCAAATTTAGTTCTCCCAAGCAGTGGGATAGAATACATGATGATGATCAAAAACATATGATTAATGTTGTAGAAGAAAAGGGAAGAGTTGACAAAATGAGTTTGGCCATGCAAAATGGCAAGTTGGTGGAACAAGATGACTTACAAAATGGCAAGCCAATGGGATTTAATTTTCTTGAAAAATGGTAAGATCATGACATGATGGGATGAGAGAGAATGATATTATAAAATAGTAAGTGCATGAGACAAGATGACTTACACATTAGAAAGTTAGTAGGATAAAATGCTTATAAAATGGCAAGAACGTGAGGATCAAAATGTACAAAAGTGTATGACAATGTTTTTATTCTATTGTGGATCATTTTATAATTCTTTTGGGATAACATATATACAAAATGGGAACCAACTAGTAAAGGAGATGCTCATCTTAGAGTAGAAGTTCCAATAAATAGCTATACTAGATGCAACATCACATGCTTGTAAATTGGTAAGAATGAGGATCCTGAAAAGACAACAGTGTTAACTAAAGAGAAAAAATGTAATAAATAACAATGTGCAACATGAAATGAATTTAAATAACCATATAATAGGCAAAGGATCCTAAGTTGAAAATATGTCCTTATTCACTTATCTATAAAAGAAGCTATAAAATACTATCCATGGTTGAACTAATTTGTAGAAATGGAGTTGAAGGTGTTGATAATGTTGATGAGACATAATCAAGATCATAATTGGTTGAGGATCAAATTTTTTTAAGGTTAAAACAAGCCTAAGACATAATAAAGAATATGGTTTGTAAAGAGAAGAGTCCAAAGAATAGGGTCCAATAAATAGATGGTCTAGGGTAGGATAAAGAATGAAGTTCTCAAGGAGAACTGTCCAAATAATATGGTTCTTAAAGAGAATAGTATAGGGTAGGGTAAAATATTTTTAGAGTACCAATGGTCCAAAATATTTCACTATCCAGAGTAGTGAAAGTAATAGGGCTCATGTGGGAATGGTCTAGGGTAGTATAAAATGGTAGGATAAAATTACTTTGGCACAAGTTTCCCCCATGTAAGGGGTCTTATAGACAATGGTTTGAAGTTGTTCATGCATATAACCTCTTAAGGTGCACAATGCTCATGGGCTCTATAAGTTCTTCACCATTAGGTTTAACTAGTCAATATGCCCTTTATCCATAGTTCACCATGATAACATATGGTCCCAGCTAATTAGGTTGAAACTTACCTTTTTTATTACATTTAAAATTTGTGTTCTTTTGGTTATCTTTTACAATGAAATCACCAATCTCAAAATCCTGAGGGAGAATACACTTATTATAGCTTCTTTACAATCTATTCTGATAGGCCAACAAGTTTTCTAGGGTAACCAAATGCTTGCCATCAAGAAGTTATAGTTCTTATATCCTTGAGACTCTATAGTCCTTTTCATCTTGAATATGCTCTAGTGATACTTACAATGATGGTAGCTCAATCTCAATCAGGATAATATATTATGCCCCATAAACAAGGGAGTATGGAATGGATCTTATAGGTGTTCAATGATTGGTTCTATAAGCCCAAAAGGCAGGAAAGATTTACAAGTGCTCATTATGGCAACATCATTGACAATCTTATTTAAAATGGCTACAATGGTCTTGTTTGACACCTCACCTTGTCTATTTTATTGTGGGTTATATAGAGTTGATATATTTTACTTGATCTTGAATTTTGTACAAAGAGATTTTATATCTTGGTTTACAAAGGATATGACATTATCGGATATAATACAAGCTAGAATGGCATATTGATAGATGATATGGTAATGGATGAATTTGGCTATCTACTTTTTGGTGAAATAAGTGAGAGGAATGGTCTCAATCCACTTAGTAAAATACTTGTTAGCAGTTAGGATATGCTTATGGCCATATGAAGATGTTGGGTTTATTTTCTCGATGAGATTGAGGCCCCATGTTAAGAAGGACCATGGTATTGTGATCAATTTTAGAAGTAAAGAAGGTGCATGTATCAAATTTCCATGTTGCTAATAAAAAACACACTTCTTTACATAATTTAAAGAATTAGTTTCCATTTTTGGCCAATAATAGCTTATTCCGAGGAGATTCTTTTCTAAGACTACACTATTGGTATGGGCCCCACACATTCCTTCATGAACCTCTCTCATCACTTGATTAGATTCTACTGAAGATAAATAATGAAGAAGTGTTCCATCATAGCCTTTATGATAAAGTGTGTTTTAAAGGAGGGTATAATAGGATAAATGGTGAAGTAAGAGATTATATATGTTATTAGATAGATCAAATACAAAAACATGATCATGGAAGTAGTTATAAAAATCTTGAAACCATGGTAATTCAGGTGGGGAATTGGGACCAACAATAGCATATATCCTTTTATGTACAGGCTAAAGAAGATTTTCATCAGAAACTAATATTCTTTAGTATTTTAAGTTTTGAATATCCCACTATATGTAAAGGTGAAGCCCTACAATCAATGCCTCATGCTCAACCATATTATTAATACAATAAAATTATATATGAAATGCTTTGGGAATCAGATCCCCTTGGTGTGTAATCAACAAAATGCTATCTCTAGATCCATGGTATGTAAAATATCCATCAAAATATATCATCCATTATTTAGTGTGATGCTTGTTATATTTACATAATATAATCATCTAGAAATTTGAATTTGAGTGGTTGAGTGTCTTCCATAGGGGCTTTTGTAAGTTAATCAATAATAACCTATCCCTTGATTGATTTTTGATTCTGATACTCAATGTTAAGTTCACTTAGGATCATAACCCACTTATCCATGCATCCTTGAAGAGCTAATTTAGATAATAATAATTTGAGAGGGTCCACCTTGGTGATGATAATAGTTTTGTTGTTTAACATATAATGTCATAATTTTTGGGTATTCCTTCATGGGCCTAGAGTTAGTTGTAATGAACTTGATTCTTTGGACCTATAGTTTTGCTCTCATGATGATGAAGGATATGATTTCCCACTATAGATGAATATTTATATTTATGTACATGTAAAATAACCCATAAGGGACAAAACAAAAATTTGTCCACTTGGCAAAGAAACAAAAACATCCTTTCCTTAAACAAAACAAACTCAGAAAGAGATGTACCACTACCAGGCAAAATACAAAAGTCCCTTAAAAGGAAAGAGACAAAAAGGAGAAAAGGATAAGAAAAGAAAGGGAAGTATGGGATAATTTACTTTTTGGGAAATAAACCAGGGGTATCTCATTATGATGTAGAATCCACATCAATGACTATGTCCTTTGCCATCTTATCTTTGTGTAACAAACTTCTTGATCATACTGGTGAGGATCATTCTGTCTAGGCCCATCTAGTACTTAAATTTGGCATCATATTCCTCTAACCAATTTTTGGTTTTTTGGAGTACTCCCTATTTATTTCATATAAATACCTCAAACTTATCACAAGATTTTTCAAGAGATACCAGGTCTTTTATTTCTTAGCCATTAAAAGCTTCATGAGGTACATCGATGAGATCCTTCAGAGCCTTCTCTAATAGTTATTTTGTTAGATCCACTACACCATCTAGCCTTAGCATTGCTCTTAGAGTGGCCTCAATCTCTATTCTCACAATCTTGAGAGACTGCTCTTCTCCTTTTATATCAAAATCACCATCCTTGAGCATGGTGAGCCTGTGCTTTATGGCTAATTGGCACTCTGTGGGAATCTTAATATTATTTAGAGAGCTAATGTTTTCTATGATTAAAAAATCTTTTCCCACTTTACATATTTCATCTATATTGGTCGTAAGTGCCTCCCAAATTTTGATATCAACATCATAAATATATGCTAGGGAGTTACACTCTCCTTGCCTATCTATCTCATCATCTAACCATTCCATAGCTATATGGATTATTTCTTGGCCTCGAGCTATCAAGTACTATTGCAAATATTTTTTCACCCATCCTTTGATCTTTAAATCTTCATCACAGGTGATGTCCATTGTTTTAAGGGGGATATGGGAAAGGTCAGGAGCCTAGATGGTGGTTAGAGTCACCACCTAGTGCTCACTTAGTAACTTTTGCAAGTACTAGATCATAGCCTAATTTTTTCCTTTAATTCCTCCATGGTGGATTTATCTCTATCCATTCTATGCATCACCATGTCAGCTAGGAATTGTGAAGTATGCTTCAATTCCTTCCTTGATGTTTCCCCAAGATTGTAATGGCAGATGGAATAGTTTTCCATGGGAGTATCCTTCTTCAGTGCATCTAGATGAGGAATGGCTACTTCAACACTTCTTTCCCTTATGTCAATGAATGTCATTTTGACATGCATCCTATCCTTCTTTGAGGATTATCCTTTTGCTTTTAAACAATCTAGGCTATATTGATATCCCCTACTTTGCTCATCACATCCTTCTTTTCCTTCACTTGGTCTACAATCCAAAGAAGGGGCCTGGTCTAGAAACCACCAAAGTTATGGATGCTGAGGATGGATTTGTAGTAGTGGTGAGTGGTGCTAATGGGGAAAAATCTTCTAGGAGCATCACTGGTTTAGGAAGAGGGCTTATCAAAAATTGTTGTGTGTCTTCATCGCTTCCCTACTCTTCTTTTCCCTTCTCTAGGACTGACTCAAATTGCTCCAAAACTTTGAAATCAGACCCAAACTAGCAAGACTCCATGCATAATTTGTCAATGGAAATCCCTTTTTCTATGTGTTGGATGAAGGATAGAGCAATGGCTTCTCCTTCTATAACACCCTAGGTTGATGTATCTATAGAGGCTATGGTGACTTCCTTATCATGTTTAGGTGACTCTTCACCAATCATGGCCTCAAATCCTTTATTCTTATCTAGGTCATGTACCTTGATCATGGGGAAAATCCCTTAGGGGACTTTGATTGAAATAGTATCCTTGGGGGCACTCTCCTTAGCATCTTTATTGACCTCTGAAGTTGTTGGAGTGCCCATTTGAAGGCTTGATCCCTCATCTCTTATTCTCTCACCTTTATACTACTAGTTGGGGATTAAATGTCATCCCCAAGTTCACCCTGATACCCATCATCTTTTTTTGGGTGTCCTTGACTTCATCAACTTTGTCTTGCCCATGTGACTAAGAAATAACATCTTAGACAAATACCTATATTTCTAGGGAGTGGGGCTCCTTTTTAGTAGGGGATTCTACTTGGGCGGCCACCTCAACACCAACCTTCATAAAATCATCAAAAGATAAAGGATCATATAAAGCCTTGGCCCCTTCCTCATCAACTTTACCTTCTTCTATTGTAGGCTCCCATTTTATAGATGCTCCTTCCATCATGATTATTAAAGAGGAGTGAAATTTCTCCCTATGGGTCCTTTGCCCAATTATCACCTTAGGGAGAGTGAAGGTGCACTATTTTTTAATTACCTCAACTATCAAACTTTCTTCATATGAGTCCTCCCCCTCACTCATATCCCTAGCCCTTTATGTGTATGAAGCTTGATATTCCTTTTTCTTAGGGGGCACTCCTTGCTGATTGGATCTTTGAGGAAAATTGTCCTTTACTTGATCAAAGATTTTTCTAGAGGTAGAAGGGTATTCTTGGATAATTTTTGTTTTGGTAGCTCCTCTTATTACTCACCTCCTCTCTTCATTGAATATATCTTTGGAGGAGGCTCAATTGTATCCTACTATGGAGATAGGACAGTTGGGACTGGTACTTGATTGGCCATCAGAGAAGCCCTTGAGATGGATGGCACCCATGAAACTTCCCTCCTCAAAATTGAAATAGGGATGATGCTAGCCAATGTGACCTACAATGTGAGAATTTTATCTCAAGTTTGGCCTATATTCATTATCTTCAAGAAAGACATCCCAGCTTTGGATTGGGTTGTAATCATTTTCTTAATGTCCACCAGCTTGGTGAAGTTAGTGTCTCCCAGCTTTCTTTTCCTTCTTCTTTCTATAGATGATGATGGGGCAAGAGGGTCAAAACTATATGTAGGGAGGAATGCATTTAATTATTTCACCTCCCTTAACTCTTGGAGGTTAGGGGTGTTGTATGCCCTATGGTCAACTCCATGATTCTTCAACCACCCAAAGGTTCTCATTATCCATGTCACTCACCTGGGGATGGAATCATTTTCTTCCTCAATGAAATTTGATAGAGAGATTAGCTTGGATTAGATATTTCTCCTATTGTATTTGGAGGAGAGTGTCATCTTGTCATTGACCATATCCTTAGGGAGAAGAGTTATGTCATATGTTATGACCTCTTACATTGTTAACCTCATATACTCCCACTTTTTGACATCTTCTTCAATGGTGAAATCAGACCAAAAGTATTCATAGTGGGAATGATGCCATACCACATTTGTCACCATATTTATCAACTACCTGATTTCATAATTAGGTTGGGGTGCCATCTTACCAAGTTTGTACAAACTCATTTCTGGTTCTAACCCCTTTGCCTTAGCCATATAATGACATGAATAGAAACTAATCACCATAAGAAACTTGAAAGGATTGTTTATCTTTTTCACTATAATAAGTTTATGTGATGGTAGCATCTATCTACATAGCTCCATTATTTCCAATCTTCATCTAAGTATCTGGGTAATTTGAGTGGGCATCTAGAATACCCACTCACCCTGATGTACGTGAATGTTTTAAACTAAATATAAGTGGAACCAAACTTCTTAATTACCTATTTGGATATTATAGACATTCTATTTAGGCTCCTTAGGGGGTATAACACACTCATCATGGGGTTTAATAAGTAGTTATGCACCTTAAAAAAACCATTCCTAGACCCTTCCAGGGTTACCTTAGGATATATTTCACAAATTCTCATCCTCATGTGGTGCCTGGTATGTCCTTAGAAAACCCTATTATGTACCAAACTCTACATCAGGTAAGAAGACATATAAAATGTACCTTGAAATTTCTCTTTGGAATCACATCATCTATGTGTGCAAATTTTCATTGAGGATGGTGGCCCAGTCGATCCTCTTCTTCGCTTCTAGTATGCAGAGCATGATTAAAAACATCCATGTCTCAACTTCTCAGTAGTGGGTAACACATAAATTCTAGAAACCATGACTATAACATACTAAGGCAACTCATTAAATTATACCAACTTCAAGTTATTCAACATTCTTGAGACTTTTGTTATTTTATTGGTCAACTAACACATGTTTACTACCTCCTAAATGGTTTTCTCATCATTATCAACATATTGTTAGCATTCCTTGATGCTGAGTGTGATGCTTTATAGTTAAGGGGGAATGCCAATCATGGTGCTAAGGGCCTCCAAAGTAAAGAAACATAATAATAAATTATTACCATCAATGATGGTTATAATATATAGTTGATATGCTCGAGCACATACTATGATGAGATTTGGGTATGTAACAACTAGGGGAAATGTTGTTACTAGTGTGATGTCGTTTATGTCAACATTGGCAACTGATTGTGGGAGTTTGGGGTCTTGTAAAACATTTACCAATGCCCCAAAATCCAAATTCATAACATCAATGTCCTTGATTGAATCCAATACTGATATGATGCTTCCCTTGGATGATGTTGAAGTAGCTGTCATTAGTAGTAGTGGAGGTTGAACATAGGTGGAAGTAGAAATCCTTTGTAACTTGCACTTTGATTTACTATACTCATGTCATTCTTCTCTCTATCACACTTAGTCACTTATAATAAAAAATATTTAGCTCTAAATGTGAAAGGTAAGTTCAAATGAAGAATAACACTTAATTATAATCCCTTATATTTTACAATTAGGGTTACCATTAATGCTCCTAGATAAGACATCAAATCAAAACCTACCCCCATTAATTTCTTAAGCCTCATTTGAAAAATAGAGGGAAAATACAAGGCCTTCCCTTACACGCTAAGTAACCACTCTTTCACAATATGTGGTGAAATATGAGTGAATCATAGATTTAAAAAACTCTTGTTCAAGTCTCTAGGGATTTCCTCACCTTTTCTACTTGTTATGACATTTAGGTGTTGTAAGACAAAAATTAATGAGTCCTCAATGAAACTAAGGGCACAAATTTAAATGATCCTTCTTTCACAAAAACGTGAGTGTTTGAGCATTTAGGGACCTTTTGGATAATGTCCATAAAATTGAGTGAGGCAATTTCCAAAAAGGTCACAAAGTTAACAAGCACCCGAGCACCTCCACGTGGCATGAATATTTTTTATTATTAAAAATAGACATTAGATCCTTGGGGATTTTTACCACCATGTACACAAAAAGGTAAGTAGGGTAATTTTTTAAAGAGGCCCGAAACATCTGAGGACTTGATGTTCTGCAAAGTTTCCAAATCAAAAAGAAACTAAGAGCATGGCCAATTTCTCCACTTATATGAACTTATTCCAAAATGGAAGGAGTGAAAAATACTCCCATCTCCCAAATCTCACTCTCAGGAGGGATCCCTTAAGTCAAATACATATTTTTAAGTTGGTTCATCAGACTATTCCTAACCTTAATCACCAAAACACATAAGTGTAACATGTTATTTTTATCTGGGACACCGACATACTTCCTCTTTTGAGTGTGAAGGATCCAATCTTTGGAAAAATACTTGGTTACACACTCCTTTGTTTATTCTAGACTCTCATGCCATAGAATACTTTCTCCACACATGGTTAATTTTAAAATCTTTCTTGAGCCTTCCTTAGGTATTTTCCATCTTTGATAGACATCCCTCTAGACTCATCTAACCAAGATAATAGACATGATTTCTCATATTATATGACCCAATATTTCCTCTTGATGAGGAATGCAGGAAACTAAGACATTGAAGCTCTCTTAAATTTGGCATAGGGCATAACTCATACAAAGACGTAAATTGCTCCAACATAATTTTAGGCACTCACATCACCCTTTTGGCTAACTTGTTATCTTACAAAGATCATATATAAATTTTTAGGGATTTAAAAGTGTTTTTAATGATCATTTAACCTCTTATCTAGCTTACAAATCTTTTGCACTTGATTTATAGATCATTTAATACCCTGCACACTCATAAACATACATACAAACCTATTTTATAAGTAATTTTGTACACCTATGTACCTTCACATGTGACAAAAATTATTTGATAAGGTGTTAAAATGACCTAGATAGGTCACCAAGGCCATTTAAAGGTTGAATTTATCCATTATAAGGAATTTGAAGACCTCTTTCTTCCATCGAGTCAAAACTAGCTTTTAAGACAACTTGTGAGTGCCTTAGGGTCTTAAGGATGCTTCATAAAGGATAACCATTGTCAAAATATTTTAAAATATGTTGGCACATTATTCCCTACCATTCCCTAACCTAAAGACAAGGCTATAGCTCCTCTCAAGTTATTACCTGAGTATATTCCACAATATGGAGAGGTATATTATCTTTGGCACCAATATGGTACCAGTCATAATGATCATTGTTGCATTCTCAATTAGACCTTCATGATCACATTATAACCATTCCTACACCCACTATTCTTCCTCCCATAGGTCACACACATAATAAGGCTCATCTTTCTTCACCTATGGCTCCTGTTCCACCTCCATATTCTCCCTCACCCATGGTTCCTTCTCCACTAGAGTTACCACCTTCATGTCCCATAAATACCATTCTTATTCCAACATCTACTCACCTTATTTAGTATTCTATGCATGAGATCCCTCATGATCATTATCATTTATCTATACCTACATTTTATATTAAAGATATTCGATGAGAGGTATTTTCTCAATTTTCCCTAAGGATAGATGGGACTCTTGATATAATTAAGATCTTGTTATCAATCAAATTTTCACCCTTTGGAAGGTACTTAAATCATTATAAATTTGGAATAACATGGAAATAATTATAGGCTATGGGTAGCCTAAACTTGGATTGAATCTCTAGGTTAAAGGGATAGATCCCTTGATGTATCACTTGGGATCATAAAATACTCTACCAAATTGATAGGAAAAGAGAGAGAAACCTACTCTAATAGAGGTGATTGACCAAAATAGTTTAACCACTACCAACTAACTACATATGCACTTCAACCATAAGACTAACTTATAATAAAGATAAGTCCCAATCTATCTCTTTATATACACACTTCATTATGGAGGTAGTGAAATATGTTTGGGATAGGAGGACTAGTCAAGAGGTCATAGAATGACACTAGTGAATAGGATACTCACTCAACCTTCACAGCTCACTTAAACACTTCACAAGATCTACAAAAATTATTTTAAATTGAACATGAATGTAAGGAAGGAAAAACATGCCAAGGAAGCAAAACTATCACTTAACAAGATCTTCTAGTCATGAACACACATTGAAACCAGTCAAAAGAGGAGGTAAAACAAGACTTTTATCATTGATCAAAGGCTTGAAAATGGGTAGGGATTTACCATATCTAGAGGGAGGATACAAACATATCATATCAAAGCTAAATTTATAAAAAAGTTAGAGAGAGAAAGAGAGAAGGTCGTATAAGAGAGATGACAAGTGTATCATGAGAGTTACATTCAATAAAGGAGATATGAAACTATATGAATAGGTATTAGAGGACTTCTACTCTCCTAAATATTCTTTCCTCCTCCAAGTGGTGTGAAAGTCTCAAACCTTCCTTGACACCTTGCACCTGATCTTCAAAACTACACCTTCTCTTGGATTGTGATGGAGAAATGGCACTCTTGACTATTAGGTCATGTTGAAATTATGATCTAAGAATTTGACTCAAGAGAGGATGGTTAGTATGGTTTTAGTTCCAAAATGAAAAAAAATGAAAGAAACACACTAATATCATAACATCTCTAGGCCTATACACTAGGGAGAGCTTAGTTGACAAAAACAAATGACAAACATAACTAAAAATTAAGGAATAAAACACAAGAAATTTTCACCTTCCTTGGATGCTCCAAATGCCTTTATAGTAGTGGTTTGCTCAGCTTGTGCTCATGAAGTCCTTGACAATGGAAGCTTGGATACCTCCATCTCTCCTTGGAACATTTGTCTTATATCTTGGATTGACTTGGAATCAATTTGGCATAGTAACACTAATTACTTGAAGCTTTTGGAACCATTTGTGCATTATAACTTTGCATTTTCAAGTCTTAGAAATGATGTTCATAGCATCCCTATTTATAGATTTTTGGAATTGATCAGAATCAACTTGAACCATCCATCTCAGGATTGAGATGTGTGGATAAATATTAATTCAATTATTTAATTAAAATTTATAATTATCCTCATCATGACATTAGAAGAAGGGGAAATTAAGAGGCATGGAGGGCATGAATCTTGATATTTGTCTCATTTATGGCCTAGGGATTCTTCCCAAGAAATGAGGTCACCTGATGATGTAGATATTTAATATTCATTTTTAAAAACAATTATTTAACAAGTTTCCATGGAATTATTGATTAGGCCTTGATTTGGATTAATTAGCTCTTAAGCATGTTTAAGCACTTTATGCACAAATTAATCAGATTGATTAAAATGCCTTAATATTGGTCAAAATTTTGACTGAATTAGAATTGGAAAGAAATGTCAAAAGAATTGGATATATTATTCCATTTATGATGTTATCGATAAAAAATAATAAATGCATACATCTTTTGTAGAATATTTGATAGGATAGAGCAATCTAGAGCACCCAGGTATAAAATTGGCATTTTGACTCAGAATGATCTGATCAAAGTTAGTTGGCCCATAAATTGTATTGCCCCATTTAGGAATACCCTAGCCAAAATTGGTAGTTGAATATGTAATTTTCACATCATTTAGTGTGTTTTAGTATTTTTAGGCCAAATTGTGTATTTTGGGTGGAACTTGGCCAAAATCCTGATTGGAGGTTATCGGTGGCCAGTTTTAGGTGTCTACAATTTGCTCCTATTTGGGAAGTGTTGAAAGTTATAAGTATAGTAACATCTTATCAAATAATTAAAAGTTCATGTATGCTTACAACTATAATGATGATAAACTAATTATATGATGCCCCCTCGAGGGAATGATTGGCACAAGTAGGTCGACAGCCAGTCCCTCAAAAAGAAAGAAGCAAAATAAGGGGACCAAAGAAAGGAAAGATGATAGGGTGAAAACATAATGATACTGAAAAGGTATTTAAATTCACTAAGAATACAAGTTGGATAATTCATAATGGTTTGCCCAAAGGCGGTTATAAACATTGTACCCTGATAGTGGTAATGTGGTATGATAACACAATGATTTACCCAAAGGCGGTTATAATCATAGAGAAGATGGAGCTACCCCTATTAGGATAGACAAACAAGATAATAAAATGGCCCTGTATAAATGGAAAAAGTAAAGTGGTGACGACATAATTATTTGCCCAAAATTGGTTATAATCATTGAGAAATGTAGGTGGGATGGTGCACAATAGTTTGCCTAAAGGTGATTAAAAGCATTGTACCCCGATAGTGGCAACATTATATTATAACACAATGATTTGCTCAAAGTTAGTTATAATCATTGAGAAGATGAAGTTGCCCCAGTTAGGACAAAGAAACAAGATAATAACATGCCCCTATATAGGTAGAAAAAGTAAAGTGGTGACAACACAATGATTTGCCCAAAGGCAGTTATAATCATTGAGAAATGTAGGTGGGATAGTGTGCAATGTTTTACCCAAAGGCACATATAATCATTAGACCTTGATTATGGAAAACACGATAAGCTTGGCTAAAGAAGATGATAACTTAGCATAGAGGGTACTGATGAATTGGAAAAACCTACTATTAGGGAGATGCTTATCTAAACTGATAAAGGTTGAAATTTTTTCATGGTTAATTACTCTATTTGTGATATGATTGGTATTGAATAAAGATGTTGATGTTGAAGAGATGCCACCATTACTGAATAGACTTCTTGAAGCTTAGGTTTGTTGTAGCGCATGTCATTAGGCATCATGGTATAACATCATGAAGACTTGGACAAAATATGCATAAAGATTGACTCCTATAATCCAATACTCAATAGAAAACAATGCACCAATAATATAAACTATGATGACAATGTAAACATATGAATATAGATGGATTAAAGTGTAAGTTTGGGCAAGGAATCACCCAATGAACACACATAAACTAAATTAAAGCAATAGTGCTAAAAGAAAATAAATAGATAAAATAACAAACAATAAAGAAACACTCAATAGAAACCCTATGAACATTGGCCCTAGAAAATAGGTGATAACTTACCAAAAAAAATGAGGGAATAGAAAAAAACGAAGGGGGTGGTCAAGTTATCTCCATATGCACTAGGCAAGTGGATGTTTCCTACATAGTTCCATAGACGTAATATCCAATAAAAAACTTTAGGTCAAATGTAGTTCTCCCAGGGAATGGGAAGAATGTGATAACTGAGGAAAAAAATAGAATGGATGTGATAGAAGAAGAGAAATGGTCTTGCAAAATGGAAAGTGTATGAGAGAAAAGGCCAAAAAGGATGGGGAAAATAAATGACAAGTTATTTGCTTGTAACTTAGTAAGGGTTCCCAAAATCCTTAAGGTAAAGAAGTGGTTAATGTTTTTGTTCCTTTCTAATGATTTTTTAAATGTTTTTGGTATTTTTTGAAGTATCTCAACTCGATCAATAAAGATGAGACACTAAATGGTTTAAGCTCACAAAATGGTGAGAGTGTGGCTTAGGTTTCTCATAAAATGATAAGAGTGTGGCTTAGGGTGATTGAGCTAACCTCAACAAGTATCAAGCACTACCTATATAGTCCTAGAGTAGGACCTCAAGTCACTGTAGTTCCACCTTTACAGTGGAGGAACTTGACTAATATAGTAATCAATTCAAATAAAATAGGCACAATTGGTAAAAAGGCATAGTATGACATAAGAAGGGGCAAGTTGGTATGTCAAGGCTTAATATTGCCCCTAGTTTGCCAATAAGTGGTTATAACTAGGACACAATGATATAGATCAATGTTACTAATTTACCCAAAGGTGGTGATAATTAGAAGCAAGATTAGTGGTAAGAAAGGCATAAAAAATGAAGGATGCAACTACCAAAACTTATATCACACTATTCCAAAATATGATCTTGGTCTGAAGTACTTAAAACAACTGATGAACTTATCAGATACCTTGATGCTTAAAATGTGTAATGAATGGCAAAAACCAAGGTCAAACATGATAGGTTTTAGAACACACTGGGTTGATAGAATGGAAACAAAAAGTGGATATGATGAAGAGTATGGATAAGGATGGTATTTGTATAAAGAAGAATAGTCATAAAATGGCATAAGTGAAATGGTCCTTATAGACAATACACCTTAGCACTCAAGCATAATATCGCTTGAGATGAATAATATTCATCAGCTCTAGAAGTTCATCTTCATCTGCTGTGGCAAGCCTATATGCTCCTAATTCATAATATATAGTAATGATGAATGGCCCTATCTAGTTTATTATGAATTTCCCTTTATGCTTCTTCTCAGCCATAGTATTCTTTTGATTTTCTTTAAGAACAAGATCACCAAGTTTAAATGTTCTATACTTAACATGTTGATTTTAGTGGCCTGAGAGTCAATTCTGATATGCTTGAAGATTATTGAGCAGTAATATGTGTTTTTAATCAATTAGGTCTAGTTATTAAATTTGAGTTACTCAATAGTCATGATCAGCTAAGACATGCTTAAAATAAATACGCAGTGAAGGTAATTCGACCTCAATAGGAAGGATGGATTTAGTACCATAAACAAGTGAGTATGGAGTGGCTCCTATGGGTGCATGATGATTGGTATGATATACCCAAAGGGCAAGGAACATCTGAAGGTGCCAATTATGATCGACATCATTGAAAATATTTTTGAGAATATTAACAATAATTTTGTTGGATGCCTCGGCTTGGCCATTATCTTGAGGGTAATATGCTATATAAAAATGTCGTGTGATGTTATATTTAGTACATAAATAGTATACATCCTTGTTCTTGAACGATCCTCCATTATCAAAGATAATTTTAGAGGGGATACTATAGTGGAAAATGAGATGGTTGAAAATAAATTTGGAATTTGCTTTCCAGTCACGTAAGTGAGGGGTATAGTTTCAACCCACTTAGTGAAATTATCAATGGTGGTAAGGATATGTTTATGGCCATTGAATGAAGTGGGATTGATGTTACCAATGAGGTCAAGTCCTTATGTAGAAAATGGCCATGGTGTCAACATCAATTTTATATTTTTTTCTAGGGCATGAATTAGATTAGAATTTTGTTGACATTTGTCACACTTTTTTACATATATAGTGGCACTACGTCCATTATGGGCCAGTAATAACCAGTACGTAAGAGATTTTTGGATAGGACTACCCCACTAGAATGAGCTTCACATACTCCTTCTTGAACTTATCTTAATGCTAGTGTAGACTCTGCCAAAGTTAAACAATCAAGTAGAGTTCCATCAAAACTATGACTATAACGGGTGGATCCAAGTAAAGTATAATGAGTGGAATGATGAATGAAGGCTTTGGTTTGTTTTTAAGATAGTTTAGGTGGTATAAATTGGTCATGAAGGTAATTTATAAAGGTATGAATACCAAATAGAATTAGAATCAACAATATCACAAATCATGGCAATTATTGAAGGTTCATGAGCTAACATTGACAAATTCTCAACAAGGAACTGATACTCTCTAGCTTTATTGGTTTGTC
This sequence comes from Torreya grandis, assembly GCA_037957365.1. Taxonomy (NCBI): domain Eukaryota; kingdom Viridiplantae; phylum Streptophyta; class Pinopsida; order Cupressales; family Taxaceae; genus Torreya; species Torreya grandis. The sequence goes on along the minus strand of JARHVA010003765.1, from coordinate 117,628 downwards.
AAATCAAAGAACCAATAGTATCCATGGCATATGTAGTTCTGTTACTAACCCTTGGTATGTGTTCAAACTAAATATTGGTAATTTGTTTCTTAAGAGTGTCGACTATGGCTTTATATGGAACTAGCTTGTCATCTTTGGTCTAAAAATGATCTGTGACCTGATTGATGATTTACTAAGAATCACCATAAACTTGGAGATGAGAAATGTTCCAATGCACTTCCTATTGAAGTCCTACAACAAGTGCTTCATACTCAGCCATGTTTTTGTACAAGAATAGATGATTCTAAATGATTAGGGATTAAATCTCCTTGTGGTGTAATAAACAATAGGCCTGCCCCTGATCTATGCATGGTAAATGAAACATCAAAATACAACTTCTAGGGCTAGTCCTTAAGGGGTGTGTTAATGATGCTCATTATGGATTCATCAAGAAATTGAAATGAGAGTGGCTATGTGTTTATGAGATGTGCTTTAGCAAGCTGATCTACAAGAAATTATCCCTTAATTACCTTATGATTGACATACTCTATGTCAAACTCACTAAGAAGCATGATCCATTTAGCCATTCTACATTGCAAAGCTATTTTAGATAGTATATGCTTGAGTAGATCTACTTTTGAAATGACCATGGTCTTATTATTTAACATGTAATGGCATATTTTTTGAGCTATGAAGACCATGGCTAGATAAGCTTTTTCAATAGGTGCATAGTTATGTTCATATGTAACCAAGGTATGGCTTAGGTAGTATACAAAATGATCCTTTTCATTGTCATCATGTTGAGCCAAGAATGCTCCTATAACATGGTTAGTATCTAATAGGTATAACAATAATGGCTTTCCTTGCATAGGAGGTAATAAAATAGGTAGATTAACAAGATAGTCTTTGAGTTGTTGAAAAGTTGTTTGGCGATGATCATCCTAGTGAAATGCAACTCCCTTCTTTAAAAGGTGTGTAAACGAATGACACTTGTTTGCTAACTAAGAGATGAAGTGTTGGATTGACTAGATCTTACCCTACAAATTATGGAGTTACTTCAAATTGGTTAGTGGTGGTATCTCAGTTATAGCATGGACTTTAGCCAAATCAAATTCAATACCTCTACAAGACATGTTGAAGCCAAGTAATTTGTCTGAAGTTACACTAAACATATATTTATTTGGATTGAGTCTAACTTTGTACTCCCATAATCTTTCAAATATTTTACATAGAACTGCTAGATGGTCGATCCTAATTTTGGATTTTCTTAATATGTCATCAACATAGTCTTCAAAAATATCATGTATCATATCATGGAATATGATAGTCATGGCCTTTTGATATGTATCTCTATCATTATTAAGGCCAAATGGCAATACTTGATAACAAAATGTTCCCCATGGAGTGGTGAACACTATTTTATGTTGGTCTTTTGGTGTTATTGTGATCTAGTTGTATTCTAAAAATCCATCCATGAGTGAAAGAATTTCATAACCTACCATAAAGTCGATGATCATGTCGATATTAGGAAAGGGAAAATCATCTTTAGGACAAGATTTGTTGATGTCTAAAAAATTAGTATAAATTTTGATCCCTTCACATTTTTTACTAATAAGTACCACATTAGACATCCATTATGAGTAGTCAATGGATCAGATACATCTTGCTTTTAAGAGTTTTTCCAACTCTTTCTTTACCAATATAATAATGCAAGGATGCATCTTATGTAACTTTTGTTTTATCGATTTGGCATCAGGTTTAACCACATGGTGGTGTAGAACCGAGGTGGGGTATAAACATGGCATGTTAGAACAGGCCCATGTAAATATATCTACAAATTCTCTTAATAGAGTTGTAAAGATGTCATGTTGCTCCCTAATTAGGGATGCCCTAATTTTATCTATTTTAGGTCTGATGGAGTCTTGATATTTACCTCTATTGAATCTTTGACTAGAATGGTCAAACCATTTTCTAGGATAGTAGGCAATGACTTGAACTATTGAATTATGTCAGTGTCCTTCATTAGGACTTACTCTTCAACTTCTCCTAAGCATGATGAAACTAAGTCCCCTAATGGGAGATCTAGCCATGTGACAAAAATAGTTAGAAATTATTAAAGAATGTGATCAAATACTTGTTATTACTCAAAGCTAAACTTGAATCTATAAGCAAGTTCATCATTGGTGGTCAACTGGTCTAAATTCAAAAAAGAATGAACACCCTCATCTAATGGTGCCTAAAATAGGTTTTCACCACTAGATTGGCCTTTATCTTTACTTTTTCCTTAGTCAAAAAGTGCCTTAAAGAGGTTTTCACTTTGGGACCTCAATGTTTTACTTTTTTTTGGCTAAGGGTGTTCACTTGCTCTCCAAAATAGGCTACATGATCCAATATTATTGAGAATCCTGATTTGTGATCTCCCAACAAAACATTGTCTTTAAGGCCTAAAAAATCATAGAATGATTCATCATTCTAGAACTCATCAATCGATAAACTAGATTTTTTTAATCCTAATCTATTAGTTGGGGATAATATAATGGCAAAGGGTTACGATGAATGGCCAAGGTAAGGGTAGAAATGACATTATTATCAAATAAGTTGGTTTTAGCTAGGTTATTAAAGGTGAGGCTATGATCAGACTCTACTTCACTATTAGCATCGTCATCACTAGTCACTAGTGATGGGGTTTGAATAAGATAGGTGGGGTTACCCCTAGGTAGTTTAAATCCAAGTCCATAAGGTCTTTCATACTTAGTCATGGAAATTGGCTTGATGGTTCCTTATTGATTCAATTTGAGGCCTCTTCTTTCATAATTATGATGCTCCATGATCTTATTGGGAATAGGATACTTTACATTTTTAAAACAATAATCTTGGTTGTCATTGTATAACCATGATTCATCCCCTTTAAGAGGGTCAGGTCCTAGGCTAGATGATGGTACAAATGTGATAGGTTCCTTATCTTTGCTCTTTTGTTGCCAATGCATATGTGGGATGACTTTAGGTCACCCAAAAGTTTTGGATTCTAAGAAAGATTGGAAATATGAAATGTATCATGGGTCACATACTCTCTCGGTCCATTATCTAAAATGGTGAAATGATTAGAAGCTTTAGGAGGTGGCATGTGGGAAAGGGAATCGAAGGTATTAGGATCTATGCAATTATCTAGTGAAGGATCAATAAGTATAGCCTTTCCTTTATCCTACTTGGAACTTAGATTCATACCATACTAATAATTATAGATTTAAAATTCAGCCTCAAGATGCTTACAATGTACATATGGGTGTAAATCTCTTGGAATATGCATTTTCATCCCTAAGTGGAAAAACTTGATACATTAGTGAATCATTGACAGGACTACATGAATATCGTATAACCAAGGCCTGCATAGAAGCATAATGTATGATAACTCAAGATCAAGTACATGGAAAAGTGTATCATGGGTCAAAATCCCAATGATAGTTGGCAAACTAATGGTGCCTTGTGAGTCTCTTTCCTGATTATCATAGGCTTTGATGGTTATCATTTTTGGTTGGAGATCTACCATTATGTACCCAAGAAGCTTGATGAGTTTTAGAGACAATATGTTGAGGCCTGATCTATTGTCTATAAGGACATGTTTCAATTTATGTCACTTTATATAAACTTATATGTACAATGGGTTATTATGGAGCAGGCCAAGGGAAGACATATCACTTTGGTTGAATGTGACTTGTTAAGTTGGAACTAGGTGTCTAACCAAAGCTTGAAATTTATCAGGAGATATGTCACTAGCAATAGTGTATTGGATCAAAAACTCATTCAATATGTTTTTGTGGATTATTGACATTCACAGTAAATCTATAATAGAAATTTGTGCTAGTGTCTTTTGAAATTATTCTACAATATAAAATTTATTATCTTGTTTAGTAGTGAATGGTTTATTTTGAGGCTAAATGGTTGGTTCAATGATAGGCAAAGTGGTAGATGGTTATCGGCCTAGGATAGTAATCTTTGACCTCTAAGCTGTTATTGCACAGTCAAGATTAAATACTAGACCATTATTGCTAATAAATGTTGGGAATGGTGTGGGACCAGACAAGACAAGTCTCGGTTATCAGTGCACTTGTATATGGTCACATGGCAAGGATGGGTTATTGATATAAGGTCCAAAAGGGGAAGTCCTAGTTTTTGGGTTTGTCTGTATGCATTCCTAGGTCAATAAAGGTTTATCCATGTAATTTGGTTGAATGTTGTTTGTTGGTTTATGCATTCCTATCGTATTCATGTGCAATTGCATGGTAGGTTTGCTGGTTGTTACCATTCTGACCTTGGTTTTGTCCATTTCTCTATCATTGTGGGTTTTGCTATTAATTTTGTTGATTCTGCTAGTTTAGCCTTTCATTTTGATACTGTTGATTTTGTTATTGTACTAGCCATTATTATTGCTATTGCTAATTATTTTGTTACTACTAATTGTTATGTTGGGGAAAAGGGTTTTGATAAATTCCAAGAGTTTGATTGGAAGTGGAAGCACCATTATCCAATTTTATCTCCCCATTTTCCAACATATTTTCAATTAAATGCTTAATTGGACACATCTTCATAGATTATGCCCATTGACCTAATGCTAGTCATAGAATTCATTTTCATAGTACTAATATAGATAAGGAATGCCTTATAGATAATGCTTTGGTATAGGATAACTAATCAGATTAGTGGCATCAAGCTTGTGAAATATAGACTCAATAGGTTCTCCTAGGTCACTAAAGACATGACATGCATGCACAGTTCTTCTAGGAGGAGGGGTTTGTAATGGTAAAGGCTATTGTATTTATTGTGTAGTTTTTGGTTGTTGTGATTACAACATTAGTTGAGTAAGAGTAAGCTAAAAAGGTAGTACAAATGATGTTTATACCATTTGGACATGATGGGATTCAATTACTCCATTTCCCACAACATTTCTATTACAGTTGAATTACTTCGGTCTTTCATAGTTATTGACTTGTGGCGATTGTGATGCTGGTGCTTGAATGGGATGTTGGTCATTTATTTGATTGGTACCTTGATTTTGATTAGTTTAATTAAGCTTGATGACTCCTTTATTCATGAGCGTTCACTCAATCAACAAGCCTTTGTCAATGATTTCATTAAAAGTATGCACACATTGTAGTTCCAAATGCTAAGCTATCTCACTATGCAAATATTTGGTAAACACAATGGCTAATTATTTATATATTAAATTATGGGTGAAATGGCTTGCAAAGGCTCTTCATCACTATAAATAACTTTCAAAACTCTCACCAGCTTTTTGCTTTGCTTTCATTAAGTCCACTAATGAAATCTCATGCTCGAGATTATAAGAAAAGTGTTACACAAAATTATCAGAAAGGTCATAAAAATATATTATTGAATTTTTGGTTAACTTCAAAAACCACTCCAAGGTTTGTCCAACCAAGCTCCTTGGAAATAACAACAAAAGGTATATGTCACTAGTTGACATGCGACAAAGAATTTGGTCAAATGAGCCTTAGCGTCACCTTTCCCTTTGTATTTATCAAATTTTGGTGGTTCATATATTGGAGGAAATGGTATCTAAAAATACTCCATTTTAAATGGATAGGAACATACATCATCAAATTTTAACTTTTTAGTTTGTTTACTAGCTTGAATGGAAGCAATTACATCATTTATCTATTACAATTCTTGGGACAGGAAACTGGAAGGAATATTGGTTTGAGGGAAAATTTGGGTAGATGGTTGGGAGGTCATAAGTGGGACACTTTGACTAGGGTGAGATGGAGATATGTGTTGGGGTACATTGGTTTGGTGGGGGAATGGACTAGGAATATGCATACATGGATTAAGATGTACTTGAAATTACACACTTAGTTGTGTGATATTCTGGTTCAAGTTAGTGTTAAGGGTTTGACTTGGAGGATTTTTTGGTTGGGACAAAGGGATATAACTATATTATGCCTACTATGGTCAAAAAGAAACATGCTACTAACTAATCAAACCTTGTTGTTGAGTGGGAACTTGCGAACTAAGACCCTATCTCTAGATTTATGGCACATTTTGAACCAATGGTTGTCTAGAAGGTACCTAAGAAACATGGGGACCTCTTTATTTCATGAATCCATGTGAGGAAGTGAAATTAGGTTGCAGATTTAGCATCTATAACTGACCCATATTTGCATGTTATTGACTCATCATTGTTTGGTTTTAGATTGGCATATTAGTACATGACTGAAGGGGTAAGTTCATCATTATGTAACAAGGTGGAACATTAGTTGCCCCTGATTGAGGTGGCAATGTATTTATCCTCTATTATGTTGATACATGAGATTGTACCTATTGTTGTGGAATACTATTTGTTACATGTTGAGGAGGAGTTAGGTTCATCACATTATGTCATTAAGGTGTGACATTAGTCATTGTGTAATTACCTAATCCCATAGGTTGTACACTTAAAGAAGCAGTCAATTGAGGTTGGGGTGTAGAAACTCCTACTCCTTAGTATGATGACCTATCCATAGGATTAACTATAGGCACATGTTGTTGGCTAATTATTTGAATGTTAGTACCACTTTGATTAGGACTAGATGTTGTTTTCACATTTTCTACTATGTTTGGCTCACTATTATATGTATAGGCTAAAGACACTTCTTCAATAACAAGCATATGCATCAAGTTATCTATCAAAGTGGTTTGTATGAATGGGCCAGAATTTAGATTCTCTTGTCTAGTTAACTCTATCAATAGTCCTATTGAAGGAACCAGGTCAATAAAAGGCTTACTTACCATGTTCATCATATTGAAATCATGTGCTAGATTCAGTTAGGTTTGATATGCTATCTACATTTGGTTAAAGTGATATTCCAATATGTTTTTGCCTTGATCAAATATATTAAGATCTTGGTACATTGTTTGGACTAGAGCTATAGGATTGCCATAAGAACCCTATTGATCGTAAATGATATTTTGGGGTACTCTTACTACACTTGGTAAATTTTCATGGGGGAAGTCTACTGGAAACTTAGCCCCTACCTCTATGGATCTAACCAAAATATCATCTTTATTTTCTAAAAAATGTCATTAAAATAAAAATGGATCATTCTTGGAATCTATATTAATATAATATGACTATTGAAGTACTCATCCACTGCAGGTATTGTAGCTAGGTATTGTGTGATTTGCTCTTGGTCTTGTTCTGAATAAGGTGGTGTGTTAATTAGATAGTTAGCTAATGGATTTTGGCTTTGTGACCCAGATTGAGTATTACAAGAGGGATAATAGTCCATCTCATAAGCAATATTATCTACATAGGGGTCTTGCACCATTTCTTCCTATGTAACTACATTACTAATCCCTATATTGTACATGAGTCCACTATGAGTGTAGGAATACATGTTGGAATTCATAGTCAATGTTTTATGATGAAAGGTCAAAGAGTTCTAAAAACTCTAAAAATGATCATATCTAAAATAGGTGATGTTCCAACTTGGTCTAGATTCATTAAAAAATGTCAAAAGGTTTATGCAAAGTTTTGTGAGGAAACAAGCCAGTGTGAAGTATCTAAGGTTTCATTGTTCACACAAAACTAATCAAGTAAATGGATTAAAAATCACAATGCCAAATTATAAGGTCAAAGTATTTCAAATAAATCTAATCTAAGAATTTAAAATTTGCTAGGTCTTTTGGCTGAACATGGTGTCAAAATCTAGGATCAAAAAAGGCATGTGTTAGGACTCTTGGCCAAATAGTGTCAAAAGCTAGACTTTGAAAAAGATGAAACTTTTAATCTAACGGTTTTGAAACACTTCTAAAAAACACCAGTCATTTGATTCTTTGGTCATGAACTTGATCAACTAGGTATATGGTATGAAACAAAAGGCACTTTAGAAATAGTTTATTTTTTCACAAAAATGGTATAAAACTTAGTTCTTTTGACAAACAAACTAGACAAAACTGAATAGTGTAACTATTTTAGATGAAAGATCACAAAAGTACACTTGGATTGGTCTAAAAATGTAGAAAAAATTTGAAACTCTATACAAGAGGGTCTATGAAACAATATTCAAAATGTTTTAGGCAGTGTAATGATGTTATACTACCCAAAAGATGTGATAAAAAGGTTTGTTTCAAAAACTCTCTAAGGCAAAGATGTTTTCCCACAATTTTGACAGCATAACACTAATTTTCTTGACTCAAAATGTTGTGGTGAATAGACTCAAAGTGCAAGTATTTAGCAAAAAATGGCTTAAGTCTATCAAGTGATAATTATGAGTCTTAAACAGCCTTTAACCCAAATTAGAAATTAAACCTAAGTTCCTTTAAGCTTAGTGTAAATGGTGAACCCACTTAACACATCAACCCTATGAACTTGTAAAGGTGTAATTCTAAATTTATATTATAAGTGGACTCAAGAAACTTTGGTAAAGTTCTAGACTCAATTGGGTATCATAACTATACCAAAGTGGATGATATGAATCTCAAGCTTTTAATGAACTTTGAACAAGGCAAATTGATGATCTCACGTGGGAAGCATAACACCTCTTTGTTCAAAGGAAAATTTAGACTATGTGTTTGGTTTGGATTTTTTATTTACACCAAGTTTTGAATTCAAATAAGACTTTAATCTAGGACACAACCAACTAATTAATCACTCTTAGATCCTAAATTGACAAGGTTGCATGGTATTATTGGAATTCATCAATATACATCATTTAAGGGGATTTTAAGAGTTCATCCAAAAGTAAATGCATATTATATAGCAGTATTTTTACACCCCCCTTCTCTCAAATGATAGTAATATGACATGGACCTTGAGGCGCACCTTGAACCAACAATAATTCCATGGTAAGTGGGGATTTGTCTAAGATCTTTATAAGTTTTTGAATGATCTAGGGGAATCAATTGCACAATGACTTTCATGCCAAACAATGTAAAAAAAATCATGGATTTTGGGTCCATATCACTTGGCTTGTTACAAAAATGCCTAATCCTTTTTGTAACCACTACATCCTATTGTTTTCTTAGTATAGTGCAATGTCTAAAGTGCCACTACGTCCTGTGTGTAACTCTAAAAGAGCCAAATGAAGTCAATGCTGGGAGGTGAAACCCTAGGTCAAAGCTTCCCCTTAAGAACTTGTAGGAGGTGATGAAGTCCCCCTCGCAAGTCAAATTTTCATAAAAATAAAAAAATCACGAAATAGAAAGACTTTAGGGTCATTTTAAAGGTCACCCAAACTTTTATGATTTTTTGGGGAGTGCTTTAGATGACTTTCTTTCTAAGCCTTGGACTAGGCTATTTGCAATAGGAATGGCACTTTTGATTCCAAGGGTTTCCTATATTTGATAAATGGAAGAGCATACACATAACATTTCTCTTTTTTCCAAACAAAAATTTGATTAAATAACTATTACAAAATAGAATTGACAATTGTGTTTAATTTTAAGCCCAAAATGAAAGATTTGGTGGTGTTCATTTGACCCCTTTGTTTTAGTTGCAAACTTTGAAAACATTCACCAAAAACATCTAAATTCTTTGTTAAACACCCAATAAAAGGGTCCTAATTGATTTTTAACCATTCAAAGGTGATTTAAACATGTTTAAAGTAAATATCAAGCTTGGTCCTACAACAAAAAATGTTAGCATCTCCTTCAGCTTTGAAGCTCTTTTTGGTTTGAACAATGAATTTCTGAAAAATAGCTCTCGAGTCTATGTTTTTGGAAACACATAGTAACCAATGTTGGTTATATAAAACTAAAAATGGTTACCTTGGCTAACCAAAATCTAACTGATATCAATTTTGCTAATTGATGTTGATTAAGCTATGTAACTAATGTCAGTGTTACTTGCCGATGTCGGTTACTATGTAAAATTGTGGCAAACAAAAATAGAAAAATAAAGTTAGAAAATCAATTTACAAGAGTTTTAAGGGTCCAAATAAATATTTTAGAGTTGAAAAATGATCTTCTTCAGGTGTGAGATGTGTCTAGTCCCACCGGGCATGCCATAATTTGATCTAAGAATTTGGCTCAAGAGAGGATGGTTAGTATGGTGTTAGTTCCAAAATGAAAACAAAATGAAAGAAACACACTAATATCATAACATCTATAGGCCTAGACAATAGGGAGAGATTAGTTAACAAAAAAAATTGACAAACACAACTAAAAATTAAGGAATAAAACACAAGAATTCCTTCACCTCTTTGGATGCTCTAAATGCCTTTGTAGTAGTGGCTTGCTCGACTTATGCTCATGAAGTCCTTGGAAATGGAAGTTTGGCTACCTCCATCTCTCCTTGGCACCTTTAGATTAGCTTGGAATTAATTTGGCATGGTAACACTAATTTCTTGAAGCTTTTAAAATCATTTGTGTATTATAACTTTGCATTCTCAAGTCTTAGAAATGATGTTCATGGCCTCTCTATTTATAAATTTGTGAAATTGATCAGAATCAACTTGAACCATCCATCTCAAGATTGAAATGTGTAGTTAAGTATTAATTCAATTATGTAATTAAAATTGATAATTATCCTCATCATGACATTGGAAGAAGGGCCAATTAAGAGGCATAGAGGGCATTGATGAGGCATGGAGGGCATGAATCTTGATATTTATGGCATTTATGGCCTAGGGATGTCTTCTAAAGAAATGAGGTCACCTGATGATATAGATATTCAATATTCATTTCTAAAAACAAGTATTCAACAAGTTTCCTTGGAATTCTTGATTAGGCCTTGATTTGGATTAATTAGCTCTTAAGCATGTTTAAGCACTTTATGCACAAATTACTCAGATTGATCAGAATGCCTTGTTATTGGTCAAAAATTTGATTAGATTGAAATTGGAAGGTGATGTTAGATGTATTGTATCCATTATCCCATTTAGGGTTACTGACAACAAATAATAAAGGCATACATCTTTTTTAGAAGATTTGATAGGAAAGAGCAATCCAGAGCACCAAGGTGCATAATTGGCATTTTGACTTGAAATGATTTGATCAAATTTAGTTGGCCCATTAATTTCATTACCCCATTTAGGGATACCATGGATAAAATGGGCACTTAAATACATCATTTTCACATCATTTAGCTTGTTTTAGTGTTTTAGGCCAAATTATACATTTTGGGTAGAAATTGGCCAAAATCCTAATTGGAGGTTATCAGTGGCTAGTTTTAGGTGTCTAAAAAAATGATCTCTTTCTCTAATATTTGATACATTTCATCTACTTATGATCTATCCAAATTTACATCTCAATCGAAATCATCAAGTAACTCCTTAGGTGTCTTGAAACCTCTTTGTCTCACCAGGCCTTTCTTGCCCAAAAAACTCAAAACTTGATTTCATATTTACCAAGGCAATATCTCTCCATGAATGGAATATTGAAATCATATCATCCCTATAAAAATTCATTTTGAGTAATCAAATTCTCTCCAAGGCTCCATTTGACATCAAAATCTCTCATTTGGCTTCATTTCTTATAACCCTAAAAATGTGTAAACCTCCTTGTGTAGAATAATTCATGAGGGATATTGGGAAAATGAGCATATATTTAAGTAACTAGTATCCCCTTACAACTCCATGCCAATTTTTATAAATAAAATATGAGTGAAGTACAATTTTTTTGCTATTTTTTCTCGTCAATTATGCCTTAATTCAATGTCATTGCCTAGAAACTGAGTTTTAACTCCACATGCCTCCCACATGTGTGAAACCTCCAAGTAGTATTTTATTAACTTTACCCATGATAAAACCATGATCCATGTCAATTTTCATCCCTTTATACCCTATACAGATGGGTAAACCATAAAATGGTCAAAAACCTTAGTTTAAGCACTAAAACAAGCTTGAGAGACAATTGGAGTGTTTGGAAAGAAATTTTCAAGATATTAATATTTTAGTTGGTTTTTTTAGGTCTAAAAAATCATTATGAAACTCAATCCATTGAGAAAAGGTCTCTTGAGGTGTTTTATAGGCCTGCATATAAGCTTTTTGACTTGTAAAACAATACCTTCTCACCCTCTTAGCCAATTTTTTGGCTTACAGAGATCATATATCACTTTTGAGGGATTTAAGAGTGTTTTTAATGATCATTTAACCTCTTATATAGCTTAAAAATACTCTACACTTCATTTAGTTATCATTTAATACACTGCACACTCATAAACACACATACAACCCTATTTTCTAAGCAATTGCCTATAACTATGTACCTTAACATATGAAAAAAATGTTTGATAAAGTGTTAAAATGACCCATATATGTCACCAAGGGCATTAAAGTTTTAATTTATCCATTATAATGCATTTCAAGGCCTTTTTATTCCATTGATTCAAAATTGGCTTTCAAGACAACATGTGAGTGCCTTAGGGTCTTAAGGATGGTTTATAAAGGATAGGCCTTTAACCTTAAAATTAATTCCTGATTTTTTTAGGGAATTGACCCTAATAATCACCTATGGGATATTTGGACAACATATAGCTTCTCATGAAATATCTGAGCACGTTTAAGATCCTTTCAACTTAGTAGACTATGTTAGTGAGGTCTAGAGTAGTTTCTAGGCATGGTGAGTAGTCTTGAAGTTTGGATTTTACTTAAGACACCTGAAGGAGGTATTAAGCATTCATATTTACCCTTTCCAATTTTTTCCCTTGTCATCACCATCATTAACATATTTATAGGATTCTTAAGCCATCCAACATAAATTACCCTAATTGACTATGTTTGAGCTTTTCCTCACCACTATAGGGTTTCAAAACCTCTTATACTATTGCCATGAATTATATATCACCTTTTAATAGTAGTCATACTCTCATATTTCCTTCATATACCTTCCTTTATACAATCTTACACTTATAGGACTATGTGGTTTTAATTTAGGCCTATTAGACCTACACATACCTATCAAGATTTAATCTTATTTATTTACTTTGAGGATCACATACAGTCATATTAACACCATAGAAGTATCTTCACATGAATTTTTCCCTCTCATATACCTCTGGTATTTCAAACTATCTTATCACCTTTCTTGACAAGGAAAACCTGTAGGTGCCAAACTATGTTTATGCCTATAGGGGTAAAGTGGATGTGTTTGATCATCTCCTTATTTGATTATTTTTTGATATCTATGACCTCAAATTAACTTATCCATTATATATTCATTTGATCTCCAACCATAATGCTTTTTATTGCATCTTCTCTCAAACTTGAGAACCAACTTAAGGCCTCAAGAAGGCTTGTGTTTCATAAGGCCTGTAGATGGTCATTTGAGATTCTTTAATGCATGGTTTAAATCATATTAAATTTTAATGATTCCATATTAATATCTCTATTATTTTGTCTACTAATTTTTTTTAGTTAAGAGGGAACCTTTTTACTTACTCAAAATACCTCATTTACTCTTCCACAATCTACCTTATGAGGCTAGTGATAATGGCTATCAATGGTCACCAAAAGGTTTCATACTGATTATCAATACATCCTAATCAATATGAAGAGGTTTTATATATTCTCTTTATCCTTTACACAATCCTTTAGTCCTCAAGACATGACAAAGTAAATCTTCTCCATCATGTTTGTGTCAAGACTACCCTTAGTTGTAGGTGTTTATTTTGTCTTTTCTTATGGGTCTTTGGTATACCCTTGAACATCTCTTAAGCACCACATAGTCAATTTCCATTTCACAAAACCTAAATTGATCTATGGAGGTTTTAACCTCATATTCCAATGCACATTCATTACATTTTATGTGAAAATGAGACCTACAAGTCTATAGACCTACATGTATGCATTTCCTTATTTTGAGTCTTCTATAATGATTTTTCATTATCACTTCTACCCTTGAATCATTATACTGGTCATGGAAATTTCAAAGATAATTATATAATACTTGTTTATGTTTTTAAACTTGCATTTTCTATAACACGCTTATCAGTAATTCATCATGAAGTTATAACCCTGCTTTTAGAGACTTGTAACAAAAGAAGTTAATGAGTTTATGAGGGACTTAAGGATTTCAAAGAATAAATGCAATCATTATTTTCAATGTGATATTATGGAGGGGATATGGATTTGTGGATAATATCTTAAAACCACCTATATGTATGAAGCCTACAAAAACTTCCAAAACATCAAATACAACCTTGCCTAGTCTCTCATGGAGGTTTTTTGCACTCTTTCCAATGAAAAACATGTGAGACTAATGTAAAAAAGTGTGATATTGTATTAAATTAACATATATATCTCAAAAAATGCATGTCATGCTCTAATGAGTTCAATCTTGCATGAAAATTACACAAAAATAAGCTTGTGGGGTTTAAGTGAGGTTTAAGACCACCTGATAGTATTAATGATTATTTATAAATAAGAGGGGATGGTTTTTTAAAATAATTCCAAAAACTAAAGTACATTATACCTCCTTATTCTATAAAAAAATTTAGATCATGACTCTCAATCCTCTATCTATATTGAGCAATTGAAGTTGACCCTTACTAGCTTGTGAAGAGAGAGGAGGAGAAAAGGAATCAAATTTTGAAATATTGAGACCTATAACTAAAAAAAAAGCATGGATATGACCTATATAATCTTAAAAGACACTAATCATTTAAATTCAAGAATCTAACCAATGTCTGACATAATGGCATATATGGAAATTATGTAACTCCTCCAAGAACCTTGAATAGTGTCTTATATTGATTATTCACTTTGTAAGTTTTGGCATACATTGGAGTTAGTTAAAATCACCTTTTTCCTTCATAAAACTTACCTTAAAGTCCACAAAATAACCTTAAACTCTCCAAATAGATGTGAAATGTTTATACAAGTTAATGAAGGAATGGAATGACTTTGAGGTACACCTAATAACCTATTAAACTTCTTGGACTCAACTCTTTCTCACCATGACTGACTAGGCTAGTCTAAGATAAGAATAACCATTACCTTAATTTCTCCAAATTTACCTTAAATAATGTTAATAAGACCTTAAGATGACCTTTTGAAGACTATTAAGGTAGGGAAAGGACTAAAAAAGCTATTAATACATGAAAATTCAAGTTTAAACCTACAGGGGTTGACCTTTTTACCTTGGGGGTCAAAATTGGTCAATAAATTAATGATTCATAAGAGTAGCATGTCTAAAATACTAATTAGACTAGTGGCCTTGTCCTTTTATTGGGAAATTGAGTCATCTAAATTCAAAATAAGACTTGATCATCAGTTTAACAAGACAACAAACTGATTTGACCTCCAAACCACACAAAACAAGAATAAAACACACAAAGCAAAATAATAAGGCACACACATGTGCTAGTTATGCACTTAAGGAACACAACAAACAAGAAAGTAACTAGTATGTAGAATTGACCAAAAAACAAATTTTTCCTTCTAGATAAAATGGGAAGCTTATGAGATCTTTTTCTTCATGAGATGAGTAATAACATGAGGCAAGTTTCCTCTTAGACCTTGGTCTTGTTGTCTTCATCATCATATTGATTTCTAATTATATTTGCATGATAATAGTGTAGTAATAGTAGCAAACCAATCCCCTATAAAGATGAAATCATCATATGGCTCAAGGTCCTTCTCATGATGCCTCTTGATGTTAGATGTCAACTTAAGCATGACTACTTCTTGGTTCATAGGGGTAGCCTCAAACATGGTACCATGGAGATTATCACATTATCTTTCAATAAAGAAGGAATCCTTAAGAACATCCTCAATATGTCCAATAGGAGGTATAGGCCCTTGAAGAGCCTCAAATTCATTAAAATTCCAAATAATTATGCCATAGGTCCTCTTGGTCCATGAAGGCATAAACATCCTTAGTATCTATTAGTTTTTCTAACCCAATATCTTTACTATCTTTAATAATGTCTTCATCATATATTACTCTATCATGAACTAGAAACTCTTGGTGATGATATTCAAGACATATTAGCTCACTAAAAACCTTACATTATTCATCATCATCTTGATCTTATTCTCCTAGAGGTGCCAACTTTTCAAAACTTCATATTATTTGAACATGTGCAAATAGGTCTGACACATGTCCTCATCCTTCTCTAGACATTCCTTTTAAGAGATATAATATAAAGTACATCTTTGGAGGATTCTTCTTCTACTGCAATAATTTGATCAATTAGGTACTCCTTTTTTAAACTCACATTCTTTCTTATTTGAATCCATGTCACACTCATTCAAGACTTCACCTTGTTCAACTAAGATGTCCTCTACTTAAAGATCCTCTTTCACTCCATCTTTGAAAATTGAATTGTTTCTTTCTTCCCCAAGTGGAATGCAAATGAGAATCTCCTCATCAAGCTCACTTGAAGTATATTCATCAACTACAAATAAAACCCTTTCTTCTTCACTTATCTCCTATAGGACATGTTCCTCTTCAAGAAGGGAGATGTTGGGAGGGTGATGGACATGTTTATGAGTTTTAAATGGAAAATGAGGAATGGTAGGTTGCTCATGGATTGTCTTAAGAATCAAGGGAATACTCTTTCAACTTGGGGTATTAGGAATGTAATATTCTTGTAATAATTCTTAAAAACAAAGTAGCAGTTGGGCTATGAGTGTTCCATTCTCATCAACAACCACTTCATCCTTCTCATATCCTTCTTGAGGCCCATTCTCAACTGTAACTTGACTTTTAATCCTCTGAACTAGGATTTCCCTCTTGTCTTGAATGACTTCTTGGATAGATATACAAGATAGAATAGCTTGAGGTTCTTAAGGAAGGCAAATTGGGATTGAAAGGTCACAATATATTCTTTAGCTTCAACTTCAAAGTCTAGGTTTGATTCAAGTTTCTTCATTTTCAACTCCAACTCTTCAATTTTCTTGTCTATACTCTCTTGGAATAGGTTTTATTGAAGGTAGTCAATGAATTCATGAGGATAAGGAATATAATAAGGCTGATACATAATATAAGAGGGTTCTTTAGGAGGGGTGGGAGGGACTTTCATAGGTTTAAATTCTTCTTTGATTTCAACTCCCCAACCTATGCTTGTCTCATTTTGATTACTCCATGATTTCACCACTTGATTATAGATTGGAGTCTTGAAAAAATTCTTTGGAGTTTTTTGAGGAAGGGAAGTAGAATCTTGTTTCTCAATAATAAGCTGCTCAACATTAATCTCCTTCTTGTTTTGAATGCTCTCTTAGATTGATTTATAAGAAGGGAAAGTTTGAGAAGTATATGAAGGATTTGGAGCACTTTGAAGCTCACTTGAAATGGTCTCTTAGGGAAAATTGAGTGGCATATAAGAGGGTTGAGGTGGTATATATGAAGACATATGGAGATGATAGGATTAAAAATGTTGTCCTTCATGAAATTTTAGCTTATCCTCTATGCTTTGAACTATACCACTTACATCTATCATCTCACTTGAAAAGCTTTACCAATTTGCTCTCTCAATAAGTGTCCATTCTTCCTTTATTAATTACAATGAGTCTCTCACATTATGAATGAGATGACTAGGGATATATCGACCATATTAAATTTATGTGGTAATCCCTATCATGTACCTCTCATATCCTAACATAATTTTCTTAAAACTTGAAATGGACTGGTTTGAAATGTGGCTATATTGGCTAAAGACATCTTGATCTTGAGAATGCTGATCATATGCAACATCATAGTCATGTAAGGGGAGTGTAAGATAATCATAGGATTGATATGACTCATGAAAAAGTTGATATGGATCATAATAAGGCTGATAAGGAATACCATAGGCTTGATATGCCTCATCAACTTTCATGAAATTTAAATTTACTATAAACTCAACCATAACAACCTCATCAAGATAATTAATTGAAAGCACAACTTAGTTTGAACAAGTAAATGGGATGCTAGAACTAGTTGACTAAGTATGGAGTCTCCATTGATGTTTTGAGTGCTTCCAAAGGATGATATGTAGAAGAAAAACACAAACAATCTACTTTGGACCTTAATCCCACCAATTATACCAAAATTGTTATCAACTAAATTTGCACCATTTGGAAGGTAGTTCAGGCCTTCCAAATTTGGAATAACATGGAAATAATACTAAGCTATGGGTAGCCTAAACTTGGATTTAATCTCTAGGTTAAAGGGATAGCTCTCTTGATGTATCACTTAGGTTTACAAACTACTCTACCAACTTGCTAGGAAAAGACAGAGAAACCTAATCTAATAGAGATGATGCACCAAAATAGTTGGACCACTACCAACTAGCTTCATATGCACTTCAACCATAAGACTAACCTACAATAAACACTACTCTTAATATTCCTTTATACATTAGAAATTCATTATGGAGGTAGTGAAAGATGTTTGGGCTAGGATTATTCAAGAGGTCATAACATGACACTAGTGAATATGCTAATAACGTAACATTCAAACCTCATTTAGACACTTCACAAGACCTAGAAAAAATATTTCAAACTAAACATGAATGCAAGAAAGGACAAACATGCCAAGGAAATAAAACTATCACTTGATAAGATCTACTAGTCATGAACACACATTAAAACCAATCAAAGGAGGAGGTAAAACTAGAATTTTCTCATTGATCAAAGGATTGAAAATGGGTATGGATTCACCATACCTATGTGGAGAATACCAATATATCCTATCAAGGTTGAATTTATAGAAAAATGAGAGAAGAATAGATAAGAGAGTAGGAAAGAGAGATGACAAGTGTCTCATAATATTTACATTAAATAAATGAGGTATGAATATATTTCAATGGGTATTTGAGGACATGTGTGCTCTCCTAAATATGATTTCCTACTCCAAGTGGTGTGCAAGTCTCAAACCTTGCTTAACACCTTGTACTTGCTCTTCAAAATTTCCCCTTCTCTTGTCTTTCAATGGACAAATGGAACTCTTGACCATTAAATAATGTTTAAATGATCTCTTTATATACTATTTGACACCTTTCATCTACTTAGGATATGTCCAAACTGATATCTTAGTGGCAATCATCAAGTAACTCCTTAGGTGTCTTGAAAGCTCTTTGTCTCACTAGGCCTTTCTTGCCCAAATAGATCAAAAATTGATTTCATCTTCACCAATGAAATATATCTCCATGAATGGCCTATTCACATCATATCATACCTATAAAAATTCATTTGGAGTCATAAAACTCTCTCCAAGACTCCATTTTGCATCAAAATCTCTCATTTGGCTTTTTTCCTTATAGCCCTAAGAATGTGTAAACCTTATTATGTATATTAATTTAAAGAGTATATCAGTAAAATGAGAATATATTTGATGAACTAGTATCCCCTTATATTTCCATGCCAATTTTTAGGATCCAAATCTGAGTGGAAGTACACCATTTTTGTTATGTTATATCCTTAATTAGGCCTCCTTGCCTAGAATCTAAGTTTTGACTCCACGAGTATCCCACACATGTGAAACCTATATGAAGTGTTTTATTAAATTTAACCATTATAATACCATTTTAAATGTCAATTTTCATCCTTTGAGACCCCGTATGGATGGGTAAACCATGAAATGGTCAAAATCCCTAGTCTAAGCACTTGAACAGGCTTGAGAGACAATTAGAGTGTTTGAAAAGAAATTTATAGGTTTTGAAGCTTCGAGTTGGTTTTTTTAGGTCTTAAAAATCATTAGTAAACTTAATACATTGAGGATATGTCTCTTAAAGTGGTTTATAAGCCTACATATAGGCTTCTTAACTTGCAAAACAATACCTTCTCACCTTCTGGGCCAATTTGTTGGCTTACAGAGGTCATATATCAATTTGTATGGCTTGAGAAGTATTTGTAATGATCATGGAACCTATTATCTAGGTTAAAAATTATTCTAAATTTGATCTAGAGATCATTTCATACCCTTCATATTCATAAACACACCTACAACCCTATTTTTTAAGTAATTATATACACCTTTGTACCTTCACATGTGCAAAAAATTATTTGATAAGGTGTTAAAAGAACCTAAAAATGTCACCAATTAAATTTTAAGGTTGAATTTGTCCATTATAAGTAATTTAAATGCCTCTTTATTTTATTGGGTCAAAAATGGCTTTCAATATAGCTTATGAGTGCTTTAGGGTCTTAAGAATGGTTCATAAAGGATAGGCCTTTAACTTGAAAAAAAATACCTAAATTTTTGAGGTAATAGACCTTAATAATCACCCCAAGATATTTTGACACCATGCAACTTCTCATGAAATATCTGAGTAAGTTTGAGAGCCTCTCAGGTTAGCAACTGTGTTAGTGAGGTCTAGAGTAAGTTCCAGGCATGGTTATCAGTCTTAAAGTTTGGTTTTTTATTTAAAACATATAAAGGAGGTATTTAAAATTCATATTGACCCTTTCCAATGGTTTCCATTTGCATTCATCTCTATAGGCCTGTGATCACCATCATCAACTCATATCTAGGGTTTTGAAGCCATCCAACATAAATTACCCTAGCTGACTGTGTTTGAGTTTTTACTCACCACTTTAGGGCTTCAAAATATATTATACTATTATCATGAAGTATTTATAACCTTTTAAGAGTCTTCATACTCTCACATTTACTTTATAGACCCTCCTCTATATAATATTACACTATAGGCCTTTGTGGTTTGAATTTAAACCTATTAGGCCTACACAAACCTATCAAGATTTAATTTTATTTATTGACTTTGAGGATCACATAAAATAATCTTAAAACTAGATAATAATATTCACATGACTTACTCCCTCTCACATACCTTTGGTCTTTCATACCAACTAGGCACCTTTTTTGACAAGGTAAGCCTATAAGGGCCAAACTATGTGTATACCTACAAGGGGGTAAAGTGGATGTGTTTTGTCATCTCCTTATTTGATTATTTTTTAATCTCTCTGACCTCAAATTACCTTATACCTTATCTATTCATCTAATCTCCAATCACATTGCTTTTCATTACATCTTCTTTCAAATTTGAAAACCAACATGAGGCCTCAATAAGGCTTGTGTGTTATAGGGTCTATAGATGGTCATTTTAGCTTCTTTAATGCATTAATGAGATCATATGTAATTTTCATTATTCCATATTAATATATCTATTATTTTATATCCTAATGTTTCTTAGTTAAGAGGGAACCTTTTCACTTGTTCAAAAGACCTCATTTGCTCTTCCATAGTCCACCTTATGAGGCTAAACACAATGACTATCACTGGTTAATAGAGGTCTCATTTTCATTATTAATACATCCTGATAAATGTGAAGAGGTTGTATATAGTCAATTTATCCTTTACACAATCCTTTACTCCTTAATACATGACAAAGTACATCTTCTCCATCATGTTTATGCCAAGATTGCCCTTGGTTGTAGGTGTATATTTTTTATTTTATTATGGATCTTTGGTGGATCCTTGAACTTCTCTCAAGTACCAAAAAATAAAGATCCACTTCAAAAAAACTAAATTTATTTATGGGATTTTTGAACCTCATCTTCTAATGCACATTCATTACATTTTATGACAAAATGAGACCTACAGGTCTGTAGATTTGTAGGTCTGCAGACTTGTAGGTCTGCATTTTCTTGTTTTGAGCCTTAAATATGGCTTGTGAATTATAAATTCCACCCATGACTCATTCTATTGGTCATGTAAATTTCAAATGTATTTAGATAATAATTATTTATTGTGTTAAACTTGCATTTTCTACAACACCCTTATCAAGAATTCATCATGAAGTTATAATCCTCATTTTAGAGACTTGTAACAAGATAAGTTAATGATTTTTTGGGGGACTTAGGTCATAAAAAGGATCAATGTTCTCATTTATTAAAATTTTATATTATTTAGGGGATATGCAATTGTGGATAACATCTGAAAACCACCTCTATGCATGAAACCTACAAAAAACTTCTAAAACATCAAATGCAACCCTACAACTTATCTCTCATGGAGTTTTTTTTGTCCTATTTACATTGAAAAACATGTGAAACTAATGTAAAAAAGTTTTATATGGTATTAAAATCCCATATATATCTCAAAAAATGCATACCATGCTCTAACGAGTTCAGTCTTGCATGAAAATTGGACAAAAACAAGCCTATGGGGTTTAAGACCACTTGTTGGTCTTAAAAATTGTAATTATAAATAAAAGGGGATGGATTTTAAAACTAATGACACAAATATAAAGTAAATTATACCTCCCTTCCTATGTAAAAAATATCATACCATGAATCTTTGTCTTCTATCTGTACTGAGCACTTGAACTTGACCCTTAATAGCTTGTGAAGAGAGTAATGGAGAGAAGGAAGTAACATTTACAATCTTGAGGCATGTACCTGCAAACCAAGAATAGATATAACCTATAAAAGTTTCAAGGACACTTTTGAAACTATTTCCACCTTTATATGAGCTCCCAAATCTGTATAAGTTCATAAAACTCCCTTCTTTGGCATTAAAATGCAAGAATTTGACCAATATCTAACATAATGACATATATGTAAGTTATGTAACTCTTCCAAGAATCTTCGAAAGTGTCTTGTATGGATTATTCACTTTGAAAACTTTAGAATACATTAGATTTATTTAAAATAATGAAATGAATTTGAGGTACACCTAATAACCTATGACACTTCTTGGACTCACTTCTTTCTCACCATGACTAACTGGGCTAGTCTAAGACAAGAACAACCCTTACATTAATTTCTCCAAATTTACCTTAAAAAAAGCTAATAAGACCTTAGGAAGAAATTTTAAAGACTATTAAGGTATGGAATGGACTAAAACATAGATATTAATACATGACAACTTAGGTTTAAACCTATAGGGGTTAACCTTTTCACCTTGGGGGTCAAAATTGGTAAAAAAATCCAACTTCATAGAGATATATTAAATGTCATAGATAATATTTATGTATAGATTTATCAGTATTTGTGAACACAACATGGTTTTATTATATTTTATTCTTCATTATGATTTTGGATTGGACTTGTGATACACTTTTATGTATAACTTATATCATTTGACTATATGTCAAATTTTGCTTCACTTATCTATTTCACATGGATCTTTATATTATGCATTGTGTGTTGTTTGTGGTTTCATTTATTTTCATCTTCTCTTATGGCTTATTTTCATTCTTTCCATGATTTCACACCTATATTTATGAGTTAATTTAATATCATGGATGTATTTGTCTTTTCTCATTTTTTTTTCTACCTTATCTCAACAACATAAATAATTATTATTGTGACTTGGTTATACAAACCTTGCTCCCCTTATTAATCTTTCTTTATCATGTGATCAATTAGAAAACAAGTCATGTCATTTTAATTCTATATTACCGATATAATTTGAATCTCCTTTTATTCCTTTATCTCCTTCATACTAAGCATACACATGGTTGAAACTTGAGATAACATACTGGTTCATAGGTAAGCCTAAGTGTTTAGTTACTCATATCTTTGGATACTTAACTTCCTCCAGCCAAAGTATAAATCTCATTCATGTGTATCAATTCTATCACTCATGTTATTTATTACAAATCCATTTGGAGGAGAAATCATAAAAACCATAAAATATAAAACCTAAATCATTTACATGAAAGATAATGATATAAAAGGAAACATACAAATTTAAAAATTCAAGTCACACTAAAGACATGATTCATAACACATCTCCTTTTTCTAATCATAGATAAAAATCCACTATTGGTTTCATAATAGAGTTGAGGTCCATTGGGGTGAAGTAGGTTGGTAGATTGGGAAAGTAGAATACAAAAACCTTTTAGTGCTACCTACTTTCTCAAATAAGTACCCAATCTCCATACTAGATCAATAGCTCTGTAAGAGGTCTTAAGGAATAGGGAGCATTTTTTGGGAAGGTAGATCCATTTTAATTTTCTTTTTCATATAACCAATATGAGTCAATCTTAGTATCTCACTTATTTTCCTATACAACTTGTGCTTATTTTGAATAGGTATTCTTTGTATTTTGATGGTCACTAACCACTTAGAGTCATTCCTATGTACTTAATGTGCCTCATGTTTCCTAAAGTCTTCTCAGAGATGCCTATGTTATTATTTTTACATTCCCTCCATTTAAAACATTCCTAATATTTCCCTTTAAGAAATATTATTTTTTTAACGGACCATCCCCCACAAGGTTTCTATTTGTGTGTTGTATTATAAGACCATGGATATGACTAGACCTACCTCATAGATAACCACGTTACAAAAATATTTTTAAAATCATTTTCATAGTTCTTTCCACTTCATTGGTGTTCCCTTTGTGATTTTTAATGTAAGACCATGGATAGGACTAGGCCTTCCTCACAAAATAATCTAATACCCAAGTCATAATAAAATTAAATGTGTCAAATTTGAGATAGGTAGTGATTTATTATGAGTTACACAACATTGACATGCTTCCCATCCTAATTTAGAATGTTTTATGGTTAATTAATATTTCAAATTTATCTTATTATTTTTTGATTGCATGTATGATTACAACCATTTCATTAAAATTTTAATACTTTCTAGTTTGAATTAGCGTGATCAATTTAATTTCATTTTATAATTATCTTTCTCTTTATGCTTCCCAATGTGATTTAGTATGATTGACTGACTTAATTATTATTTTTTATACCATTTATTTTTCATTGAGCATTCCATATTACTACAATATTTTCATGCTTCCCAATGTGATATAGTGTGATTTTATTTTGTATTTTCTTGGTAAAAGAACATTTGTTTTTCATTGAGCATTCCATGTTATTAAAACATTTTCATGCTTCCCAACGTGATATAGTGTGATTTTATTTTGTATTTTCTTGGTAAAAATATTTAACATGGTTTAAAAACTTTTGTCACCCTTTTTGACATCTCATAATTTATTATATTTAGTCATCTTTTGTTATCACACATTTTCCATCATGATATAGTGTGCAGTGCATTTGTTTTTGATTACTTATATATTTCCAAGTCATTTTTGAATTTTTATTTTTAACCATGAATATGTATCACATAATGCTAGAAAATAAAACATTCAACATATATTTCCCATAGCATACACAACAAAACCTAAATACATGTTCTAGAAATAAATATATCCATGCATCAACATCCACATCCAAGTACAACTCATGAGATTAATACAATTTTTAACACTAGTGTGTGTGTGTGTTTGTATGTATAAATGATAAGATGAAGCCCAACCTTAGAGTTATAATCACTCCAACTCTAAGGCTGGGATCCATCCTATCTATCTTTTGGCCTAGCCATGTTACCCATAGATGTCTAGAACTATCCTCTCTAAATAGTATGCTATAATTAGCAAGTCTAGGATCTCAATCTTACAACATATCTAAGATGGATGGTAGTCACCATGTGTGATGCTCTCTCATATGTTAGGGCCTACCAGGCCTATGATTCTCCCTCTCCTACCCCTATCAATGGTTGAATTCCATCCCTATATTCTTGAAGCTACCTCGAATCCTCTCCCACCAATATAAACTAGCCCCATAGGCTAGGGTAGATGAAACCATAAGAACATCCCAAGTGGTGGGGTTTTATGATGTTATCACCCCATACAAAATTTCATGATGAATAACCATAGCCAAATCTCCCCATTCAACCTCCTCTACCATAATATCTACAAAACCCAAACCATATCAACATCAAATCACATGTATCTCTCAAAATCCTCTATCTATCATAATCACAATGTAACTAGTGTCCTATATCGAATACTTAAATCATAATTTAAACATTTTCTTACTAGTGTTGGTATCACTAACCATCATATCTAAATTTAATTTCCCACTGATTACCTCCTCTATATGTTGCCTCTGCACCAAATAAAAAACATGAGTCACCATTTGAGTATGTGGAGATCCTCTGCTCAAAGGTGCCTCTATGAACAAGTTGTGTCTTAGATCAACTACTGGATCTTCTTGTGTTACAACCCTCACTTACATTTCTCATCAATGGTAACACTGTCTTTGATGTGGATGTGATGGTAGCTGCTACCTCTATTATGTTACATGCTATGTGCCTACATCCAAGTCCATAGTATCTCCCCTTGCTAGATCTATTACTACCTACTACTATGCTTGACTAGTCCATGGTCTAGTTGACTATGGCTTGATCATTGGTATCTCCACCAGTACCCCTCCTCATCCCCTCCCTCTTATATCTCTAACATGTCATTCCTAATAAATAGGCACTACTAGAGGAGCCACTAGGTGTGGGAGTTTGAACTATATTGGAAAGCATGCCATTGGATTCAACTACACCCATGATGTGTAGTGGCCTATGATCTATACTTGTGCCAACCCTATAATAATGGTCGACCAACTAGGTCATACTGTAACAATGTGTGTATAAGGATTTCACATAATCTCCCCTCATATATTCATCTATATATTAATGTGGTGCATGACTTTAGATACATGAACTTACATCTACCTCACAACCTAAGGCAACCTATCATCGACCATATGGGGCGACCCAATTAGCCAATACATGGGAAACCTCTTGTATATATAAGTACTCAATAAAAACATCATCCCCATGGTCTTCTAATCTCTAAATTACATCCCATACATATAATTCATGATTTAGACCCAAATTATAACCCCAAAACCATAGAGTACTCCCTGATCTAGTATAGACTAACACAAGGCCACCGTATAAAGTCATACCTTACCATCTAACTTGTGACACAACACTCTTGTTTTCACAAGTCCTATCACTACCTTCCATATGTATAGAATGGATTTAATATAAATTTAAAATAATCTCACTCTCAACCCAAGGTAAATCCTATTTGAGCATGTCACCCACTAGGCTAGTGCTCATCTCTCATATAAATCCTTTATGTGTTAGTGATCACCGATGTCCTTCCTGTAGTAAGTCCAAGTAACATATGAACATCCTCTAGAGTGATCCACACCTCAATGGTGTCCCCATACACCTCCCATCAAAAATATTTGGTTAACCATTCCCATTTTACTAGGAAAATGACAATGAGATCAACACTCAATGGGATCCATCTCATCTCCATAATACCTCTGAAACCTAAAGCAACTAGTCAAGCTCTATCCACATCACTCAAAAAATCCAACAAATCTAGTAGCCATGATTCATCTATTAGGTGCCAATATCTTTGATGTCCTCATAAAATATCAAATAATAAAGGATATATCAACTTTTCATGTCATAAATAATCAAAATACATTCTTAAAAATTTAAAATTAACTACTTAATCAACTAGTTTGATTTAATTTCCTTTGTTTCCTAATTTTCTTACACAATTGGCCCATTTAATTTTAAATCAGCCTTGTACCTATTTGATACTAAATTGGCCCTTTACATTTTCAACTAAATCAGCCAATTTTATACTAAATTACCCCTCCTTCAGCTCTAGATAACTAAATTGGTCCCATGGTACATAGTCGGCCCTCTTTTACAAATTATATCGGCCCTCTTCTACCAACTATGTCATCCTACTACTATATAGTAAACCCCTATATTATGCTTGCCTTACAAACTAAGTTGACCAAGTTGACTCTATTCTTTCACAACAATTTTTTTTTGCCCATTTACCATAAATGCCTTAGGTATTTATTAGTTTTATTTCTTCCTACATAGTATCCTATTATGTGTTAAGTCTACCTAAAAAATTCCTAGGGTCAATTCAAATATTTATATTTTGCCTACCACTTAATTTTCTATATCTAACTCAATTTCAAATAAAAATTAATGAAAACTTTTAAATTCACAATTTCTTACCTATCATGTACTTGCTCCAACCGCCAAGCATCCTACTCATCTCAGCTATTATCTCCTCACCATGATGGACCTCTAGTCTCAACTTGGGTCTCTCAGAGCTTTGTTTTCTTAGAATAATAAAAATTTATTCACTTATTTACTCTAAGTATTTCTCAATTTGTATACTCTACATTTATATATGATTTGTGTCATGATATATATCATGCATGGTGTTATTTTTTTTATTGTTTCATAAATTTCCATGGTTTCTACATGCATCTATTATGACATCCTATTTTTATGCTTTACTGATTATATATTAGTCCCTAAATTCAAGATATACCCATGTGTTTATTAATTATTCATTAATTTATTAGTGTATTATATTTTTGTGATCCATCCTATCCATAATGTGTCACACTATTTATTATAATTCATCGATCTTATCTTGACCATATTAAGCCACATTATTGAATTTTATCCACTACTTATATCTTGTCCACATTGGTGCATACTATTTTTGGTGCCTTCTCCACTTCCACATTGGGAAATATTTTTTACATCTTCATAACTTGATTTATTTCCATGTATGGGAAAACCTTTACTTACTTCTATTATGTTGATTCTACATATACATACATTAACCCACCTACTATAGCTAATCTTTCATGATGATAGCTTTCTTACATGACTAAGACCTTCATATGTGAAAAACCCTTATTATACACATGCGCTTCAATTATAAATAAAATATTTCTCTAATTATATAAAAGTATGTGATAAATGAGATTTAATGATGATATTTTTATATGAAGTAACAAAACATGTGATACATGTACCTTATGAATGATGTCATGTTATGATTTCCCATTTAACACAAGGGACATGTAACCTCTTTTTTTTAATATGTGTGATAAACAGGTAAATCCCACATCTCAAAGGGTTTGTATAATATATTTATTATAAATTCTCATGATAATACATGAAAATTCCACTAGGCACATGATACAAATTTCCCTTGCATATTTGGATGAGTCACTAGTAACTTTTCTATTCGCTCTTATTTTTAGGCATATACCAGAGATAGTTTAAATTATACATTATTAAAAAAAACTCGCATACCACTAGGTTTAATCAATCATACTCTTTTATTTTACTTATTTATTTCAATATAAATTTGATCTTTGATTTAAATATACAATGATCTAATTGAGATTTTTTTTATTATGGTTATAGGACTTCCAGGATTTTCATATCCTAAACACATGATCATGGATGCTCTCATTCTAATATCCTCAATGGTAGTAAATATTATCATATATAATGCAAAGAGATAGGGTTTCACTTGTTTCCATGTCATAGGAACTAGGCTCTTATATAAGGTAACATCTCTCATCCTTTAAAATTTCAAATCACTATTATATCTAATATTAATTTTGAGAAACACTTACTAGTTTCATGTGAAACTTAATCTTCAAGCCCTCCCAAGTTCAACTTTCTATTTTAATTTTATATGTACACAACACACACATCAAATTGAGGCATTATGTATACTCCTAAATTTGGTATAGGAATAGTTACATTCTATGGTATCAATGTGTTTATGTGTATATATATAATTGGTTCAAATTAAGATCTTATTAACACATTTTATCTTATGTTGGGTCTTGTATTACCTTCCCTTATCTTGTGTTTTCCTTATAAATTTACCTTAATTTTAGTTGGGTTAATGATAATACCACCATTTAATCTATAACACTTTAAAACCAATAAATAAACTATTTTTTTGCCTCAACAACACTACAAATGCTCCTCAAATGTTGAAAACATAGTTTTAAGATTTCATGGCCTAACCAAGAGTGTAAGACAATGTTCTTTGTAAAATTTAGATATTATATTAGCCCCTTAGACCTAATTATATATTTTTTTATTGGTTCCATTTTTGGTTGGCCTTTCCCTTCCCTTTGTTTATTGGATTGAGTGCCAATATGTTTCTAGTTTGAATTCAAGAAGTATATAAATATATGAGTACATTGATTAGGATACAAATCCATAAAAAGATATTTCAAATGAGAGTCCATATATTTCAATCCTAAAGGAAGAATTTAATTATTATATAAACATTATTTATGCCAAAATTATAATTAAACAGTTGTTGAAAGATTATATAATCCATAATAGTTTCTTGCATTTGTTACATAGGGATAAGTTTTGGTATCTTCTTATTACACTATATTTCTTGCCAGACTAAAAAATTATTATTTTATATATTTTCAAAGAATATGGGTCTCACTATGTTAGGACTCTCATCACTACTTCCATTTTTTAATGGTCTTGTAAGAATATTTGATTTTATTAGAGTTGTAAGGAAGAAGAATATTTTTGGGAGATTCAGAGTAAATTTAAACAAACTAAAAGAGGTTTTTGAAGAATAATAGACAAAAAATATGTTCACAGATGTTTATCATACACATAATATATCCAAGATAAAAAACATTAACCATGATTTTTTTTAACCTACTAGGATCATACCACTACACTCTTTGTCTAACCAAGATAATACTTCTACGCTCTTGGTAGTTTTATGAACTTTTTCACATCATAATTTTTTTTGGATTTACTCTTAGACTACATCTGGACATATTTTATTTTTAATTTTAGAAATTTAACTCACTTCAATTTGTGTAATTAAATTTGTATTTATTATCATAATGATGTATTTTGTTAATATTTTAATTAAACATTCATTTATATAGTTTGTTTTAGTGTACCTTGACCTAAATCAACTTTACTCATAAAACATTGTGAAGGTTTTCATAGACATTATGTAATAAAAATCATTAAATATTCCCCCATGAAATATTTTTCATGCTACAAAGTATTTAGTTCATATGAGAGATTAAATATCAATCAAAGTCTTAAACTTTGCGTAATATACATAGATGCTTTTAAATATATCCTAATTTATGTTTTTTATCATACATGTACTTTATTTTTAAAACATGGAAATGTCAAGCTCTTTAAGTAAGAATTCACTCAATTGGCCATAGTATATTACCACTTGGTTTGATTCATACTTATAGTATTACATATGTGTGCAATCAAGTAGAGTAAATAAGTTGACTTACCTTGCACAATGGTGAAATTATTCCTTATTCTATTCAAATGATTTTTCATTTATGTAAATTATTTACAACATTATCTACCCCTCTATATTTTGGTAGCTTCAAGTAAATATCATAATATGTGTTGTTGTGGCACTAAAATCTATAATGTTTATGTGCTAGTTCATGTTATTTTTATTGGTGTTCCTAAAGAATTTCGGGTGCCCCAAATAATATTTGGTGGTGGAGTCACTCCTAAAACTCCTTGAATTTTATGAATGGTATTGAGAACTATGCTATGCATTCATATGGGATTTATTGTTAAACTAACTTACACATTAGGGTTACTAATTCCTCTTACTAATAACATGCCTAGCATAACTTGGTTGGTTCTACTAGCCAAACTTGTGTTACCTCCTACTAATTCATGCTTAAGGTAATATTTGATTCAAAATCCACTTTTCACCCACTTATCTTATAATTTCTTGTATATACCCATCATGTCCACACACTAATTTTTCTCTTGTTTGACTAAAATACATGTGGGTTAAAATTTTAGGTATAGTAAGGAATGACAACCTCTTATATCATCTAAGACTATTATTTATCTTAAATGGGTCCCAAAAAAACTCCTTTAGTAGGACTTATTACAAAATACTTTATTTATTAATCTTATCTCTGTATGTAATCAAAAATGCATCATGTCTATAAATCAATCCTAACTTAGAGAAAATAGATCAAATCATACACTTCTGATTGGGGACACATTAGATAATCAAGAAAATGACCAATATGGGGATTCATTAGACCTAATTAGGGGATCTATTACCATAATAAAATATGTTAGGGAGGGTATTAAAGCCTCCAGTCAATCACAATCATGTAATAACCCTAAGGGAGTCCTATGTTTTATATTCACTAAACTAATAACAAGTAAAGTAGAATCTAATCTATTACTCACCAAAACTTGTGGCACAAAGTGGGGGTTAGAAACAATAAAATTAAACATGTATAGAATTCATATACTCACATCAATGTATATGGAATCATAATGCATGGAAGAGAATTACAAATGCATATATATCTAATCTTACAAAGGAGAAACAAATTTAAGAATACTTACATTTGAAGATGAACCTACCAAGCCTCAATCTCCCCCTTGGAAAAGGTCATTTTCAAGAGGTTGTTGTAGTTTTTAAGGATGACAAGGATAAATTAGCTCTAGGATACACAACTTATCAATTTACCCAAAAGACTTCTCTATAAGATAAGATCCATATCTCCAAAGAAAGTATGGAACCCTAAGCTTAATCCTCAAGTAGAATGGTGGATAAGTAAATGCACAATATATCTTACTCTTCTCTTCTATAAATAATGGCAAAATGAACTTATATATATAGGTATATTTAACCCTAAGCCCTTTGGAAAGTTTTGATTGACAAGTTTGACCCAGTCAACCTAGAAAAATTTTAGATAAAAATTCATTAGGTCATGGTCTAGGTTAGCCAAGAGTCAACCTAGACCCTAAGTAAATTTTACCCAAAATTATATAGGGTCAAACTAGTATAGCTAGTAGTCAAAAAGAATCTAAGGTTAGGAAAAGGAGGATAAAAAGTGGAAATTGAATTGAGGGTGTGCAATAGAGAATAACAAGCTTCAGGATAGGGTTTTAAGGAGATAAGTGTGTAGATAACAAGTGGAAAAAGGGACAAAAATATTATGAAGCACAAATGGTTTTCCCACCCCTTTCTCGATCTACCCCTTAAGGCATGCACTTAAAGAGATTGACACTCAATAGGTTCCTACAGGATACAAAGTGTCAGTAAGTGATAGGAAGTTTGAAAATATTACGTGCATACATATGACCCACTCAAAGCTCATTATATGTCACATGAGTGCAACATGGGATGGTGCTTTAGGAATATAACAAGATAACACATAACACTAATACTATGTAAAATAGAGTAAGCAAAAAATAATATAAATGAAAGGATAGAATTGAAAAATACATACCTTCACTCACCTTAGTGTTGTAGATAAATAAGTAGACTTTAAGAAAAGTGAAGGCATCTAAATGTGAAGAAAATTAGGTGAACCTATAGATATTAGTGTAAAAAAGAGCCAAAAATTAAAAAAAATGGAAGATAGGCATATGATAGTGGAAAATATTCGTTATTTCATCATTATTCCAGAACATATTATGGTTTGAAAACTAGATAAGTAGAAACAAAGACATGGGTAAAATAAGAAATATGATGGAAAATATTTGAAAGATTAAGATTATTTAAAAGTAAGTTTAAATAGGGTGAAAGGAAAATTATTTTTTATTTTTACTTGTGGGTGGGAGAAAATGATATCTGAAAGACCAAACAAGCTAGGATAGTGAGGAGATGATAGGTGAGATGAGAGGTACTCCTAGATGATCTATTAGGTAAACCAGGACAAATTTGGGTGATAGAGAGACCACTCAATCATATCTTGAGGTAGGCATGAGTGGTGACTCTAAGATTTGTTTTTAGGTAGAGATCAAAAGATGAGGTTTTTGGAGGATGCACTGATGGGAAGACCATGTTTGGTAGTTACATAGATGGTGATATAGTGGAAAGCAACACACATCTAGGTAATAAAATATGATTTAAATTATTGAGTAAGTTTATGTGAGGTAGAGTATAGATAAATAGATTTTGAGATATATCATGTATCTAATATCTATATGGTTGCCATTTTATAGATCTTGTAGAAGAGGAGCATACTATATGGGGGTCTCTAGTGATGGAGCATTGCATAATATCCTAGATGAGATGTTGATGCCATGCAACCCTACCACACTAGAGGATCCCATGGTACCATCTGCCCCAGCTCAGGTGAGCTAGTTTAGACTAGTAGGAGAGGCCATAAGGTGGTTACAAGTGCAAAGAGAAGGGATGCTTCCACTGGTATGGGTGGGTGTAGGAGAGGCACAAGTATGTTAGGCCCTAGATTAGGAGAGATCTACACATCTAGCTACCATGACATAGATGGGATAGGTACAGGGCCAAAAAAGAGTGGCACATATAGTGACCTTGACCTAGTTGGGATAGGTATAGACCTAGGTGGCTCATTTATAGTGGCAAGTATCAAGACTTAGATCTTAGACATGATCTTTACAATGTTCTATTCATAGGAATCAAACTGATGAATCTATGGTCAACATGGCTAGACCACAAGATGGCATGATGGGGCCTAGCCATATAGTTAGAGTTATGTATTTTTT
Organism: Torreya grandis; assembly: GCA_037957365.1. NCBI lineage: Eukaryota > Viridiplantae > Streptophyta > Pinopsida > Cupressales > Taxaceae > Torreya > Torreya grandis. Next base: position 83,582 of record JARHVA010003765.1, on the reverse strand, counting down.
GTACTTTGTATCAAAAACACAATATATATATATATATATATATATATATATATATATATATATATATATATATATATATATATATATATAATAATATCTAATTTTGGTAGTTGGATGCTAATGTTATGTGTTTACATTATGGTTTTGGTTGTGGATGCTTGGATATATTTCTTTCTGTCACATGTATTTAGCTTTTTTTGTATATGCTATGGGAAGTAGATGAGGTGGTGGTTTCTTTTCTAGCATTATGTAAGACACATGCATGGTTAAAAAGGAAAAAAAAAAATGATTTGGTAAAATATAATCAATAAAATTTTTACTACACACTATTTCATGTTGGGAAATGTGTGATAACAAGAAAATGACTAAGTATAGAAAACCAAAGGGTGGTAATCAAGATGGTAAAAAGTTTGTTTTTAAACCAAGTGAAAAATTGGCACCAAATTAAAAAAATTAAAGTCATACTAATTCAAGTTGGTAAGTATGAAAATAATGGAATAAAGTGGAAAATTTTTAAAAGAACAAATGGCATAAAAATAAATTAATTAAGTTAATCAATCATACTAAATCATGTTGGGAAGTATAAAAGAAAATTAAAATTGGTCTTAAATTTATCACACTAATTCAAGTTGGGAAGTATGAAAAATTCAAGAAATGGATGGATTCTTACATGCAATAAGAAAATAAAAGTGAAAGATAAATGAAGTAAGCATAAAACATACTAAATCAAGCTAGGAAGCATGTCAATGACTTGTAAATCTTATCTCATATTTGACATGTGCAATTTTGTTTGTGACTTGGATTATTGGAAAATTTTGCGAGGAAGGTCAGGTCCTATTTGTGGTCTTACACTGAAACTCACAAAGGGAACACTAATGAGGTGGAATAAAACTAAAAATATGGTAACAGGGGATGTTGGTAATAGAAATGTGAAATTATGGTAATTTGTGAGAAGGTCTTATCCATGGTCTTACAATGTAACTCACAAATGGAATCCCTAGGGGAGTGATTAGTGAACAAAATAATATTTCTCAAGATGAAATATGAGGAATATAGGGGATGAAAAAGGGAATGTAAAAATCATAACTTAACACCTTACAAGAATACTTTAGGAGATAGGAGGCATACTAAGGACATGAGAAGACACTAAGTGATTAGTGACCATCAATGTATAGAGGAAACCTATTCAATATAGACACAAATTTGTGTAGGTAAATAAACATGCTACTAATATCAACTCATGAAGGTAGATTGGTACAAGAAAAATAAAATGGACCTACCTTCCCATGAGGTGTTCCCAATTCTTTAGGACCAACTAAACTAAACATGTATAGGAGACATATACTCACATCAATATATACAAAATCCCAATACATGGAAGAGAAGAAGACATATTGCATTATCTATCTACTCTTACAAATAAGAAATAAAGTTAGGAATACTTACCTTTGAAGATGAACCTGTTGATTCTTAACCTCTCCCTTGGCCAATGGTGCTTCATAAGATATTTTTGTGGTTTGTAAGAATGACTAAGATAAATCAAATCTAGGATACACAACCTACCTAATCATCCAAAATACTTCTCCACAAGACAAGATCAGAGCTCCAAAATAAAGTATTAAACCTAGCTTTATTCCTCGAGTAAAATGGTCAATAAGCAAATGTTCATTTGCAATTCTTTGCTTGATTTAACTCTCTTATGAAATGGTAAAGAATGACCTTGTATATATAGTAGTATCTCACCCTAAAGACTTTTAGACATGTTGATTGTGCTAGGTTGATTGGGTCAACCTAGAAAATTATTAGGCTAATTCTTGAAGTTTATGTTAGGTCTGCCGAGATACAAGGCAACAAGGAAAGACAAAGAATCCCTGGAATAAGCTAGGTTGACTAGGTCAAACTAGCTTACTAAATAGGTCAAAAGGGAAACAAGGTAAAAAATGAGGGATAAAACATGAAAAATGATGTGAATAGATAGGAAAGATAAAAATAATCTTAGGGTTCCTGGTTTTAGGAGACAAGAGTGTAGATAGCAAGTGGAAAAAGGAACAATAATCTTATAAATCACCAAAAGTCAACCCAACCCTTTCTCGGTGCACCCCTTAAGGCATGCACTCAAAGATATTGAGACTTGATAGGTTATTTCAAGATACAAAGTCTCAGTAATTAATAGAAGTTTGAAAGTATTATGTGTATACATATACCCTAGTCGAAGCTCATCACATGTCATGTAAGTGCAACATAGGATGGTGCTTTAGGATAGAACATGATGACACATAACATTGATGCTACATAAAGTGTAGTAATAATAAAATAAGATAAATTAAATGATTAAATTGAAAATCACATAACTTTAAACTTACTTTAGTGCTAGAGATAAATAATAAGACTATAAAAAAGTGAAGGTGTCCAATGTAAAGCACACTAGGCGAACCTGTAGAAGTTAGTGCAAAAATAGCCAAAAATCAATTTTTTTGGAAGATATGCATATAATAGTGGAAAATAATCTCTATGTCATCATGAATATAACACATTTTATTATTTTTAAAATGGATGACTAGAAATAAAGATATGAGAAAAAGAATGAATCTGAAGGAGAATAAATGAAGAATTTGAATTGTTAAAAAGTAGTTTTAAATATGAAAAAGAGAATTCATTTTGTTATTTTGCATTATAAGAGAATAAAAAAAGAGATATAGAGGGGGAAAAAGCTATAATGTTGATGGAATGACATGCTAGACAAGAGGGAACTCTAGGAGCGAGAGCGGGTGCACTATGAGCATGCATCTAAGAATGTCAAACTAGATGTTGAAATTTGAGATGAATTAGGTAAATTTTGATAAAATTTTAATTTTAAGCATTTATATATGATAAAAATGAAAAAAATTATATTTTAAGGGAGGGAAATAGTGATCCAAAATTTAGAAGCTTTGGTTGAAAGATAATTTAAGAAAAAAGAACAACACAATAACAATAATGCTATCTCTGAGAAGAGATGTTTTATTCATCAAATTTGTAGATCCAAACATATGCTTATCTCTAAGAAGAGATGTATAATTTAAATTTTGGGTTATCAATTTATTTATAAACATTTTTAATGTATGAAGAGGATGTGGAAGGTCACCAATATCTAGGGAGATCAAGTGGTTTGACTTCCATGATTTATAATAATACATAATTTGAGGAATTACTATTTTTAGACTGCACTACTAAAACTAAAATTTAAGGCACTTATATTTATTTTTTTAGGGTAAAAACCCTCCATGTAGATCTTTTTTCCATCTCAAAACTTTCCCCTCATTCTTAGCTTTCCAACGGTTTAAAGAGGGAGTCAAACGGAGCTATGGTGCAAAAGTTATGGCTCCCAAAAGTTCTACCACCTATTGAGGTAGAACCATCACCCAAATTGTCACCTAAAATGTTTCTCAAATCATTCCTCCCTCCTTGAGAATTAATGGTCCCCATTACATCAATATTTTTCATCAAGTGTGGCATTTGTGTTTTAATTTTATTCTTGATGCATAATTGGAATGGATTGTGCTTTGTGGAGCTATGTAGGGCCTGATTGTTCACCATTTTTGTCTAACCATTAGTCTATGGATGGAAGGTTGTGAACTTCTTCAGCTTGTTATCTATTTGCTTCTATTGTTGTGTTATTTATGTAGGCAGGGCTATAACATCAACCTTTTTGGATTCTTGTGGCTTGACCACCATGAGAACAAATTTCCTGGCACTAATTAGGGAGACAAATGTAGAAGGTGGTACCTCTAGTACCCTGTAGCACCATGTTCCAAGAGTGAGGGTGATCCTTCGATTTCTTGATTCATAGATTCCATGTCAATAATACATGAATGGCTAACCAAAGATTACATCACAAACATCTAGACTGACCACATCACATAAGACCTCATCTTAGAAAGGTTTTATTGCATATGAAAGAAGACATTGGTGGGTGACACAAAGGTTTCTCCCTAGACTCAACTATCCAATATTGTATGGCTTTGGGTGAGGCTTCATGGACAAATTTAGGCTTTTCACAACATTACTAGAGATTAAATTATTTTGACTCCCACTATCAAGAATGAAATTCAAAGGCTTACCTTTCACCCATAACTTAGAGTGAAACAACCTTTCCTTGTCATTTGGACTCTCCTCATGGGTCTTTGATGAAGTAATGATGGTATCAGGCTCGACATCTACAATCTCTTCTTCATCCTCTTTGATAGTAGGTTGTGTATCAGGTAGAGTAGTAGATGTTGATGATTGTGACTCAAAAAATAGGGACTTGATGACTCAACATTCTTCTTTGGAGTGCATTATAGATTTGTGGTAATCACACCATTTCTCAGTCTTCCCTTCCTTTTGCTTCTAATTTTGGCCCTGTGTTTGACCTTCTTTGTCACTTTTCCATTTTGAAGGCTGACTCTTAGTATTCATTCTTCCATGCTTCTACTCAATCTTCACCATGAACTTGTATGCCTCATCGAGGGTTTCCAAATTGAAGAGTTCCATCTCCCCCTATATATACCATTGTAGTCCACCATGATATTTGAGGACCTTATGTTTCTCATTTTCTTGGATGCCTAATCTTGTAGATAGAGAATGAAAAATGTCAGTGTAATCTTGAACAGACTATTCCTTATCTTGGCAAATTTGTTGCCACTCTATATATAGATCATCATATGATCCAATGGGGTAGTATTCTTCCTTTAAAGCTTCTATGAAATCATCCTAAGTAGGTTCTACCTCAAGGCTAATATCATCTATACTGAATCTCTTCTTGTACACTTCCCATAAATTTTTGATAGGTAATAATGATTTCAAAAGAGAAAAAGTGATCTTCTCTTTATCAGTTAATTTATTTACCAAAAAATATGAAGATAATTGATCCAACCAATTTTATACTATATAAACATTGATTTTGCCTTCAAATATAGGGATATCAAAATTCACTTGAACCTTGAAGGGTGTTGGGGCACTAAAATGATGTGGGGGTGGAGATGAGGAGCCAAAATTTCTCATGGAGATCTATTTAATAATTTGGGTGAATTATTGTATCATCTATACTTGTTGTTTTTGGATGGTTCCATTCACCATTTCCTTGAAAGGATCGGATGTCTCAGTGTTGTCCACCATTTGAGGTTTTTTGGAGCAAATAGGTGGATAGTTTGCTAGTTCTATTTTCCACCCAAGCTTCCTATAATCTGACCTCATTCTTAGGATCATACACTCTAAATATAAACCACTCTGATACCACTGATCTAAAACTTAAAATCTTTGGTTGAAAGATAATTCAAGAAACAAAAACAACACACTAACAATAATGCTATCTCTAAGAAGAGATGTTTTATTCATTAAATTTGTAGATCTAAACATATGCTTATCTCTGAGAAGAGATGTCTGATTTACATTTTAAGTTACATATTCATTTATACACATTTTGAAGGTAGGAGGAAGATGTGTAAGGTCACAAATCTTGATGGAGATCAAGTGGTTTGACTTCCATGATTTACAACAATATAGAATTCGAGGAATTACTATTTTTAGAAACTTACTATTTTTATTCTACACTACTAAAATAAAAATTTAAGGCACTTTAATTTATTTTTTGGGGCTCAGTGCCATCTCATAATGTTCCCCTCAATTCCATCTCATAATGTTCCCCTCATTATTAACTTTCCAAAGTTTCAAATGGAGAGTCAAACAGAGCTATGGTGTAAAAGTTATGGCTCATGGAAGTTTTGCCACTAATTGAGGTAGAACCGTCACCTGAATTATCACCTAAAATGTTTCTCAGATAAAATAGGAAGATGGGAAATGGGTTGGAAGGAATTAGGGAAAAATCTAAAAAAAAAGGTAAGTTTTTTGCAAAATGTGTTAGGTTGGCACACTAAACCTACTAGGTTGATCGGGTCTAATTAGTAGAGTAAATTAGTCTAAAATCCATGTGGTCAACCTAGAGGGTATATGTCATCCTAGCACATTCTGGAAGCCAAAAACCTAGTGTGGGGTATCCATTTGGTCTGTAAGGGCCAAAATAAAAATTTAGCACCAAAGAAAAGAGAATAAGAAGGAAAATAAAAAATTTGGATAAAAATAAGATTTTTTTTTGTCAAACTAGGTTGACTAAGGAACTAGAGAAAGCATATAAAAGTGTGTTGAAAGATGAAAAAGCGCTGGAATGGTCTAAAATGACCAAAGAACAGAAAGGAAGACCAAAATAGGGTAAAATATATAAAAATGAATAAATTATACTTTTTTATGACTAAAAATAGAATGTATAAATAATGTATTTTATTTATACATGACATGGAAGAACTGATACATCCTTTGTTATTTTTTGATTGCAGAGATAATGATGGTTCTAGAGATTGATGGGCATCTCTTGCTTACTAGACTTGTTAGAGAGATTGACAAATGGAGATAGGGTTAGATTGATATCCATAAGTATTGGAAGGATAGAAGATATGTGTCGAATACCTCTAAATGCAAACCTATTAGTCACGTTCTTTGGTTTTTAGGAATAATTGACAAACACCTTTAGATGAGAGGTGGATGAAGATGTGATAGAGGTGGATATCACACTAGATCATGTCTATGTCATCCTCAGGCTACCTATAATAGGAGCACTAGTGACCACAAGGATACCAGATAGCAAAAAAGATTGGAGAGCCTTAGCCATGTGGGCTACAGGCTTAAAAACAATATTACCAAGGTGGAGAGTGAGCATGGATGATGTCTATATATCACAGATTTTGGATCTCCAAAAGGTGGGGATAGGCCTTATGACATAGTGGGTGCTTTGTCACAAGTCAGATGGCAAAGTACCATTATATGTGGTATCCTTGAGTAAGATGATGTTAGAAGAGTGAGTATTATATGATCTAGGATCTGTCATCTAGGTCCAGCTCATGCATGATCTATATGAGATGTTGGTCAAAGGATGGGATCGATCATACTACTGACAACATGAATATATGAGATATTTTTTATATATCGATTAGATGGGTTATCCCATGTGGTTAATGGTATGTCACCTCAAGTGAAGAGATGGAGACAGGACCAAGTAGTATGGGTCATGCCCCATGTGTCAACACTATAGATGGTGAGATGAATCAACATAATATGGTGACCATATGATCAACTAACAACTACCTAGGAGAGTTGACACATAGTTGCACCCATGCTAGAGAGGAGAGAGGTGATAAGACACTATACATAGTGGAGAGAGCCACATCTGATGGCATGGGTGCCAAGATAGATGGGTCTACATCATCTAGTGACACTGATACTCATGCCCAAGTAGTGGACTCAAAATTTGAGGGAGCCATGAGGGAAGAGGGGATTTAGACCATTGATAGTGAGGCTAACATTATGGCCACACCAAGAGTGACCATGGACTGGTTAGGCATGATAATGGGTAGATTAAGAGGAAGAGGTGGAGGAAGTGATTCTAGATGTTCCACCACCACCTCCATAAATAGATGAGATATGACCATTGAGGACACAACATCAACAAAAATAGGAAGAGAGAGTGGTGACCATCATCATCCTTAGTGAGTCACCAGAGGAGCCAGAAGAGACACAGATGATTAAAAAACTACTCAAGTGTAGGTTGAGATGGACATGAGTCTTGACAATCAAGTTTGAGCTAAAGAGGTGACCTACAAAGGAGGTACTAAGAGGTCACACAAATGGGGATATTTTACTAGGTAGTCATGTGGATGGTGAGACTATAGTAGCTGAGACATAAATAGGTAAGAAAAATATCATTGATTTATTGATTAAGCTTTGATTTGAAAGATAGATAGATAAATAGATAGATATTGTGATATATGATAGTGATATAATATTCATTTGGTGTGATTTTGTAGGTGTACTTGAGGATGAGGAGGAGAGATGGGAGTCCTTGGTTAGGGGATCACTCCATGACATCCTAGATGAGACTCTTTATCCATACAACCCATGACACTGGATGATCCAAATGTACCATTTACCCTAGCTCAGGTGAGATAGTTTAGACTAATGAGAGAGGCCATGAAGTAGATATAGATGCAGAGAGAGAGGGCATAGCCACCAATAGAGATGGGTGTAGGAGAGAGGTAAGCCTAGCAAGCCCTAGCTAATGAGAGTGCCATGGATGTAGGTAGATATAATGATGTAGAACCAACTTATTTAGGCACATGTAGTAACCTAGACTGAGTTGGTATAGGCACAAGTGTAGATAGTACATATATAAGGATAGGTAAATGGATTTAAATCCTAGATTGCCTCATTAAAATGTATCATTTAGATGAGTTAGACTATGGCATCAATAGGCAGTGTGGCTAGGCCATGAGATAGACATGATGGAGCCCAGCCCTAGAGCTGGAGCATTGCTTATGGTTGTATATGTTGTATCAAACTCTTGAGTTCTATATATATATATATATATATATATGATGTATCATTTTGGCTTACTAATGTGATTGTGTATGTGGTCATTATGGATATATTTTTATCATTTTGTTTGTTATGTATGTGGATGCTTTGGATATATTTATTTCTAGAACATGTAGTTATCTTTGTTGTATATGTTATGGGAAATATATGTGATATGGTTTATTTTCTATAATTATGAGAAAAACATGCATGGTTAAAAAGGAAAAGGCAAAAAGACTTGGAAAAATATAATCAATCAAACATGCACTACACACTAATTAAAGCTGGGAAATGTGTAATAACATGAAAACTGACTAAGTATAAAGAACCAAGAAATGGCAAATAAGATGGTAAAAAGGGATTTATTTTCAAACCAAAGATGAAATGTTTTTGCACCAAATTAAAACAAGTAAAATCATACTATATCACATTGGGAAGTATGAAAAAAAAGTATTAAAATGGAAGGTATGTAGAAGGTCACACAAGGTTAAAAAAAATGAAAAGTCAATGAAAATTTGGTCTTAAATTTATCACACTAATTCAAGCTAGGAAGTGTGAAAAAATTCAAGAAATGATTGAAATATTATGTACACTTAGAAAATAAGAGGTGAAAATAAAAATGAAGCATAAAACATACTAGTTCAAGCTAGGAAGCATGTTAAATGATGTGTAACTTCATAATCAATCAAATCATATCTCAAACTTGACAAATGTAATTCGATGGTGACTTGATTGTTGGAAATTTTTTTGAGGAGGGTTGGGTCCTATCCGTGGTCTGACATGATAACTCAATAAAGGGAACACCATATGGGGTGGAATAAGAATGAACAACTAAGTACATGGGGAATAAGGGTAATAGGATAAAACACTCATAAATGGAAAAACCCAAAAGGATGCCAAACCAACATTGGCAAGTAGAATAATAATATTGGATTGAAATGCAAAAGGGATGGTAATTTTGTGATGAAGTGCCAGTCATATCCATGGTCTTATGCTACAACTGATACGATAAAGACCCAAGGGGTGTGATCAGAAAATGAGACAGTATTTCTCAAGAGGAAATATGAGGAAAGGGAATGAAAAAGGGACTATAAAAACCAATGACTTGGGAATCTTAAGATAAGACCTTAGGAGATAAGAGGCATACTAAGAACATGAGAAGACACTAAGTGACCAGTGGTTGTCTATGTACAAAGGAAACCTATTCCCTATAAACACAAAGCTTTGTAGGAAGATAAGTGTGCTACTAAAATCAGCTCATGAAAGTAAATTGGTATAATGAAAAATCAAAATGGACCTACCTCCCCATGACATGTTCCCTGCTCTTTAGGATCCCTTACAGAACTATCAGTATATGATGAAGATTGGGTACTTAAGTGAGAAACTAGGTAGTACTAGAATATTTTTTTGAATTCCCCTATTCCAATTTACTGGCCTATCATGCCCTAAAGGACTTTGGCTCTATGTCAAGCCAACTTTAGAGTTTGATCTTCAATTGGAGATAGGAGATGTGATTGAAAGAATGTTTTTTAGTGTGATTTGAATTTTAAGAATATTGCATATTTTTACCTTTTGATATCATTTCCTTTTGTTTAAATGATTTGGCTTTTAAATTTCTTTTGAAGGCCTTTTTTTTTAGATTCCTCCTCCAGACGAATTTAGAATGACCAAGAATGAGAGAGATAGTGATACACACAAATGATCTATAGGCTAAGGCTAAAGGAAGCTAAGTAACCAAAGACAAAAGACTAACAAGGACACTTAGGCTTGACAATGAACAAATATGTGATCTCAAATCTCAACTGTGTATATGCTTAGTTTTCTGAAACAAGAAGAAAGGAAAAGGGAGATCCAAAGGTGGATCGGTAAAAGGAAATAGTAATGAAAAAGACTGTTTGATAACTAATCACATGGTAAAAGGAGACAATAACTAAAGGGAATAAGGTAAATAAAACCAAGTCACCATGACAATTATTTGTGAAAATCAAGGATAAGAAAACAAACAATCATGAAGATACAAGGCAACATCAAGCTAAATATGGTGATTTTATGAGGATCTGTCAAGTCCTATCTGCAATCTTACAAAGCAAATCATAAAATAAATATCCAAGGGATGTAACAAGAAGAAAAATATAAAATAATGACAGGGAAAAACAAACATATGTGCAAAAACATAGAATAGAAAATGAGCAAGAAATATAGTACAATAAAGAAGATAATGATATAAGATAAGCAAGAATTTGACATAATGTCAAATAATATAATCAAATATATAAAAATAAATAAAGATGTAACACACATCCAATCCAAATATAAATATAAAAGCACCATGCATGTGCTCATAAGTATTATTAAATCTATCCACACACATTATCCAAGACATCAGATAAATCTCTAAGAAGTTGGATACTAACTACTACTAATGTGTTATCGATCTTTGTAAAATACTAGTCAAATACTTCTTTTCTAATCTCCTCAACTAAAAAATTAGAAATAATCATTGGATCATGCTAAGTAGTGAAATAAAGTAAAGGATGATTAGAAGAATGTGTGGGAATGGGATCTATGGGATGAGGAATCATTGGTGGAGAAGGATCCATGGGTGACTGAGGGTTCACAAGTGGAGAAGGATCCATAGGTGAAGGAGGGTCTATGGGTGGAGAAGGAACCATAGGTGGAGGCATATAAGGGACCACAAGAGGTATAACTATGAGAGAAAAGGGGAGAATATTCTTATGTGAATGACCTATGAGAGGAATAGTAATTGGTCTAAAGATAGCTATAACATGATCCTTAAGATGTTGTTAAAGGATACAATAATGATCAGTATGATGTGTGCCATATTGGTTCCATATACAATAACTCTCACTATACTTTCATATATAGTCAGGAAGAATCTTGGGAGGAAGTATGGTAGTGTCTATGGATGGGGAAGAAGGATGAAAGGTATCAATATATTGTCATAACTTATGACAGTGGGTAGAATAATGAGTATATGTCCCATGAAAGCAACATATATGTTTGTGAGTGTGATTAGGAGGAAAACTCATAGGAGAAGGTGTAACAAGTGTCAAAGAAGATGGAGATGATTCATCACCGCATTTGGTGGGTAGAGGATCCATCTTAGGTAAAGGAAGCAAGCCATCACCAAGAGGAGGTGATGATGGAGAAAGAATAGAGTTAGTCTTGACAAGAAGAGAACTAGTGAAAGAAGCAAGAGTAGGCTCACCAACAATAGAAGAAGTAATAATAACTAGTTCTAACACAAGTTCTACTATGGGAGGAGTAGGATCAATAGAAGGTCTAAGGGTAGCAATATCCTCAGGAGTAAACCAATGATGGGAATTAGGAAACCTATAAAAATAGTAAGGGTCAATCATATCATGATTTATGAGCATAATCCTATGAGGATCCTCAAAAAATAGAGGTGTCAATGCCATCTCTACTATGTGATAGAGAGGAAAAATACAAAAATCAAGAACTACAAAAGTTGGAACATGAGAGGATGCATAAAAAGACTCAAGTAAAGAAGAATGATAACACACAATTTCAACATCACAGGGTTAGACAATACCGCCTAATAAAATATCATCTAAAGAATATCCATCATTATAATCAAGTTAATGAAGATCGATGACATAAGTTAGAATAACTTTGTCATCATACAAAGCATGGTGAATAAATGATTAGTCTTGGATAAGACTACAAGAATGTCATCACAAGGAGGTTTATGAGAATGAGGTTGCAAGGAAGCATGAAGTTGTGAGATGAGATGAGGCATGAGATCAAAAGTTTTGATCTTGAGATTAATCTCATTAGGCTCATCATCATTAGAGTCTAAAAGGTTGGGAGGAATATTACCAATAAGCTTAGAATGCCCATTGTATCCTGTGGTTGAGTTGATAGGAAAATTTAGACATTATGACTCATGAAATAGAATGCTGGGTAAAGGCTAAAGAGTAGGAATCTTAAAAACACCATGATCTTGGAATTGTTCAAAATTCCAAGTGTTAGTATCTCCTTGAATCCTATAAATTCCTCTATTATGAGGGAATTTAACACATTTTCAAGTAGAAGAGGTGATAACTCGCATATAATGAGTCCATGGCCCACCAAGCAAGATGTTATAAGAAAGAGAAAATTTAAAGATCATCACCTTCACATGAATGATGATATGTGGAATAGTAATGGGAATATACACACACGCAAGAGGAGGCATTTGCATTCTATCATATCCTTAGTATGTGTTACATGTGGACTTAAGATTGCATTCAAAATATTCAAGGGTTTTAATGAAATCAAGAGAAGAAACACAAGTGCCAAAATGTTCATCAATCAAAGCATGCTTAACTTGGATATCACCTATTTAGATTATAATAAATAGGGGAGTATCATCTACACAAGGCATAATCTCATTAGGAATCATAGATGTGATGGTACATTTTAATGAAAGATAAGTGTTGATAGTTTCATCGACATTGATAGACATCTCTTCACATTGTTTCAAGATACTATCCTTGAAACTAGATAAGGCTTCCTCTCAACTCGCTAAGGGAGGATGAGGTACATTCATCTAAAATAATAGTTACATAAGATAGTTTTGATGATGGGGAGACATCCTCATGAGTTCAAGAAATGGAATGTGATAAAGGAGATTAGTGAGTTCTGCAATGGGATCGCACTCATCATAACCCATGAGAAGAGTTTTTGATATAGGTGTGTAATGGTTAAGGAGGTCTTTGGAGGGAAGAGCCAAAGAGTATTGAAATTTTTGTTGATAATAATTAGAAGGTTTAGAAGAAGGTTGTAAATCATGTTGATATGATGAACTAATAGGTTGAAATTGATCTTGAGGAGTAGAAGTGTTAAAAAAAGGTTGATTAATATTAGAAGGAGAATATGATGGAAGAGTGGTAGAAATAGCATGGGATGTGTTATCCAAAGGAGAATCATAAGTTAGATCTTTATAAAAAGTTATAAGATCTTCCTGCCCTAACTCATTTAAATGATTTGGAGAAGAATATTGGATAACATGGTATGTTTGAGAAGGAGATGGGGTGTAAATAGGTTGAGAATTGATGAAATCCACTACTCTTCACATATTAATCATGATAACCACATTTTATTTATAAATTGGTTCCACACGACTTTATACATTATTGGTGGAAGAGATGGGCTTGCCTTGGTTTTCTTGAATTGGTTGATGATTAGGTAAAAGATCCTTATAAATAGATAGGTGAGCATTTGCTTGATTCAAAGATTGAGCTTAATCATGAGTTTTGTATTCTTTGAATGCATGCTCATAATCTTGTTGACATTGGTGTGTGATAGAATCATAATCAAAATTAGGTCCAAGAAGAAATTCCATACTTAAATTATGAATCTATCTATAGGTCTAATGAGAATGACCCCAACTAGCAGGAAACCAATAAATTTGGCAAGATCATACTAGTTTTTCATAAGATGAGTTGGATCAATTTCATGAGGAAGAGGCCTAGATAGACATTTAAGCAATTAATCTAAGGAAATAGGTTTATAAACATTAAATTTATTCATTGAGAAATGAGGATTAGTAAGTTGTGGAAAAGAGGAAGTTTGTTCTGCATAAGGGGTAGGAAAAATAGCTTGAACATGGTGAATGGTATCATATAAATTAGAAACACCATCAATGGTAACATTGTGGTTTTATTTTAGTAATATGAAGGTTTGGGTGTCTTGAATTGATGCCCTTGATCAATAGCTTCTTCCAAAGTGTGTGGTGAAAGGGTATGGAATTGATAACGTAATTTGGGATAAAGATCATTTGTAAAGAGATGAAAAATATTATCATTGGCCATGTTGTGTTCACATTTGTTTGATAAAGTCTTCAAACATTTAAAAAATGCTTGGGTAGTTTCATTTTCACTTTTCTTGCTATTTGTGAAATGGGCCAAAGTTTTTTTAGGAAGATCACTAGTTTGTAATTCTTGAACTAAAGCATTCATTAAATCCTCCAAACTAGTAATGGAATGAGGTCTAAGTTGATTATACCAATACAAGCCATCACCTGTGAGGGTCTTAGTAAGGATTTTGGTAGTGGCAAATGTGTTTAATTTAACCCAATATTCCTAAATATTCCTAAATGTTTTAAGATGAAGAGAAGGATTAGTTGATCCATTGTAAGAGATTGTAGCTGTTATACTTCCTATATCAATGTTAGCAATTTGAGTAGTTAGAGGTTCATTTTCTAGATGCTTGATATTTTTATTGATTAAAGGAGGTTGAGGAATAAGATTAACTTGAGAATCTTGAAGAAGAAGGGGAGGAACACTTTGGTTATGTGTGCCCCAAACCATTGGTTATGATTACATTTGAAGATGAAGAAGGTGATTTTGCATTCTCATCATTTGTTTTATGTTATGAGCTTGGAAATCATTCATTTTATTAAGAGTTTATGATATAAGTTGATGAGTTTGAATAACATTATTAAAAGAGTTGGTGTTGGTGTTATTGGCTTGGGTACCACTATTGGTGTTGTTCAGAGCTTGAGATGAATGATGAGAATGAGAGGTAGTAGTGGCAAAGCTTGCTTATGTATCAAAAGATTGACTAGTTAACGGAAGAGAAGAAGAATCACTAAAATCATGTGAGCCTTGAGTAGCAAACAATGAACTAGTGTAAGGATTAAGGATAGTGGATCTTAAGAGAGGTCCATTAGATGTAGAACCAGCCATGGTAGTTGAGATACTAGGCATGGAGGTAGAAGAAAGGAAATAAGAATAAGAATCATGAGAAGAGGTCATGATCAAAGAGAGAGGTTGTAAATCAAATAAATTAGTACTACCAAATCCATTTGAGAACCTATAATGTGGTGAATAAGGTTCATTATCTTGACCAAAAATCATGAGATTGTAAATGGTAGATGGATCTTTCCCTTTATGTTGGGGAAATTAGTTAATAAATAAAATTATTTTGGGAGTATACTATAACTCAAGTTGGTTTTCTAGGAGAAAATAAGGATTATGTTGTAAAGAGGTATCATGAGGGAACGCATGGTCCATTATATGAGTTGTAATATAGACATTACTAGCATTTACAAAAGGAACTCTACTTTAGCTATGGGAAACCCTATGAGGTTGGTGAATTCCATCATGCCTATTGTTTGAGATTTTGTGTTGTCACCTAATATGAAATCCATGATGAAAGAGTAAGGAAAGAAAGATGAGAAAACAAAGTATTCATAAAGTGATAAAAATAAATTTAGGTCAAACCAATCGACCTAGTATAAAATAGGGAAAATAAAGTTGGATAAGGTCCATAGAACCAACCTAGTTCAGAGAGAAAAAGCAAGTAAAAGGGGGGAAAAGGCCTAAAAATTGTGTTAGGTTGACCCAATTTACCTAGTGCAATACACAAGAGCTACAAAAAATGCTAGGTCAACCATGTTAACTTAGTGCAGTTGATAGAGGTAAAAATCAAGGTCTAGAATAGTGCAGAGTCGAGTTAGTAGACATAGTACAATAAACAACAAAAGAGAAAATATTGCTAAAAAGATAAAAAATGAAATGAGATATGCCTATAGCTAGTCTAGAAAAGTAGATACTAAAATGAAATACACAATCAAAGTAAATTGTTGCTGGTCAATTGAATTGGTATACATAAACAAATTTCAATTTTGAAAGAAAAGTATAGAGCAGAGTAGAAACAAAGAAATAGAAACTAACCTTGGTGTTTTGGAGATGAAAATAGAATAGGTAACTAACCTATAACCTTGAAGATAACTAGCCCAATCTATATAATTGGGTCAAGTTGGTTGATCAAGTGAGATGAGAATCTACTACAAAAGCTAAAAAAGTGTTCTAAGTCAACCTAGTTAACCTAATAGACTAATTTAGAAATGTGCTAAGTCAAGTTGGTCAACCTAGCTGACTAGAATACATATTTGGAAGTCTAAAATTTGGAACTTGCACTTTTAATTCTAAATAGGAACCTACTGTAAAGTCACTGTAAATGAACTAGGTCAACCTGGTCAACTGATTAGGTTGAATAAAAAGTTTACAAAGTATTGGAAACCTATGCTAGGTCAAGTTGGTCAATCCAGTTACTTGTTCTTACACATAGAGAAAAATAATTGGGTTGACAAAATCAAGATAGCAAGTTAAAACATATGATGGAAAAGATGATAAAAGGAATAAAATAAGTGAAAGAAACTCTATAAGGGTTTGATTAATGTCAAGTTCACCAATATGTATGCAATCATAATTACATGGTAGACATGAATAAATCATGGATTGGATAAGATGATCACACCTACACTTCCAATTGGGATACACACTTGTTAAGTGGGAGCATGACCAATATGAGGATCTGTTAGACCCAATTAAGGGTTCACTTGTATCATTTATCACAAAACATCATACTAGGTAGGGTTCTAAAGCCTACAGTCTAACACAATCACACAACAAACCTAAAAGATTCCTATGGTTTCTATATTCACTTATGATAATAAATAATAAGGTAAACTAATATAATAACATGAAAATTAAACTAATCTAGTGCTCACCAAGGCTTGTGGCACAATGTGGGGGTTAAAACAAAATAAATAAATAACAACTAAACTAAACATGTATAAAAGACATATTCTCACATCAATGTTTACAAAATCCTAATACATGGAAAAGAAGAATACATATTGCATTATCTATCTACTCTTACAAAGGAGAAATAAATTTAAGAATACTTACCTTTGAAGATGAACCTACCGAGTCTCAACCTCTCCCTTGGCCAATGGTGCTTTACAAGAGATTGTTGTGGCTTGTAAAGACAACCAAGATAAATCATCTCTAGGCTAAATAACCTACCTAATCATCCAAAAGACTTCTCCACAATACAAGATCATTCCTCTAAAAGAAAGTATTGAACCCTAAAGTTTTATTCCTCCAGTAGGATGGTCAATAAGTAGATATTTATTCACACTTCTTTATGTGATTCAAATATCTTATGAAATGGTTAGGAATGACCTTGTATATATAGTGTTATCTCACCCTAAAGACTTTTAGACATGTCAGTTATGTTAGGTCGATTGGGTCAACCTAGCACATTATCAGGATAATGCTTGAATTTTATGCTAGGTCAACTGGGATGCAAGTCAACAAGGAAAGGTAAAGAATCCCTAAAATAAGCTAGGTCAACCAAGTTGACCTAGCTTACTAAATAGGTCAAAAGGGAAATAAGGTAAGAAATGAGGGATAAGACATGACAAATTTAAGGAATAGATAGGAAAGAGAGAAATAAGCTTAGGGTTCATGGTTTTTGGAGTCAAGAGTGTAGATAGCAAGTGGAAAAAGGAACAACAATCTTTCGAAGCACCAAAGGTCTTCCCACCCCTTTCTCGATGCACCCCTTAAGACATGCAATCAGATATATTGAGACTCGATTGGTTCCTACAAGAGATGAAGTGTTAGTAATCAATAAAAGTGTGAAAAAATTATGTGTATACAAGATACATGTGTCATAAACCCTCATGGATAGTAGTGAGATACCTTGGATAGTAACACACTATGATAGTGTTCCCCCTACCACACTAGTGTCCTTCTACAAAAAACTATGTGATCTTTTAGGTGTACCTCTAACTAAGCCTAATTTACCTATGCCTATGTGGACATTCCTTGATTCACTATCTATGCACTATTTTTGATTGTTTTGTGAGTAAACCATATACTTACATGTTCTTATGGTATTTAAAGAGCATAAGTAGTAATAGTGTGATATTACTTGGGTAGGCCATGTGTCCTCAACACCCCACTATGTTGAGATTTTCCTACATACCAATACCTTGAAAGGGGATTAAGCCTGATGTAGTTCTCCCAATCTAAGTGTTGGTACAAGTATAAGTGATTGCTAGTATGAGTGTAGATTTGAGTGCTTTGAGTGAGGCTTGAGACTATAAATTTATTTAATTTGAGATGACATTGGTTATAGATGATTATATGTAGAAGTAGGGATGAATAATGATAAATGACCTTGATTTTTCACTTATTATGAGCTTGTTTGTTTATATTACCTTTATTTTTCACAACTTGTTATTGGTGAC
The DNA here is from genome assembly GCA_037957365.1 of Torreya grandis. Lineage (NCBI taxonomy): Eukaryota > Viridiplantae > Streptophyta > Pinopsida > Cupressales > Taxaceae > Torreya > Torreya grandis. The sequence goes on along the minus strand of JARHVA010003765.1, from coordinate 65,089 downwards.
TAAACTTTTGGTCAATATCTGCAGACAATAGTCTGCGGGTTATACACATCCACGGAAGCTTAAGCCCGACGGACCATTCGAAGACAAGCCAACACAAGTCCATGGATTAGCTGACATATGAAGTGAGAAGCAATGGGTGGGGAAATTGCCATGCATAGCAGCAAGCAGAGAAAAAGAGACCACCAACATGACAGTCAGTGGTGAAATAACCACTCACGGCAGCCAACAAGTAGTTAGTGGAAAAATTGCCACACACAGCAGCAAGTGGAGAAAAGGAGACCGACAACGAACTCAGTCAACGGTGGCAAAACTACCACGCATGGCAGTAAATAGGCTGATGGTGGAAAAATTGCCGTGCACAACAGCGAACTCAGCAGACAATGGCAAAATTACCGTGCACAGCAGTAAATCGGCTGATGGCGATAAAATTGCCACGTGCAGTCCATGACATTAGGTGGTAAAATTACTGCTCACAACATTTTGTAGAGAAAAAAGCTCATAGAACACAAAAAAAGGCTCGACCAACTGGTAGAGGAGCAGGCCACACATAAAACAAGGCAACAAGCATGCTCCCAACAGAATCTCTGATGTTAGCTATAGTGTTTTCCCTCTTCCCAATGAGGACTCAAGCAGCCACTTGCAAGAAAAAGGCTAATGAGACTCCTCTTGGCTTTTCCCATATAAATGGGTAGACTTGGTCATTTTAAAAAAATCTTCTCCAATTTTGTAAAGAGCATAGCTCTGTAAATTCTCCACCTGAATCAATAAAATATAGTTTTTTGCCTCCATTTTGGATAGATTTGTTGTGTATGTCATGAGTATTATTTGTGTTTAGTCATTATCTTCGATGCTTTCATAGGTTAATGCCAACAGACCATCCATCTACAAGGCACCATTTCTGCAGTTGAAAGGAGAAGAGCAATATTTGAGAAGGATAGAATAGAGGAAGTTGCTTGCAAGTGTGTATTCCACAGCATCTTGGTAAACCTCTGTTATGTATTTTCCATTATAGCCTCCCTATTAGTCTTAGCAGCCTGGTTCTTCTGCCAGATGTGTAGAGTATATTTGCATTTTCTTGATTCTGAGAGTGGATGTGGGAGGGTCAAACCTTTATTTTGGTGTATCACCTCTTTAGAGTAGGCTATTTGTTTTCTTGTATTTTCTTCCCCCTTTTCATCCCCCCAGTATATCTATATATCTATATTTTACACTGCCTGAAACAAACAAGATACATCAGAGGGAACTAGCCCATACCTAGAGACTTTCCTCTCCTGCTTTGCCATCCCATAGGCGAGAGAGGAGTTTCCATGTTGTGGGGAGAGGGCAGGAACCTATTTTCCTACCACCAGGTGTAATCTCCAGCGTCAATAGTTTTGGCACACCCGGTGGGACCGTAATTTTATCAGTCTCTAACGCAGTGGTATTTCAGGATTGATGTTGGTCCTGTTACAGTCATTTCAAATATTTCCAGCATCTGGCGACTCCACTGGTAAGAGCTCAGTTCTTTATTTTAAGACTAGTCACTTAAACTTCTATGCCAAAGGTTACCACAAGGTTAGCTTCAAGAGGGGTCCCTTTTGAATTCATTGAGCTACCTTTAAACTCTGCTAAAAGGCTCAGGTTTGAAAGAATTCGCCCTTATCCATTAGTAAATCCTCCTAGACTTATTACTAGGAACACCAACCCAGCTCAGCCACAGTTACAACCCATTCCAGCCATGGCATTGCCTTTTGCAGCTTTTCACGGTGAGAGCCCCTTAAACCTCCCATGCTATAATCCAATCCTAGGAACAGCTCTTAAGAATGTACCTTCTTTTGATGGAGTGGGACCTATTATAATTGTTGAGCATATCAAGAATATTGCCAACCTTTGCAATAATCACAATATAACAGAAGAAAATATTGCCATCAGATTGTTGGCATTGTCCCTTAAAGGCAAGGCTCTTGATTGGTACAAAACCTTGCCTGTGAATTCCATACATTCTTGGAATGAATTGGGCACCCATTTAACTGGTCATTTTGGGGAGAAAAGTGATGGCCTCTCTCTTGCTGAGCAGCTGGCGACTATAAAGAGAGCTCCGCACGAGTACATGCAGGACTTCAACATGCAATTTCAAAAGACTTGGGATAGAATTCCCATCTTGGTAAGGCTGACTCCCAACTATGCTTTCTTGTACTATTTAAAAGCATTAAATAGTGACATTATAGTGATGATCCAATCTATGGGAGGGCATATAGTGCCAGCTACTTACGACATCGCCATAGCAGCTGAGAATTGCTTGGTACAAGCCGAAAAGATTGCTCCTAGGCCCAACATGCCACTTTTCCTAGAGATGTTGCCCCCTATACAGACCATTGTTCCCACCATTGCTCCTCTGCCCACCATTGAGAAGCCAGCTGCTGTTCCGTCAAATGAACTACATGAGGTTTAAAAGCTTGTTACAAAACATGTCAAATGAACTTGTAGCTCTTAAAAGACAACAAGCTCAAAATAACAAGCCGAATCTGAGTTATCAACATTATGGTCAAGGCCCTAGGACCCCTTTTCAAGGCTATAATCAAGGACAAGGTCAGCTCACTCAGACCAGGCCTTATCAAAATTATAACTCATGCCCCTCTTCATCATCTAAAGCCATGGTGCCTACTCAGAATAACCTTGTACAGGAACATCCTAGCTGTTCGACCATAGGACATGGTCAAGAGCAAGCTATCCATACGAATGATATGATGAATTTTTTCTAGAATTCAAAAAACCAAGTTGCTGACCATTCCCAATTTTTCAAGTTTCTAGCTCAGCCCAGCATGAGTAACAACCAAACTCAACCAGATTCTACCTTGATAAATCATGAAGAGGGTGAGCTCTGTGCAATTAATCATGGGGGCATTACACATAATCAGGTTGATTGCATTGTAGCCAACATAAGATTTAAAAGAAGAGCATTTGGAGAAGCGCAGGCTTCCCCTCAGGCAACAACGAATCCTCCATCACATCCATTTCAAAGGGCCCCAACTTCTGGTCAACCGTCTACACCTCCAGCTCCTCAGTCTACAGCTCCAGCTAGGATCAGCCCAAAGGAAAGCGCAAAGGGAATCAGCCCCCAAGTTAATATTGTTGATCACATGAAGAAATTTCATGTGAGCATTTCTCTATGGGATTCATTGTCTCTTCCAGGACAAAAGGAGGTATTGAAGAAAGAATTGCATGAACTAGATCGGCAGGCCATCCCAGCAGACACTAATAATGTCCTAATGATGAATGGGCAGCCTTCTGCTTCAGGCCAAGTGAAGAAAGAAGAAAGGGCTCCCCCCTTTTATGTATCTTTGATCATAGGGTATTTCTTAGTACACAATTGCATAATCGACAGCAGGGCCAGCACTTCAGTAATGCCCAAGTGCATTGCTGATAAGATGGGATTAAAGTATAAAGCAATGAACAAAGGGGTCTTACAATTAGATGGGACACCTGTAAAGACAATCAAAATCTTGAAAGGATTGAGTTTAACATTGCATGCTTGCTTAACATTCTCAATCCCCCATGATATAGTGGTAGTAGACGTTCCTCCATATTTTGCAATCTGTTTGTCTAGGGACTTTACGTCCAAGATAGGTGGCTATCTAGCATCAAATTAGTCATATCTGGTTTTTAGAACCAAGTACGGGACCAAAGTGAAAATTGAATCCAAGCCACTCTACAAGGACCATCTAGAGCCCTATTCACCCAAGGCAGCGAATGTCAGTTACACTATCATCGATCCAGAAGAGTCTCAGACAGACCGATCTTCATCTTCTGCTCTTGAAGGAGTCGCAGATCTACTCTTGGATGAGTGGGGAAGTGATAACTTTGAGCACAATCCTTATAAGTTTATTGAAGAGGTAGACCTTAGTGTCTATTGCTTGCATGAAGAAGGCACCGTCATGCCCAATATAATGAAAGAGAATAAAGAAGACCTCAGCCTGTGGCAGCTATACTTCGATGGTTCCAAAAGTAAACTGGGCGCTGGTGGTGGGGCAATGTTAGTTTCCCCTTCTAAAGAAAGGTACTTTTTATCTTTTCATTTCCAATTCTCTTGCACATGTAATGTTGCAAAATATGAGTCTTTGATTCATGGACTTGAGTGGGCAAGAAAGAGAGGGATCAGGAAGCTGCAAATCTTGGGGGACAGTGAATTAATTGTGAACCAAATAAGAGGCCTGAACCTGACCAAGAACTCCTTGCTGAAGTCTTACAAGCACAGAGTCTAGGACTTGATGGAGGATTTACCTACTCTTAACATTACCTCGATTCCCAGAGAACAAAATAAGTAGGCCGACAGGCTGGCAGCTGTTGGCACCCAATTTGATTTTTCAAAAGAGATAAGCAGGGATTGTGGTTCATGCCATTTAAAAGTAGTGGTTCGGCATTCAATTCCAGACAATGTTATGAATTGGCAGGTATTCGAAAGTGACCAGTAGATAGCTCTCTTCCTACAAGAAGAAGCTAAGTTCACAATCCATAATCAAGTGAAATTGTAGCAACAATATGGAAATCAAATTGTTTAATTGAAGAACAATAAACTCCCTAAGGGTCTGGTCACACTTGAAAGTATTTTTAATGGAGAAGACCAACTAAGAGATGACAAGGCATGCATCACTAACAAAGAGGAGAATTATGAAAAAGTTGAAATCTTCAAGGACAAGTTGCTAGCACTTGGTAAGGTCTGCACGTTTCAAGAAAGTCAAGCTTTCATTCTGCTGTGTCAGGAGTTTGCTGACGTCTTCACCTAGGATTATAGCGACTTGAAAGGCTTCGATCCAAGACTCACCCAGCACACCATTGAATTAGATGAAGGTGCAAAACCAGTCACACAAAAGCAGAGGCCTGTTAATTCAATGATCAAACTCCTTATGTAGAAAGAATTGGTCAAGTTGATTGAGTCTGGCATTATATTTCTAATCAAACATTCCTCATGGTTGGACAATTTGGTTCTAGTTAGAAAGAAAAACAAGGAGATCAGGTTGTGCATCGACTTCAGAGATCTTAATAAAGTCTCTTTAAAGGATCATTATCCCCTTTTAAACATGGAGCAGATCCTCCAAAAGGTAACTAGTTCTGAATGTTTCTCCCTCTTGGATGGTTATTCAGGATATAATTAGATTCTGGTGCGAGGCTGCGACCAATACAAAATAGCCTTCACCACTAAATGGGGAACATTCACCTACCAGAAGATGCCTTTTAGGCTATCCAATGCTGGTGCTACCTTCCAGTAAGCCATGGATATGGCTTTCAATGGTTTGATAAATAAGAACGTGCTGGTGTACCTCGATGATATAAAAAATTTCTCCAGGGAGGCAGGACAACACATGGAGCACCTCAGGTAGATTTTTGAGAGGTGCAGGGAATTTGGCATCTCCCTAAATCCAAAGAAATGTGTATTTGCTGTTCATGAGGGAAAACTTCTTGGCCACATTGTGTCCAGGGAAGGTTTGTCTATTGACCCCGAGAGAGTCCGCTCCATTTTAGAGATGTCCCTACCAAAACACAAGAAAGGCCTGCAGAGTTTCTTTGGCTGGATAAATTTCATTTAGAGGTTCATTCTAAATTTTGCTGAGATAGTCAAACCTCTAACCTCTATGTTGAGGAAGGGTGAAGAATTCAAATGGACAATGCTAAGAAAAGACAGCTTTGAAGCTATCAAACAGGCTTTGACCCAGGCTCCTGCTCTAATCAGCCCTGACTTCAATAAAGACCTCAATCTCTATACCTTCAGCAATGGAGAAGTAATATCTGCTATGCTTACTCAAGCAAATAGTGATGACCTCGAGCAACCACTTGCCTTCTTTAGCCAAGGGTTAGAGGACTTCGAAATTAGGTACACCTACATAGAGAAGCAAGTCCTGGCAGTAGTGCACAGCCTGAAGAAATTCAAATATATGTTGTCAAACAGCAAGATCCATCTCATCGTTCCACATCCTGGCATCAAGGATTTCTTGACCAATCGAGACTTAAATGAGAAAAGAGTGGGATGGATCACCAAAGTGATGGAGTACGACATAGACATCAAAATTGCCAAGTTGGTGAGAGGAAGGGGCCTGTGTGAATAGTTAGCTATAGATTTAAGACAAAAGGGTGAAGATAGCTTGCTGATCCATGATGCAGCCATTACAGAAGAACCAACTATCATAAGAGATTAGACATTAGACATGAGGCACTTCCTTCTTACGGGCGAATGTCCACAAGGTCTCGATAGGGATAGAAGAAGGTATTTTAAACTTCAGTCCCTTCCTTATGTTTTGATTGATGGAGTATTATTTAGGAAGGATCTCGTTGGGGTTCTCCTAAGATGCATTGACCCTAGTCAGGCTGACAAGGTATTGGCTGAGTTTCACGATGGGCCGGCAGGTGGCCATTTCACCCCTAAGACCACAACGGCTAAAATAATGAGAGCTAGCTATTTCTGGCCCAGTCTTTTCAAAGATACCTATGCCTAGGTAAGGAAGTGCCAAAAGTGTGCACTTTTTGATGAAAAATAGCGATTGGCTGCCATGCCCCTACAACCCATTCAAGTTGAACAATCATTCATGCAGTGGGGCCTGGATTTCATAGGGATGATCAATCTTCCCTCCAGTGCTAGACACAAATGGGTCCTGACTGCTACGAATTATTCCACCAGGTGGGTGGAAGCCATTGCTTTGAAGGAAGCGAATGAAAGCATAGTCCTGGATTTCTATGAGGACTTAGTGACATGTTTTGGGGTCCCAACCACTATAATTTCAGACAATGCCTTGGATTTTTTGGGAACCAAAACTAGTGAATGGGCACTAAGGTATGGTATATACCTCAGCACTTCATCAAATTACTACCCGCAGGGGAATGGGCTGGCTGAGTCCACTAACAAAAATTTGATCAGAATTATAAAGAGGACCATGGAGAAAAATTAGAGAACTTGGCATGCCAAGTTGAAGACAGCTCTATGGGCCGATCGAATCACTCCAAAGAGAGCAATCAAAAATTCTCCATATACGCTTGTGTATGTAAGGGAAGTAAGGCTTCCCATCTCACTCAAATTGCCAGCACTAGACCTTGCTCATCAGCTGCAATTAGAAGAAGGAAGCAGCATGGAGGTTAGATTATGCAAACTAATGGAGCTCCAAGAGATAAGGGACCGTGCCATGGCTACCATGTCTAGTTACCAGTAGCAAATAAAAAGACACTTCAACAAGAAATCTTCTTCAAAGGATTTCTCTAAAGAAGACATTGTTTTGAAATGGGACGAAGACAGAGTTAAGCCCGAAAAACATGCAAAATTTGATGCCCTCTATAGCAGTCCTTACATGATTACTCAGTGCAAGTAGTATAATGCGTTCCAAGTCTCTAGGTTGGACGGTGAAGAATTACGTATCCCAGTTAATGGGATACATCTAAAGCATTGCCACTGATTTTTGGTTTAGTTGTACATAGTTTTTCCTTATTTTTTCTATTTTCCTTATGTAGTTTACACAGTTAGTTTTTAGCCTTGTGTGTTTCCCTTTGTGTGTGGGGGTAAATTCTGTGTATTTGATTTTGGGATTATCAAATCTATTATGAACTCTCTTTAAAGTCACCATCTGACTCCGCACCCAATGGATATTCAAAGGCAACTAGGTCCTAAGCATAGCAGGCACGCTTATCATGTGAGTCGCCAGTTTGGTGACCAAACTTTTGGTCAATATCTGTGAACAATAGTCCATGGGTTATACACGTCTATAGAAGCTTAAGCCTGATGGACCATTTGAAGCCAAGCCCGCACAAGTCTGCAGATTAGCGGACATATGAAGCAGGAAGCAATGGGTGGGGAAATTGTTGTGCACAGCAACAAGTAGAGAAAAAGAGACCGCCAGCATGATAGTCAGCATTGAAATAATCGCTCATGGTAGCCAACAAGCAGTCAATGACAAAATTTCCATGCACAGCAGCAAGCAGAGAAAAGGAGACTGGCAGCGAACTCGGCTGACGGTGGCAAAACTACCATGCACAATAGTAAATAGGCTGACGGTAGCAAAATTGTCGTGCATGGTAGTGAACTCGGTCAATGGTGGCAAAATTGCCATGCATGGCAGTAAATCAGCTGATGGCGGCAAAATTGCCATGTGTAGTCCACAACATTGGGCGGTAAAATTATAGCTCACAACATTCTGCAGAGAAAAAAGCCTGCAGAACATAGAAAAAGGCCTGACCAGCTGGCAGAGGAGCAGGCCGCATGCAAAACAAGGTAGCAAGCATGGTCTCAATAGAATCTCTGACATCAGCTATAGTGTTTTCCCTCTTCCCAATGAGGACTCAAGCAGCCACTTGTAAGAAAAAGGCCAATGAGACTCCTCTTGGCTTTTCCCATATAAATGGGCAGACTTGGTCATTTTTAAAAAATCTTCTCCAATTTTGTAAAGAGCACAGCTCTGCAAATTCTCCACCTGAATCAATAAATACAATTTTTTTCCTCCATCTTGGATAGATTTGCTGTGTATGTCATGAGTATTATTTGTGTTTAGTCATTATCTTCAATGCTTTCACAGGTTAATGCCAACAAACCAACCATCTACAAGGTGCCATTTCTGCAGCTGAAAGGAGAAGAGCAATATTTGAGAAGGACATAATAGAGGAAGTTGCTTGCAAGTGTGCATTCCACAGCACCTTGGTAAACCTCTGTTATGTATTTTCCATTATAGCCTCCCTGTTAGTCTTAGCAGCCTAGTTCTTCTACCAGATGTGTAGAGTATATTTGCATTTTCTTGATTCTGAGAGTGGATGTGGGAGGGTCAAACCTTTATTTTGGTGTATCACCTCTTTAGAGTAGGCTATTTGTTTTCCTGTATTTTCTTCCCCCTTTTCATCCCCACCAATATATCTATATATCTATATTTTGCACTACCTGAAACAAACAAGATACATCAGAGGGAACTAGCCCATACCTAGAGACTCTCCTCTCCTGCTTCACCATCCCACAGGCGAGAGAGGAGTTTCCATGTTGCGGGGAGAGGGCAGGAACCTATTTTCCTACCATCAGGTGCAATCTCCAGCGTCAACAGTTATGTGATTGTTTATTTATATTTGCATCTAATTTATATCTAGTGGATAAAGGGATAAAATTCATGTATTTATTTGATATGGTGCTTGTGCAGAGTGTGAAATAGGTCTAGGTCAACCCTAGGTATCTTAGGAATATAAAACATATCCATTGGGGTTGAAATTAGGCAAGGTACACTAGCGTGGTCCTTTGGTCACTAGTATAGAGGGATAGTGTCTAAAGAAGCACGCTAGTGTCCAAATGTTATAACCTAGGAAACTGCGGGTTTAGATCCCTAAGGAAAGGTATGGGACCAATTTTGGGATGTCTAGGGATGTTTAATACATGCAAAAAAGTTGGACAAGTGTTGAAAGAGGCCCTAAGATAGGTCTATGGCTAAGCTAAAGATGGGTGGTCTCAAGTGACACTCATTACACTCAAGTGATATTTTATATGATTATAGGTAGCTTGTGTTTAATCCTAAAATTGTTTTTTTTTTTTTTTTAAAAAAATTAATTTTTAGGGTAAAAAGTGTTCAAATATTCACATAAATATCTTTATTTGAACTCATATTTTTTATGTGTTTTTTTTGGGGTAAATACCCTATTTCCATGGAGAAGTTGTTTTATTTATTTTTTAAACATATGTGTTTAGTTAAGTAAATATTTAAATAATTTTAGTATTAATGAGAGTGTCAATCCTCAAAATATTAAAATTTTGTATTAAAGTGGTATATATATGTTGTTTTTACCCAAATAACTATCTTTTAATATTTTTTTGAATTGATATGTTTAGTCAAATTTAAATTTTAGAATTGACAAAGAACAATTTTTTTAAGGGTTTGCTTTTGATTTAATTTATCATTGTTGATCTTTGTATAAGGAAGTAAAACTAATATTTTTTGGTTATTAATCTTCTCTCCTGAAGCTCACAACATTTTCAGTTGAAGTCATTTTTTCATTTGTAAGTAATAGCAGATTTTTGATACAAGAGGAATATTTGTGATTACATTCTCAAATCAAGAAGTCTACATATGAATAAATGTATTTTTTTTGTCAATATCATCTATAATGGAATTAATCTATATTTATTTTATTTTAAAAGTATAAACATTTGCATTGATTATTTCATCACAATTGATCGAACACAAAAAATGTGTTTAAAAGTTAGTGTATATCTTTTATTTGATTTTTTTTTATGAAGTGTTATATTCATATCAACACGGCCTCCCAAACCTTTAGTATGGATAAGTTGAAAATGTTAAATGGAACTAACTATAATGTTTCTAAGATCCATATCAAAGCTAAATTCATGGTTATAAAGTTATGGAGTGTTATTAATAGGACTGAGAAACCTCCATTTAAGAGGCACGTGATAATTGAAAATACAAATTCTTATCAATAAAAATCTCAATAATATATGTTGATAATCCTAAAGAGTGTTAAGGATGAATTCATAGTCCATGTTGGAAATTAAGAATCTCCTAACCAAGCATGGTAACTTATTAAATCAATGCATTAAGGTACTCAACTTTCTAAAATTATCAAACTTATTCTTGAACTCATGATAACCCCCATGAAAGGTGATGAAAAAGTGAATAATTTCCTTGTTAAAATTAAAAAGATCCAATCATTATTATATGATTGTAATTTTATTTTAATTCAAGATCAACTTTTTTATTTCATTATTCAGTTAAATATCCATGAGAAATTTTGAAATTTTATTTCCATTCTTAACTTTAGATTTCAAACATAGAAAGACATCCTTGATCTCACTACCCTTTTGGCTTTTCTCATTCAATAAGAACAAGTGATGATAAATTCAGATTTTAGAGAAAATGCCACTCAGGCACTTCTCATTCAAAACAATATTCTCAAAAATTATGAAAACCACAAATTTAAATAAAAAATCAAATCAAAATCTTTCAATATCAATAATAAGAGTGGGAACAAGAAATTTGTAAACAATACCTATAAAGTTAAATTTAATAGGAATTGTAAAATTTGTGGTAATTTTGAAAATGAATATTTTTATAAAAACAAAAAGGGAACAAATTATAAAAAACCTAAAAATAACAAGGAGAAGAAATTTTCCAATCAAAATCAACTTAAAAATCAAAACCACAATCAAAATAACAATCAAGATCAAAATTCTAATATTATTGTTGTTTATGATGCCTTTTTTTCTTTTAATGATAATGAATGGATTTTAGATAGTGTTGCTTTGCATCACATGACATGCTTTTCTAATAATTTATCTGATCTTAAAATATATATGAAAATATATATTTAGGTGATAATTCATTTTGAGAAGCAACCAAACAAGGCAAATCAAAATTTACAAATGGATTTTTAAATGATTTTTTTATGTTCCTAAACTTCAGAAAAATATCTTGTTATGTTCTCAACTTACACATTCTAATTTAATTGTAACACTTCTTGAGGATAAGTGGTCTATTAAAGATCAATTTGGTTCTCTAATTACTGAAAATATTCAAAATAATGGTTTTTATATTGTTATTGATTTTTCTTTTGCATCTTGTCTTTCCTCTAAAATTAGAAATGAATCTCAATTAAGGCATGAAAGGCTTGGACATGTCAATTTTATGAACATTTGTGATATGCTAATACATTATATTGTAATATAATTGCTTAAAATTAAAATTATCATGAAATGTATGTAGATTTCTTACATGGTAAGAAACACATTCAACCTTTTTACCAACATCATGATGCTAACTCCTCTTATCCTTTAGAACTTATTCATAGTATTGTTAGAGGACCACTCAATGTTGTGTCTCTTAATGTATTTTTTTATGATTTAAATTTTATTGATTATCACATTAGAATTATTTATATTTATTTTATAAATAAAAATATGAAGTATTGTTTATATTTAAATAATTTAAAGCTTTTGTTGGAAATTATTCTAACCTAAAAATTAAGAGATTAAAAAATGATAATGGTTGTTAAATATTAGTAAATTATTTTATTCATTTTTCATTTCATATGGTATTAAAATAAAGTTAAAAAATCCCTATTGTCCATAGTAAAATGGAATTACTGAGAGGAAAAACATGAATATCCTAGAAATGGCTAGAACTATGTTGCATTTAGTAAATGTTCCTAAGTTTCTTTGGGCCAAAACCATGAACACTTTTTTACATATTATTAATATAGTTCTTATTGCATCCTTGAAAGTTTATATTCCTGTATAAAATTTATCTAATAAAAAGCCATGTGTTTCTCACCTTAGGATATTTGGAAGTCATGTTTCTATTTTTATTCCTAAAGTCAAAAGAAAAAAATTGACCATACCTCCTACTCTTGAATTTTCATAGGTTATCAAGGAATAACTAAATCATTAAAGGTGTATGATCTGTTTAAATGATAAATCATTGAAAAAATGAATGTTTAAATTTTTTAAAAATATTTATGTGAGATTTCTATAGAACCATCTCAAGTTTCCTCTTACTAATAACCAAACATTTATATTACTTCTTATGAAGGTACAAATGCCATAAGGGAATATGATCCAAATTTGGATATCCTTGAGTTTGAAGAGGAGCCTTATCCATTTTGTATATAGTATAAAATACCTAAATGGGTCAAATACTTAATTCAATCTTCTAATATTGAAAATCTTAATAAAATGACTAAAATTAAACATACTTATTATGATTTAATGACTTTGTATGAATGTGAACCTCAATATTTAAAGAAATATACTCAAGATGATAAATGGAAAGATGTTATGCAATCTAAATATAGAGCCTTAATTAAAAATCAGACTTGGGTTATTATCCCCCTCATTTTAAAATAAATATTATTAGTTATAGATGGATTTATAAAAATAAATATAATGCAATTGGTAAAATTGACAAATATAAATCTAGGTTAGTTTCTTGAGGCTTTAATCAAAAACCTGGTCATGTTGAAACTTTTTCTATTGTGGAAAAAATGAGTAATGTTAGATTAATTATTTCTCTTATAGCTCAAAATAGTTGAGAAATACACCAAATGGATGTTAAGAATTATTTCTTGAATTATGACTTATAAAAATAAATAATTATGATTCAACCAAAATCTTTTGATGAACCTAACAAAGAACATTATGTATAGAAGTTTAAAAACAATTGTATGGTTTAAAACAAACTCCTCGATCTTGGCACTCTAAAATCATAAGTTTTTAAAAGAATTATCTTTTTATAATTATTATTATTATCATGATCTTTTTAAGAAAATTTAAAAGTCATATTATCTTAATTGTTTAACATGTAGATGATATTCTCATTAATGACAGTCAAACTAATTTGATTCTTAAATATATATCTAAACTAAATAAATCTTTTGAGATGACTAATCTAGGCATTCTTGATTTTTTAGGCATGTCTATATTTTAGGATAAAAATACATTTTAGTATCTCAATTTCAGCTTTCTTGTTAAATTTAATATGATTGATTGTAAGCCTATTTCTAGACCGATTGAATTTAATGTTAAACTTGATCCAAAAGCTGCATTCATAAATCTAATCCTAATTTATATAGATAATTAATTATAAGTTTGATTTATCTAATTATTATGAGACCAAATATCTCATATGTTGTAGGTGTTGCTTCCATATTAATGCAAGAATTTATCTAAATAACTGGAAATTAGAAAAAAGAATACTTAGATATATCAAAAGAAATTTTAATTTTGATTTATAGTATTCTTACATTGATAATGATAGTTTATATGGTTATTGTGATGCTAACCATGTTGGTGATGTTATATATCATTAATTACTTCTGGATATGTGTTTAAGTTTGGTGCAGGTGTTATATTTGGAGAAACAAAAAATAACCTATTATTTCTATCTCTTCTTCAGAAGTAAAGTATAAAATTGTTATGGAAGCTAATAAAGAAGATTTGTGTTATGAAGGTTTTTATAATAAATTTATATGGGTATCTCTCACAGTATAACTCTTCTTTCTGACAATCAAAGTTTTATAGTGCTAGTGAAAAAATCTAGTTCAACACCAAAAATTGAAGCATACTAAAGTTCAAGTGCACTTTATCTGAAAAAAAAATGCAATTGTGATATTGATCTGTATTATTATCCTATATATGATCAAGTGGTAGCTATATTCATAAAACCACTCTTTTCTACAATTTTTTAAAAATTCATAACAATTCCACTTCCTAATAGTTATGTGTTTGATTTTCATGTATATAATTATTATCTATTATAAAAGTATTATAAAAATTCACCCTATGTGAGTTTACGATGTACCCAATAATAAATAATATTTTGTAATGGATGTCCTTATGTTATAAAAGGCTCCAAATGGTTGAAAGCTTATCCATGAGAAAATGTGGGATGTAGTCTCACTATTATGTTAGCATAAATCACCCTATTTTATTTATGGATTATAAAACCTTTTGTATAAAATGATGATATTGGCGTGATGAAAGTGTTTAAATCCTTTAGGTATTACATGCTAGCCTAAATTCATTGTGGATGGTTTATGGATTATAATTCATTTTGTATAAAAAAATTGTTATGGCATGTATCCCTACTAAATATCAAGGGGGAGTGTTGGAACATCAATATTTATGTGGATTCTTTTTGTGGCCCAATTATTTCATTAAATAAATAAGAAATAAATTTAATACAAAAAAACATTTAAAACTAGTTATGTAAATATAAAACTTATGTTTTAAATATGATTAGGTGAAAAGGTGAATTGGTTGGTTACAAACATTCACCCACCTTTTATAGAAATTTTCCATTTATAATCATAAAAAATATCATTGTGATTTATTTCAAGTGGATGCTCCCTCGACCATTTTGGGAAGGATTTGTAGAGAGAAGAAGTGAGTTGAAAATAATTGTGTTAGGTGTAATATGTTTCTTGAATTATGGATATAATATTATGTTTTTTTTACCTCATTGAGGTTTTCTCATGCTAAAAGTATGCAATGTTTATTACTATTGCTTTTCACTATTCTTTATATTTTACTACATATTTATTTTGATTAAATTTATTAGATAATTAATCGTGATCTATATATTTTGAAAAATCCTTAGATTTGGAAATATAATTTATATTTAGTAAGGGTATTCTTTTTCCACTTAGATAAAGAGCATTTCATAATCCTTACACTTCATTTGAAAAAGCATATATGGATATACACCACTGCACATGTGATCTAGATACTAATAATAAAAGTGAATTAATACCACCTTCACCAAAGAAAAAACTACCACTAAAAATGATAAATCCAATTAATCTTCTCTAAAATATAAAGTTTTGTCAAAACTCCTATAGTGAGAAATAATTTATAAAAGAGGGTTGTACCGACAAGATTAATAAGAAAGAACCCAATCTTTCTCATGAGATGAGATTTCATGGCAAGGAACAATCAGTAAAACTTTTACACAAAGGTAAAGAATCAATTTACAAAATGGCACATACTATAATGCTATATAATTCTACTAAGAGGAAAACACTTAAGTTTGATCACTTAAGAGATTGACCAATTGGTATCTTACAAGTGTTATTAGATAAAAAATATTATTATTCTTCTTTCAAATTACTATCATCCACCTCACAAATCTGAGAAGAAAAAATGTCAACCATTTCTCACTTACCATAGTATTACTAGACATCATGATAATGATTTTTATGCTGTCAAAATATCAAAAAAAATGCTTATAGAGGAACTATCAAATTTTATCACAAAACAATAAAGTCTTCCTCTCCCAATTATTCTAATATTTATTCTAAGAAGAATGAGACATCCCAAAACATTCCTACTAATGGAAGACTATTATATCATATTTTGAATGAAAAAAACAATAGAAGAAGTCTTATTCTATTTCACATTCTACCATGACTAAATTATCTCAAGATATTCTCACTAGGGTACCATTAGTCTTTCAATATCTCAATAGATGTGATACTAAAAAAAGCATGGTTATAGATGTTAAGGAAAAACATGATACAAGTGTATCTATATCCTCTCTGAAACAAATATGGAAGCAAAAAGTGAATCAAGTATCTAGGATCAACTAAAATAAAAAGTCAATATATTATTATGATGGCAAGAATCAGAACCATTTCAAATTACTCAACAACAAAATTTCCAAGTAGATTTTAGTGAATTTTATTTTCCAAACGGTTGGGGTAATTAGCTTTAGGTAACATTATCAAATATGCAACACTAACAATAACAAATGATAATATACAAATAACATTATAAATGCATCATATACCCATATTTTTGTGATATTCCAATAAAAATAATTAAATTACAAAACTCATAATGTAGAAATTAAAACATGTAACATAGTCATTCGAATAAGGCAAACACATGCAAAAAGATCCTCTATGTGTCTGTGCACACTAAAAACTCATGTTTATAGTACATTAAAATTCATTAAATGATGGTAACACCCTCATCATCTAAACTATCAATAATGACTAGACATGTAGCCTATGAATTTGAAGCTCCATCTTATCTTACTACTCCCTATCTTGGGAAAGATCAGAGTTACATAATAGTGGGAGATCCAAATACATAGGTGATAATAAATAATAATATTATACTACACACACTTAATAATACAAGTAACCTCATACAAATATATAGGAAACATATATCATATAATTAGGGATGCTTCAATCTCTATAATCACTCAACAAATAACCTCCAAACTATCTATAATATCCAACCGTATATTATTGTTGTGATTCACAACAATAACATACCAAAAAATATAATCTTAGGTAATAGTATAATTACTATTTACTAAAGTAAAATAACTAATGTAAATGTGAATCTTTACATTTCCCCCCTTAGTGTTGACATGGGGAGAAAGTATATCTTCAATAATTAGGAATATAATTATATGCCAATGCATACTTTTAGGTCTGCATACTATTGTTTGAATCTCATTGTCTAGATCTTGTTACACATGACCACTACTATGTGAAGGATGCATCTTGCATTTACTCCATGTGAATGCACCAGGCATTTCACTAGCCGATCATTTTCATAAAGAATTACAGCAGCCAGAGGATCTTTGTAATCATAGGATTTCTATAGTTATGTACCCTCCTATACACTATTTCCCCATTCCATGATCCTACACTCTCATTTTCTCTAATCTAGTAGGGGAATGAAAACACAAATAATACTAGAAAATGAAATATTATGAGGAATAAATCCTCATTTTCATCTTATGTAGCCTCTCTTGATGTTTATTTTGACCCAAAAAAATAACATAAATAATTTTTACAGCCATAGAAGAACTATCCTTGGTGTTAGCTGATTTGGTGCAAAGCACACCACACAAAAGATGTCACTGTTAACAACCTAAGTTTTACCTTGACGAAGTTGATTTCTCCTTCAAACTTGGAATAACACTAGATTGGTTTAATGTTATGGGATACCTGTAACTATACCAAACCTCTAGATTATGAGGTAAGATCCTCTAAATATATCAATTTTAGATCATTTACTAAAACCTATTTGATTTTGGGGTGAAAAGTGTTAAAAGGATTATTGAAAAGGAAAACCTATGTTATTGATGGTTATGCACTTAAATGATGAATGATCCATTGTAAACATTGAACTTGTGTACACTTGTGAATAAAAATGTAATATATTATCAACAATAATTTCTTAAAACAATCATAAACATGTTTGTTTAAGATGAAGGTTTGATAGAAGGTTTGCAAATTAAAGGTAGAGGAATGGAGGTCTATAAAGACACTACATACTAACACTCTTCAACACAATTTATATCCTTTAACACTTTAGATGACCTGTATAGGATTAAAACATAATATTAATTGAATGATAGGACCTTAAAAAGGATATAAATATCACACTTATCTAAAAATCAACAATTAAAAGAGCACACTAGTAACCATGAATAAGTCTGCAACAAACTTTTCATATTAACTCCAGGTGCAAGTTACAATTTTAGTGTAGGTTTTTTATAACAACCTCAGATATGTCAAAAATAATCCATAAGTCCTAAATATATATATATATAAAAGAGAATAAGATAAAACCCATGTGGCACAAAGGAGATGAGAATAAGTTATCCAATCACTAACTCAAGTACAACTTTAGTTATGACTAGTTACAAACAATCCTCTAACAATATATCCATGTTTGGTGCCTTACATGTTCCTTAAATGAGATCTTTATAATTAAAAATAAGGTGGTGGGTCATATCTGACTTGCTAAAACTCTTCTTCTAGCATTCTATGTCATAACTTGGTTAGACAACTCCACTTGAGGTGAGTTAACTTATGTATTGATACTCAAGATGAGTTATACATGTGATTGGCAGTTGTAGATTAGTTAAGAATGATTTGACACTCAAATATAAATTATGCATGAATTGGATCATTTTTTATGGCATTATAACTCTACGTTAGCACTCATTAATATCCTTCTATGCCATATTTCACTTTACTTGACTAACCAAGTAGGTCTACTAGGCCTAGTAGCCTAATTGTTTGTACTTGATGGCCTTTATAAATTTCATGAAACTTTGAAAACCTAAAAATATAGTGATTTTGAGTCCTTGAACAGCCTATCATATCATGAAATAGGTCTTCTTGGGTAAGCAACACCTACAATGTGGTCAAACTAGTTAACTAAGGTACATTGTCCTTTAATCCTATAGACTGGCTCATTTGAATGAGGTCCCAAGGGCAATTGAAGTCATGTTTATGATCATATGATGATTTTAAGAGGTATAAAAAGTGTCAATATTCACTCTCAAATGCTTGGAATTTCCTTAAATTGCCTTATACCTCTCCTTATGCAATTTTCTTCTCAAAATATTATTTTATGCCAGGCCTATACACCATCCATACAATAAATTATCATGGACATGAAGATCTCAGAGTATAATTGATGATCAAGGTGGGAATAAAGTGAATTCAACTAGTTTGGATGTATTATTCTTCAATTCTTCACAAATAGGTTTGTAGTAGGGCTTTACAAGGGTTTTAGAATGCTTAGGGTTCTTAATGATGATTAATAAATCCTGGGCCTTGTATCCCTAAACCAATGCTATAAAAAATTAGTGTATTAGGCCCTTTACATATCCCAAAGTCCTCATATATCCTTACAATTTCAATTTAAACTTACATGCACATAGATCCTTATTTTGACATGTTGACCTATCTTACTATCAAAATGGTCATAAAGACATTTATTGGTGGATGTAGTAGTGTTATTCAAGAATTTTAGGACCCCATATTGCTTATCAAACTCATTGAATATGCAATCACCCTTCATTCCTTTGATTATAATTTCAAAACAACCTTATTTGGCCTAGTTTGTATATTAAGATTCCTACACGTGTCAACTAAAAGACCATATAGGTGCTTAGGGGATTTGAGAAGACCATCATGATCATTTAATATCTCAAATACATCATTTGAATGCACATTTAGGCCTCTTTAGTTCATTAGGTAGGTTTCAAGGTTTTGTAAGGGTTTTAGGGGTACACAACTTCTTGGCAATAGTTCATAGCAAAGATCCCGATGGAAAACCTTTTACCATATATATGGAATACATTGACCCCCTCAACAACCATGACAAGCTCAAGATCACATATAAAAGATGCATCAAGATGTTTACGTGGTGAAGTTATGCCTCGACTAGTTGTCATGGATAGTGTAACAAAAAAAGAAGGTTTAAGATCCCAAAAAAACAAGTTTGTTTATTCCCTTCAATCTAACACCTCCTTCAAGGTATTTAGTGACCCTCTACACTAACCCAATGCTCATCAATGTGAAAGAAAATAAATGAGTGAGTTGAATATGATGGAAAGGTTCTCGAGGGCATGATTTGCATGAAAATATGAAGTTTATAACTCTCATCAGGTGTATGAATGTTTAACATCACCTTTTTATGATTCATAAACCCTCACATGAGGTTGAAACCATTTGTTATACTTGTAGACCTCCAAAAATTCTTCTAAGCTCTAATGGTGACTATCAATAGATAGGTAGGTGACTGTGATAAAACAATGGATGATTCCACTAATCAAGTGACCTCAATAAGACCATATATATTTATAAACACTCATTAACATTACCTTCACTAGGTTTGATAGTTGGATCTTGCCTAGAGAGGCCTCAAGATGCATTTTTCTTAAGACTAACTTATGTTGCCTATGTTTTCATGTTCTAATAAACCTATGACTAAGTATTCTTATTGAACCATCTTGTATTGGAATATAAAAGTCTCATAAAGGTTTTTGAAATTCCATGAGAACCTTCTTGTAACAATCTTTATCCTTCATTGGTTACCTTTTAGTCCTATGAAACCTATGCTACAACATATCTATTTAAGAAACCTCATTGTGACATGACTATCATACTATTGTAGGTGGTTTTATGAGAAATGGAGGTGATTAATATTTATTTCAACATCACTTGGTATTTTTTAGACCTCCCAAGCCACTTTAAAATTTCCTCCCTCTCTTTCTTTTAGCATATTCACTCTTCAAATAGTGTTCTTAGGCTTCTTACAGTCCTAATTCCATATAGTAAGCCTATGTACTTTCATGAGTTGATAGTAGAGGTTATGTGATTTTTAATAGATTTAAATATGTTAATTTTTTCATTTTATTGCATATTTTCCTTCACAATATTACCCTCCTTGACTGAAATGTGTCTTGAATTGCATCTTTAGGGCATATAAATACATCAATGTAATTGACCCTCTAGTATGGTTGTAGGTGGGCATTTTAAAGTTTGACCTTGAATATAGCCTTGATTTGATCACCCTATTCATACTCTAACCTAATTAATATATTAATTTCCCTTATTAAACCTCCCTTTATCATAATACTCCATCATATACTAATGTGCTTCAATACTCCATGCAACTTTGAGTAGATTTGTCCTTTTGAGAAGGCTATAGGTGAACATTTCATGAGGGAGAGAGATAATGTTATTATGTAATTAAACTTAATGTCTTGATATAACTCCTTAAATCACCATTCCAAGTGATCTCAAACCTATTTAGCAATATCAATTAAATTAAAGGCATAACAACTATCCTTCACAGTCTTGGTTTGATATAATATGTGCATGTTTCAAGAGCCTTCTAACCCTATTGTAGGTGGTCATTTACATGAAAAAACGTTTGAGTTTGATCTTCTCTCATGGCCTGAATTTAATAAAAGTCTCATATTCATCACATAACCACATTGTATTCTTCAAACTCATTGCTCTATCTCTTGAAAATAGGCCTTTCTCCATTATAAACTTGAGTGTGTGTGAAAGTTGTGACTTTGTACAGATTATGGAAGAGTTTTAGGTCTTAAAACTTGGTATAAATAGAACTCCAAGGTAATTTAAATGATATTACTTCCCTTGAAGTTCCTATTTATTTCAACTCTCTCCTCATAGTCTCAAACTTCTTATTTGCATGCTTGATCTCATCTCATTCTTTAGCTTGGATGTAGGTGATGATTACTATGTTGCCTATATAGAACGAGGTGAGTATGACCCTAATAAATTCAAAAATATTTCTAATGGACCTCTCTCATTAATTATAACTTGAGGATAGATGAATAAACCAAGACCTTTAATGAGATATTCACTGGTCTCTCTTTCCTTTGTATTTCCATGAAATTTTTTGACTATGTGAGGTTATTGGCTGTAGGTGATGATTATTAGCAGGGTTTTAGAAAATTTAAAATCTTTGAGTTATCATGATTCTTCTTGGTGTCCTTGAATCTTATTTGGTAGTGAATATATTAGATTAAAATGAGTGGAAAGTGGTAATATGGTGATTGACATGGAAATAAGAATGTAGATGATAGTGAAAGGCTTGAAATAGTGATGAAGGCAGAGAGAAAACCTAAAAAATAGGATGAACAAGATGGATAGTGGGAAGAAGATGAATCATTATTAATACAACCCATGAAATGTATGATGGAAACATATACCTTAACTTAATATACCATTTTATATATATCTAACAAGTATATACTATTAAGAATGGAAACCTAGGAATCATCAAAAAACCTTATGGAATGATAAGTTTCCTTAATTTTTGCTAAATTGAGACTCCATAAATATATTGAGAGAACATTTATGTCTTCCTTACTATGGATATTTGAGTAATATTTGATAATATTTAATGAGGAACACAAGAACATGAAGGAGACCTGTAAAACAAGTCATGAAGAATCATGAAATCCATGGATCAACCTCTGAACTGTACAACTTCTCAAAACTACCTACATACTACAAATTAGCAATGGATTATATTATTGAGATCCAAATGAGCTCACATATGTGAAAATAAGTTGAATAATTAAATGTAAAGGTGGATCAAGCTCCTCAAAAACTTCACAAACTTGATTTTTCTTGTCATGATGCCCAGATGAGGAAAAATCCCAGGAAACTATTTGCTTGCTTGGATGAAGAAAACCTGATGAGTAACTTGAATTAAAAAGGATGTTTTATAAAGGAGAGATAAAAAATAATACTAATTTCCATTGCTGGAATCTCTCTCATACTCCTTTCTCTACCCAAAATTCTAGACCTTGATTTCTCTCTCATGGTTGTACCATCTATAAACTTGAAGGGCTTTCACTATATACAAAGAAGTAAGGTGGATGAAGGGAATTGGTTTTGGGATTGTACAATGTTTTATTTCCTTTAATTTATTATATTACTCCTTTAATTACTTCACCTTCAACTCCTTTATATTTCATGTATGGAAAAGGTTGTACAAGCCCATATTCCTACATGAAAATACATGGAAAATGGCCTTTCTTTGAATTTTATCCACAACTAAAGCTTAAACCACAAATTTAGGGAAATAAGAGGAATACCAAAAGTCAAATAACATGTTATAATAAGAATTAAATATTTTTACTTCTTTATGGGGCCAAATTTGACATGTGAGATCTCTTGGAGGCCTTTTCTACACTCGAACTTACATTAAATGATATTTTCAAAGTATGGCATAATGTGACTAAAGTAAATCATGAATATGAAGGTGATTAAAAGTATAATGAATTTTTTATTGTCAAATTAAGGTGGAATTTAATAATTTAAGACAAAACCCTCACTTTTTACCTCATACACATACTTTCATAAGAAAATTGCTATTGAATATCATGGAAAAGTACCTTATCACCTTCAATTGAGCTCTTCATGAGACTCTTATGTATGTACATCACCCCTATTTAAGGATTAAAAACCATTCATCTTGAAAATATTGAGTATATTTATGAGTCATAAGATTCCACCTTTTGTATATCTCCATCAAATCACTTTAGATCACAATACCATTTGAATTCTCTGTCAAAACCTTAGATTGACACTTGACACCATTGAGATGATATTCAGAAAAATCTCTCTTCACTTGACAGTTAAGAACACCATGATGGCCATAAATTTTTTTCAATTGTAAGGGTTGACATTTAGCCTTGATAGGCCAATTTACCAGAATTTTTATTGATTCATAAGGATTAACCAATCTATTGGTTAAGAAAATTTAGAATCTCTTTGATATATCAAACTTTATACTACACCCTAAAACTATAGATAAATAAGCCACAAACAAGAAACAATAATAGACAACTAAATCAAAACAACAACTAAAAACATGTGCAACATGTGCACTTAGAGGAATAAAACTATAACTTTGTACAAAAGGATGATTCACCTAATAGAAATACTTGAGGAACATCCCATTGATAGGAATAGGGAGTTCTTCACTACTCAAATTGGAAAATTGGAAAGAATTACTTTCCTTACAACCAATAATAACATATGGACCTCTCCAAAGATTATCAAATTTGGAATGTTTACCTCATTTAACATGATATTCATTCCACTTAATCATAATGTCACCTTGATAAAAGGTATTAGATGAATCTCTCTTGTCAAAGGATATTTTTAGTTGTTTAAATTTAGAACACATATTATGAATAACATTGTCTCTTGTTTCCTCCAACTCTCTTAATTCATTCATTTTTACTTCCATTTCATCATTATCCATAAACTCTAGCTGATGTGCAAGCTCCAAGGTTGGAATTTATGATGAAATGGGTAGCCTTGATTCTATAACATAAACCAATAGGTAAGGATAGAGACCAATGGACTTATTTGGAGTGATTATATCTACCCATAATCTAGTCTTCAAATTGGTATGCCATCCTCTCTAATTATCTTCCATTATTCTCTTGATGATCTTTATCAGATTCTTGTTGGTGGACTCTGTTAGTCCATTACCTTGAGGATAGTAGTTTTATGAAGATTTGAGATAAATACCATGATCAAGATACCATTCACATACCTTTTCACTATGGAATACCAAAGCATTATCTGATATGATGGTTGAAGGAACTCTAAAATAAGTTACTAGACTATAATATATCTCTAAAATTGAGGTTTCATTTGCTTCCTTGAGTGGAACTACCTCCACCCACCTAGTAAAGTAATCCATGGCTATCAAAACACACTTATGTCCAAAACTTGATAGAGGATAAATCATGCCAATGAAATCTAATTGCCATTGAATGAAGGTTTGCTCAACTTGAATAGGATCAAAAGGCATGACAACTAGTCTTTATTTCCTAATAAACATTCCACACTTGGAATATCTTCTAACCTATGAATTTGAGTCTTTGAAAAAATTAGGCCAAAAATAACTATATTTTATGATCTTTGATGTTGTATTCTTTTCTGAAAAGTGACCTCCTAAAGGCCCATCATGAAATTGCTCTAATAATTTGTATATTTCACTAGTTTGAACACATATTAAAAACATACCTCCAATGTCTTTCTTAAATATCAATCCATCAATAAGGATGTAAGGTATAGATTACATCTTGAAGTGTCTCCTATTTTTCCCATATAATCATATAGGACACTCTCTTATTTGGAGGAATTTTTATATGTCTTGTGTCCAACTAGAAGTAGACATAGATACAGGTGTATGTTGAGTGTCTTGAACTATCAAAATCACTTCTTTTTCTTATTTAAACATATACTATAAGGTGATCACCAAGTAATATACCTCAAACTATATTTTTAACCTTCATTTCACTATTATATTCCATGCATTTGATCACCCAACCAGCCCTATTTTCACTTAAGTCTCTATTAAGGATAAAATCCTTCACACTAGGATGAGCTACCATAAAAAAAAGTTTATTGTTAGAGACCAAATGTTTAAATTTTTTCAAAACTCTTATGAAATCAAGGAAATGATTCTAAACAAAATTATACGTCTCCTCATACCCTTCCAATGCTTGACTAAAAAATGTAATAGGTTGCTCTAATCCTTCACTATTTTGTTTCATGAGCATGGAAAAAATTATGTTACATGTGGAGAAGGCATACATGAATAAATATTTAGTAAAATCAGGATTGAGTAAGGTAGGAGCTTGACTAATGGCCTATTTAATGGCCTCTAAACTTATCTTACCTTCTTTTCTCTATGTGAACTCTTGATGTTTCCTAAGCATGTGGGTTAATGGCCTTACCAATTCTAAAAATCTAGGTATGAATTTCCTAATGAAATTAATAGTTCCTAAGAAAATTTGAAATCCCTTATTGTTTTTAGGCAAAGATAAATCAAGGATTGAATCTATTCTTTTAGGATCAATAAAAAATCTAGCCTTGGATACAACATGTCCAAGAAGCCTTCCCTCATGCACTATAAAGATACACTTTTAGGGGTTCAAAGAGACCCCAAATTATCTACACCTATCAAATACCAATCTCAAATGTGTCAAATTATCCTTAAGATATTTATAAAAAATAGTAATATCATCAAGATAAACAAGTACCATTTCACTTATGATGCCTTGAAAATCTACATCCATTTCCCTTTGAAAAGTAGCTCCAACATTGGAGAATCTAAAAGGCATTTTATTATATTCATAGGTACCCCACTCAGCTGTGAAGGTATTTTTTTATTGATCTTGTTCCTTCACCAATATCTAATTATACCCTAAGTATCCATAAAGTAGATAAAACCTTTATGAACTTGAAACTCTTTGCAAAATCTGATCCATAGAGGGAAGAGGGTGGTGATCTCTCAATGACACTTGGTTAAGATCTCTAAAATCTACACATAACCTAATCTCCCCATTAGTTTTACTCATAGGTACAATATTTTCAACCCATGTATAATGTTTAATGGGAGAGATTATGCTATATTTAATCAACTTTGTAAGTTCTTTCCTCATAAGGATCTCAACCTTAGTGTTGATTGGCCTTTATTTCTATCTCAAGGGTTTGACATCTTCTTCAAGCTCTATAGTATGTTATTCCAACCTAGGATCAAAAAATTTAAAATCATGATATTCCCATGTAAAAAAATCCATAAAATCTTTTCACAATGATATGAAATCTTCTCTCTCATTCTTAGTATTCACTTTTCCTAACTTGAGTAGCTTACCTTCAGCTATGTCAATTTGTTTATAATGATACTTTATAGTAGAGATGCTTACCTTATATTTTTTAAATATATAATCATAATTAAATATGATTTCTAAAGTTACCAAACCCTTAGGTAATTTATTTGATCTTAATTAGACAATCTGGTCCTCATATTGGCATTGCAACTTATCATGATTCTTTGGGTAGAATTTTGCCTCATGTTGTAGGAAATAGGCAATATGTTTCTCAATATAAAACACTTTCAAAATTACCTCATTATTTGGAGGTTAGGGCCTACATACAACCTTAATTTGGGACTACTCCTTAGTTTCCTTGAGATTATCAACAATATCATAACGTGCTCCAATGATAATTAACTTGTCTATATGTTGATTGGCTCCTCTAGGAATGAAGCGAATGTAAAATGCCTGAAAGTCATCCATAATGTACCAAACCCTATGTTTTTAGGCCTTTATAAGTGGATTCTTGGCTGCACTTATAACTCTTACTTTATTCACTACTAATTCACTATATCCTTTAACCTATAGAAGCTTAATACCCCTCTTTTTTGCACACTATAGACCATGAATAAGAGCCTCATATTATGTAGTATTAGAGGTACAATTGAATTAAAATCTTGCATAAGTATAATAAATTTGATTTAGATTAAAAACAATCATAACACCTTCCCCACTACTATTCTTTGATCTAGATCCATCAAAGAATAAATTCCACACTTTTTCCTAATCTTGTGTTGTGCTAGTGAGACTAGGCATTATGTCACCTTACTCATGCATGTAGTAGACACCCAAACCTTATTATTCAATGATTTTTAAAGTATTATATACATCATTATCAGATTTCCACTCATCAAGGAGTAGATATGGTATGCCTTCAAGTGATTTGGAAGGTTCTTGATCACTGAAATGTCCATCTTCTTCTGAGATAGTGCAATTAACATTTGATAACTTTGGCATATAGGGTTATAAATGGAATCTAGCTATAGGTTCAAACATTATAGTGACCTTTATTCCATACCTAGTTTTAAAAACCATGTATGACAAATTATAATAAAGATATCCCCCAATTTTAGTAGCAAAATCTTTGGACAAACATAAGGCAAAGTAGGGGAAAAATCAACAACTACTACATCTTATGAAATATAAATTTAGGACAAGTAGTAAGTATGAGACCTATCTAATTGAAAAACTCCCTTCTCATGAGGATCATATTGAATTCTTAGTTTATCAGCAATGGGTTTAGGCATGACAGAGGTACTAGCCCCACTGTCAATCATGTAATTATGAACAAGATAATCACCTATGACAACTAACAGATAGAATGGAGGTGGATTAATAACTTTTGTAGCTTGAAGCTCAATAAGTTAATTAGAATTTATGAGAATATCACTTACTCTTTTTGGTTGTTTATCTAAAACATGAAGCTTTGAGAGCTCTTCTTATAGGAGGTCCTTTTGACCTAGAATAATCAATATTTCCCACATATAAATAGAGACATAAGCCTTCTTCATTTGATCCACAATTTTAAGAGGATAAGTGGTTGTCTTGGGCTATAATTTAGGAACACAAGTGCTACCTAAATGTTGTGTGAATTGTTTAATGAAATGACCTTTCAAATTTTGCCCCTTACCATCTTGTAATTGAGTTGATGATGATTTTTGAGGTGCATCTTGAGTGGTGGTCTTTTGAGGGAGTTGAGAAGTAAGAGGAGCTACCTTTTCAAGACTCATACCATCACCAATTGCCTTTATTTTGGACCTTGTATGAATTACAATTGAGTTGTCAACATTAGACATTTTTAGACCTTGATTTACGATGATTTGATCAAAAGGATTTTCACCTTCTTGCAAATTTACAAAATTAGTTTTAGTAGGTGTGTTGCTACTACATTCTCCTTATTGATTTGGAACCTCAACTTGAGTGAAATAAGGAATATCTCCATGTGATAGATAAGCTTCATTATGTTATGAAGGTGGATTATTATCATGTGGTGGAAGAGATGGACCCTATTGCATGAAATATTGTTGACTTGCCTCACTAGTTGGAGCCATTGCCATGTTGTTTGATTGATCCCATTGATTAGACCATTGGCCTTCTTGAGCATAATTGATCTAAGTTATAACCAAAGCTATATAATTACTAGAAACATTCAAATTTTAAGCATTATATGGCTTTGATTATATACTATTCCCTTAACCTTGTTGATTGGGATGATAAGGAGGCCTATTATACTGATAAGATTGATTAGGAGCTTGGTAAGACCTATAAGGTAGAACTTGTTGCCTTTCCAAAGACACTAACTTGTTATTATAATCCTTGAGTTCACTCTCCATCTTACCCAATTTGTCTACCTAATTACCATATATTTGATGAATATTATCTGAATCTAATATTAGAGCAATGGTAGGCACAAGAGGATGAATATCTAGAAATAAAGGCATAGACGCTCTAGGAGATAATTTGCCTATTTGTATTAGGCAATTCTAAGCCCTTATGGCTACTTCATAAGCCTATTAAAATTAATTCCTCTCATGTATTGTATCATAAAATCTACATCTAAATTGAGATATTTTAGATAATACAAGAATGCATAGTTAGGAGTGGGTTTGATAATTGTATGGATCATATTCCAATATTTTCATAACCTGTAGTTGAAATATACAATGAAATCATGAAGGAATCTCTTAATTGTAGTTAGTTTCTCCACCAAGGAAATATGATCACTTTTCATCCTCAAAATGCTTGAATAAGAGTTCTCCAAACTCATCCTAGGTATTAATGGATGCAAGTGTCAACCCTCTGTACCATTGGAGTGCCTTGTCTTTGAAATAAGTTACCAACAACCTCATCCACATTTTATTGAGTTACATTATGCACTAAACAAAAATTGGCTATATCTATAATATGCTCAATAAGAGTAATTTGATTTTCTCCTATGAAATAAATAAGTCTATTTAAATCAACAATAATAATGTCATAAAATTGATTAATGTTTAGGGTGGATACCACCATTAAAAGGTATAAAACTTATCTTCTAGGAATAGCCATTTGAGGTATAGGATTTACAATAATGTTTGGTTGGGCAAATTTTTTATAGAAAAAGTAACTCTTTGGGTAAAAATATGAGAAATAGGAGATGTAGGATTTGTATTATATTTAGAAGCCTTCATTTTATTAGTTGATTGAAAATACAACTCAATAAATTTAGATTCTTTCCCTTTTGAGGAAGATCTTGTAACCACTCTTGGCATGAAATGTATGTAATTCTACCTCTAAAAATTATTTAGCTTGATAATGTACCCAAATATTTAGATGTATTTTATAAATTATATGAATAAACTATCCTATCAAGGATCTTAGAACTATTAGCAACCCGAGTTATACCCTACTAAATCAAATTGCTTAGATCTCCTTAAAAAGTATACTAACATTGGATTGGTCTAAGGTTGTGGGATACTTGTAACTATATCAAATCTCTATATTATGAGGCTATCTCCTTGAATATATAAATTTTATATTAGTTACTAAAACCTACTTGATTTGGGATGAAAATATTTAGAAGGGTTACTGAATGGGAAAACCTATGCTATTGATGGTGATGCACCTAAATGATGAATGATCCTCTGTAAACCTTGAACTTGGGCACACTTATGTATCAAAAAATAAAAACTTATCAAAAATAATTTCTCAAAACAATCCTAAACATGATTATTTTAGATGAAGGTTTGATATAAGGTTTGTTAATTGAAGATAGAGGAATGAAGGTCTATAAAGAGACTGCATACTAACATTCTTCAACATAATTTTTATTCTTTAACACTTCAAGTGACCTATAGAAGATGAAAATATAGTAGTAGGTGAATGAGAGGACATAAAAAAAGATATGTGTGTGTGTGTGTGTGTGTGTGTGTGTGTGTGTGTAATGTGTGTGTGTGTGTGTGTGTGTGTGTATGTATATATATATGTATATGTATATATGTATATGTGTATATATATATATGTATGTATATGTATATGTGTGTGTGTGTGTGTGTCTATATATATATATATATATATATATATATATATCACTTATCTACAAATTAATAATCAAAATAACACACTAACAATAATGATTAAGTCTACAACAAACTTTTCTTATTAACTCTAGGTGAAAATTATAATTTTTGCATAGTTTTTGTATACCAGCCTAAGGGATCTTAAAATCATCCATAAGGCCCTATTGATATATATATATATATATATATATATAATATAATATAATATAATATAATTTATCATATATAATATAATGATAAGTTATCCAATCACTAACTCATGTATAACTATGGTTATGACTAGTTACAAATAGTCCTCTAAGAATATTTCCATGTTTGGTGCCTTGCATGTTCCTTGAATGAGCTCTTTGGAGTTGAAAACAATGTGGTGGGCCATAGTTTACTTGCTAAAATTCCTCTTCTGGCGTTCTACACCATAACTTGGTTATACAAATCCACTTGAGGTGAGTTAACTCATGTGTTGATACTCAATATGAGTTATGCATTGATTAGCAATTATAGAACAATTAACTCATCATAAGGATTAGTCAAGCATGATTTTACACTCAAGGATTAGTTTTGCATTAATTTTATCTATTTATGGCTTTATAAACTTCATTATATCTCATAAATAGCCTTTTATATTATATTTCACTTTACTTGATTGACCAAGTAGGTCTAATAGGCCAATTAAGCTTAATAGCCTAACTATTTATACTTGATAGACATTAAAACTTGCATGAAACTTTGAAAACCTAAAAATATAGTGATTTAGAGGCCTTGAATAACTTCCCATATCATGAAATAGGTCTCCTTAGGTAAGAAACACCTATAAAGTGGTTAAACTAGTTGACTAAGGCACCTTATCTTTCAATCTTACATATCAATTGATTTGAATAAGCTCTCAAGGGCACTTATAGGAATGTTTCTGATCATTTGATGATTTGAGGAGGTAGAAAAAGTGTTAGGATTCACTCTCAAATGTTTGGAATTTCCTTAAACTGCCTTGTACCTCTCTTTGTGCACTTTTTCTTCTCAAAATCTTATTTCCCACCATGCAAGTGACTTTAATTAGTTTGGATGTATTCTAATTCAATTCTTCACAAATAGGTCTGTATTAGGGTTTTGCAAGGGTTTTAGAGTGCTCAAGGTTCTTGATGATGATTCATAAAGCCTAAACATTTTATGCCTAAACTAATGACATAAAACATTGGTGTATTATGCTCTCTACATCTCCAAAATTCCTCAACTTCTCATGCAAAATATCCATACCATGGTGAGGATGTGAAGGAACCTCTTAGAGTGAAAAATAAACATTAAAGGTAGTGTTTGATGTTCTAAGGCCAAGATGATCACTAATAATGCTTATCCTATGGATAAAATTAGGCATACATCTCTATAAATACCTGATGGTAATGTTCATTAATATTTTAAGTACACTAATGACCTTGATTTGTCTCTATTTATCCCTTTTTTATGGCCTTGTCTAGTGATTTCAACATACAAGCATAGGTTTATGTATAGTTCTTTAGTATTTTAAATTTTTGATGATTTTAAAGGATCTTTTATAATATGTAAAATAATAATAAGCTATATAAGATCCTTTGGAGTCATGGTATGGGCTTGATCAAGACATTCACTTTCAACCTACATGCACATAGATTCATGTTTTGATCTATAGACCTATCTACCTATTAATATGGTCATAAATACCTCTATTGGTGGTTGTATCAGTGTTCCTCAAGAAATTTAGGAACCCATATTACTTATCAAGATATAAACAAACTTATTTGGCCTAGTCCATACAGTAAGAGTCCTACACATAACAACTAACAAGCCATAGAGGTACTCAGGGGAGTTGAGAAGACCATCAAGATCATTTAATATCTCAAATGCATCATTTAAATTCACATTTATGCCTCTTTAGTTCATCAGGTAGGTTTTAAGGTTTTGCAAGGGTTTTTGGGGTCCATAGCTTCTTAACAATAATTCATAGCATATTGACCCCTAATGGAAAAAATCTTGCCATAAATATGAAGTAAATTTACCCCCTCAACAACCATGACAATATCAATCTCCCATGCAAAAGATGCATCAAGATGTCTATGTGGTGAAGTTGTGCCTTGACTAGTTGTCATGGATTGTGCAAGTAGAAAATAAGGTTTAGGAGCCTAAGAAGATAAGTTTATTTCATTAACTTAAATATAACACATCCTTCAAGGCCTTAAATTACCCTCTAAACTATCCCAATTCTCATCAATGTGAAATAAATCAAATGAATTAGTTGAATATGGTGGTAAGGTTCTCGAGGGTTTATGGCCTATTTGACTATGTTAGCCCTCAATGGCATGATTTACATGAAAATATGAAGGTGATTACTCTCACCAAGTGTATGAATATTAAACATCACCTTTCTATGATTCATAAACCCTCTCATTATGTTTAATCCATTTGTTATACTTGTAGACCTCCAAAAATTCCTCTAAGCTCTAATGGTGATTGTTAATAGATAAGTAGGTGATTATGAAAAAAAAGTGGATTCTTACACTGATCAAGTGACTTCACCAAGACCATATATAGTTATAACTATGATATGTTGAATTTTCACCCTTAGAGAGAGTTATTTAGGCTCACTCTAATTGAGTTATACAATGGGAACAACCCTAGGTTGTGGTTCACCTATGATGGAGTTAGACCTCTGAAGAAGGCAGACTTCCTCTTGATTCTCACCTAGACTAATGCTTCACAAGGAAAAGGTTCACAGAGATATAAGGGTTCCCAATAAAATTAAAAAGGTGATGCACTAAAGTTAAAAGGATACTCATATAATATTGAACAAGCACTAGATCAATAAAAGATAACTATGGCTTAATCAATCTCATAGATTCACTAATTGCATGAGTGTTTCATAGAAAAGGTTCCAAGTAGAACACTGATATAGACCTAAAATTTATCTTTAAAACACCTTAAAAGAGACAAGTAGAAGGATAGTTAACTAGGAATAATCTCCTTCACAAATTCACCATACACAAGCATACTAAGCACTAATTAAAGATAAGAGATAGGCAAATAGTTGATCTTATCACTTCAAAATGTAGATCTTACAAAATTTTGATAGGATTTGACCATATCAAATGAGTACACTCTTTCAAGAGGATTAACAATTATCCTTGTCCTAGAAAATAAATAAAATTCTAAGAGCTAAGAACCCTTTCAATTGGAATGAGACTGGGATATATAGGAGAAGAGAGAGAGAGAGAGAAAAAAAAAAGAGGTGGGAGCATGCCATAAAAAAACACTTTGTCCCATGTCATTAATTAGCTTGAACTACCACCTTTTTCTCTTTAGCCATTGAAATCCTCACTACTTTTTTGATCAATCAAGACACTGCCCATGGCTTGTTGAGTGAGAAAATACCCAAAAGTTCCAAGGATGCATTGAATTTTCCTATCTATAGTTCCCAAAACTAGACCTCTTTTTTGATATTTCATACCATCTCTCACCTGAGTACAAACCCTCATGTTCATGGATTTGATAGAAACATGGATTTGATATAAATTTTTTGAACTAGAGGTCCATATTCATCTCCAATGGTAGTCTTTTATATTCCTTATACTTGATTGCATCATTTTTAACACTTCATGGTGTTTGGTCAAGCTTTAATGGCATAAAGATGACCCTGTAAAACCCTACTTTCCATGGATAAAAATGGTTTCTCAACCTTCATAAAAAACCCTGGGCTCCCCTTTACTTTAATTGGTTGTCAAAATATAACTAAGCTTGTTGACATATTGACTCATCTCATTCCATCTATTTCAAACTATATGAATGCCCATGAGTCATTGATCCTATGCCAATTGAGTGCATCATTAACACTTGTCATGCATATATTTGATTTTGATATTTATTGAGCCCTTTGACCTCCACTCACTGTTAGATTTTAATGTGTGATGCAATCTAGACCATTAGATCAACTAAGACCCATTGTTTAAACCCCAACTATTACTTCATGATCTTACAATTAATGTCTTTGCTTCCATCAAATGATTTTTGTGCGACCATCATTAACATTTGCATGATCATCAAATTTAAGCTCAATAATATTTGTCTTGCTCTATCTTAAAGTTGATATCTTGTAGACTATCATTTGACATTACCATAGATGTATTTGATGTCCCAGAGATCATCAAATTTAAGCCCCAAAGGATTTATTTAGTGGATTAAAGTTGACATCCCCATGAACATATTTCATTATCTAATCAAATTTGTAGATTTATATCTTGAAATGTGGGAATCATGGAGGGCCCAAACATTTAAGAGATGTTCTTGAGACTAAAAGGAACAAACCCATTTGATCCACTGGTCCTAGGATCCTTCTAAGTGAATATATTAAATACACAATTCAGTTGGTCCATTTGGTCATACGTGACATTTTGGTTCATTTGGCTAAGTATGGGAAACCTAACAAAATATGACTAAGGAGCCAAATTTGAACATGCATAACTCCTTTTGTACTTTGATGAAAGACCTAAAACTTAGCACGTAGTAATTAAGGACTAATTTAAATAAACCCACATGATCATTTTATCCTATAACTTCCACACTAGTGAGATATGGCCTTATTAATATGCTCACTTGGCTCTATTTAAACCTCTTCAAAAATGGTTAATTATGGGAAAACAATATCAAACTACCTAGGAGCCCAACTTTTCACATGTATATCTTCCTTTATGCTTCATCAAAGGACTTAAAACTAGGAACGTATGTACTAGGCACAAAATTGAATAGACACATATGATCGATTCCTATAGAAACTACTGCATGTGAGAGATATGTCATCATCAAACTTCCCACTTGGCTTTATTTGAGCTCCTTGCAAATTGGCTAAGTATGGAAACTTAGCAAAATTTGACTAAGAGGCCAAATCTGGACCTTTATAACTTTTAATTCACTTTATTAAAGGACATAAAACTTGGTGCATATGTTCTTAGGACTAATTTGAACAAACCTATATGATCAATTATTCCTAACTTGTTCACATGTGGAAACTATGATGTTAGAAAAGTACCTACTCAAAGTTTTTCTAGTAGACCCAAGATGTCTAGATGAACACATTAAAGAACCAAATGAATTTTATGCACTTCCATAATTATTCTAGGAACTCCTGACACCCCATAGGGTCCCTTCAATATTGTAGACTTTTCCCTTAGTAAACGGAAATCATACTTTGAGTGAACTCAAAGTGTTTCAAAGCCTTGTGAGAAAAAATGAGATTCTTGGACCACTTCTTCCACCCAGAACCTTGCCTATCTATTCATCCATTAATAATATGGTTAATCTAGACATAATCTTGGTACGTGAGCCAAAAAATGGCTAACGTCTTTGGTGACTCATAGGGAAGCATGTCTTTTATGCTTGAGAACCTATTCCATTTATCTTTTCTAGTCCATTAGGCATGGAGCCATTAGCCTTTGCAACTGAGCTGAACCTCTCTTGAAGATTCAAGGAACAAAAAAATAAAACAAAATAAAATACCCAAGGCATTTTGGAAAAGGAAATAACAAAAAATAAAATATATGTGCATAAGGCACTTAGAGGAAAGCATAAAAGTTACTCTAACATCTACAATATATTACAATGGATTCAAAGCTTCGAATATAAAGGATTTAAATGAATGTAATTAAAAAGTATGGGTAATACCTCTCCATCTAGTTGGGCAAGATGAAAATCATTGTGTTCCTTGCATCCATGGATCAAATAAAGACCACTCCACAAGCTATCAAACTTGGTATGGTTTCCTAGTTTGTCCTTATTTGAATCCCATTTGAGGACTACATTCCCCTCCTTGAAGATCCTTGTTATAGCTCTTCTGTCAAAGGCCTTTTTGACTTGATGTGACTCCAAATTTTTCTTAGCAAGGTCCCTAGTTTCTTCCATCTCCATGAGCTCTATCATCCTCACATTCATGGTCTCATCCTTCATCAATTCAATCTAATAGGCCAAATCTAATGTAGGTATCTCAAATGAGATAGGCGACTTGGATTCCCTTCCATATATAAGAACATATAGAGAATTTCCAATGGTAGTTTTAGGAGTCACCCTATCAACCCATAAGGTTATCCTTAACTTGATGTGTTATGTTCTTTGATTCTCTTCCATGGTCATCATAATGATCCTTAACAAATTCTTGTTTGTGGATTTTGCCAATCCATTTCCTTGAGGATAATAGTTGGAAGAGGTGCTGAGGTAGATGCCCAATTTGAGATCCCACTCACTTGTCTTCATACCAAAGAATGCTAGTGCATTATCCAAAATTATGGTTTTTGGGACACTAAATATAGTCACAAGGCTATCATAGAATTCCAAAATTGAACCTTCACTATCCTCCTTCAAAGTAATGGATTCCACCCAACTAGTGAATTAGTTAGTTGTAAAAAGCACCCATTTATGCCCTATGGATTGATCATCCCTATG
The DNA here is from genome assembly GCA_037957365.1 of Torreya grandis. Lineage (NCBI taxonomy): Eukaryota > Viridiplantae > Streptophyta > Pinopsida > Cupressales > Taxaceae > Torreya > Torreya grandis. Next base: position 28,101 of record JARHVA010003765.1, on the reverse strand, counting down.
AGTTATAACCCCTATTACATGAAGGGTTGCTCCACTTAAATTGGATTGAGTGAAAGGGTTGTCAACTTCTACTTTCCTATAAAAAGAGCACACTTCTAGCATTTTTTAACCCATATATGAACATCCTTGAAAATATTGGGACAATAATAACCAGCCCTCATTACCTTTATTATTATGGTTATAGGTGAAAAATGACCTCCTACTAGTCCATCATGGAACTAATCCAATATCTTGGTCACTTTATTATCATCTATGCATCTAAGAAATATCCCATTGAGGTCCCTTCTAAAAATATCTCCATCTAACAATGCATAAGTTATGGATTAAAGCTTGAAGTACCTTCTTTTGGCTCTGTCCAATCCTTGGGGGAATTCTCCTATTGGAAAAAAGTGAGCCATCTATTAAATCCAACTCTTTTGAAGTGGAGGTACACCTAATTATGAGTTATCTTAGGTCACCAAGAAAACTTCCTTGCCTTCTTAGAGGTTATTTACCATGTGTTCACACAAGATTTTATCCCTAAATATCTTTGTGACCTTGATCTCTACATCATATTCCATAACCTTTGTGATCCAACCTGCTCTCTTTTCATTTAAATCCTTGTTAAGGAGGAAGTCCCAAACTCTAGGATGAGACACTATAAGATGGATCCTACTATTGGAGATCATGGGCCTAAACTAATTGAGGATTTTCAAGGTTGAAAGAAATTGCTTCTTAATGAAAGTGTACCTCACCTCATATCCTTCCAGGCCTTGACTAAAAAAGGAAATTGGTTACTCCATTTCTTCATAATTCTTCTACATCAACATAACTAATATGTTGTCAACATTGGTGAAGGTATATAAGATGAAGTCCCTAGAGAAGTTAGGGTTCAAGAATGAGAATGATTAGGTAATGGCCTACTTTATAGCTTCAAAGGTTTCCTTGCCTTTATTATTCTAAGCAAACACTTGGACCTTTTTTAGTATAGTGGTGATAGGTTTGACTATATTTACAAAACTAGGTATGAATCTTCTCACAAAGTTGACTTTCCCAAGGAAGCACTGGATCCCCTTCTTGTACTTTGGCAAGGATAAGGCTAAGATAACACTTACTCTATCAGGATCAATGGACAATCCTTATTTTGAAATAATGTGCCCCAATAGATTACCTTAATGCACAAAAAGCACACATTTTTTGGGGTTTAAAGAGATCCCATACTCTCTGCATCTCTAGAATATTAGCCTTAAATGGCCCATGTGCTCACTAGAATCCTTGGAAAAGACTATGATGTCATCCAAGTAGACAAGTACCATTTGATTTGGTATCCCTTGGAAGGCCATGTCTATTTTTCTTTGGAAGGTTACCCCAATATTAGACAATCCAAAGGGCATATTTTGTTAAGCAAATGTTCCCCACTTGGTGGTGAAGGTAATCTTGTATTGGTCTTCTTCTCTTACTATCACATGGTTGTAACCTAAATATCCATCTAAGAGAGAGAATCATTCTTAACAAGAAACTACTATTATGAGTTACTCCATGGATGGTAGAGGGTAGTGATCCTTTAAATAGACTCTATTAAGATCCCTAAAGTTCACACACAACCTAATTTCCCCATTCTTTTTTCTAACATAAAATAGATTAGCTACCCATGAGGAATGCTTAATTGGGAAGATGATCATGTATTCAACCAACTTGGTTAATTCCTTTCTCATGAGAGCTTTAATTTTGGGGTTTATGGGCCTCTGATTCTTCCTGATAGGCTTGGCATTAGCCTCTAGATCTATGTTGTGTTGGGCCAATGTAGGATCAAATCCCCTTAGGTCACTATATTTTCAAGCAAAGATGTCTGCATATTCCTTAGAGAGATTTATGAAAGTGTCCCATTCAACTTTAGTGCTTACTTTTCCAAGTTTGAGGATCTTATCTTCAAGGATAATAACTCTCTCATAGTTCTCTTCATTATTTGGCATCACTGCTTTATCCTTCCTCATATGGTCCCCTTCATGAAAGAGACCTTCTAGGGTGACTAGCCCTTTAGGAATCTTATTGGCCCTTAATTAAATAATCTACTGCCCATATTGATACTACAATTTTCCTTGGTTGATGGAGGAGAACTATGCTTCTTGTTATAAGAAACATGTAATTTTTTGGTCATTTTCAAAGACTTACCAATGAGCTTTATTATCTGGAACTAATTGTATTATTACCACTTTGACATGTGATTGCACCTTGGTACTTTTCAAATAATTGGGGATGTCAAAATGATCCCTCACAGTGGCTAGTCTATTAGCATGTTGATTTTGACCTTTTAGCACTGATTGGATGCTGAAGGCCTCAAAGTCTTCAATTAGGTCCAACACTCTATGCTTGTAGGACTTCATTAATGGGTTCTTAGTGTCATTCTAGCCCTTGACTTGATGCACAACCAATTCACTATCCCCATAGACTTGTAATTTCTTAATTCTTCTCTTGTTAGCCCATTGAAGGTCATGGATGAGGCCTTCATAATAAGTTTCATTAAAGGAACAACTAAATTGGAATCTATATAAAGATAATTACTTATCATTTTAAGGGTATATTAGCATGACACCAACTCCAACTCCATGCTTATTCCTTGAACCATAAAATAACATCTTCCATATACCACTATGATCTTCTTGAGGCTTCATGAGGGATGGCATGGATTGGTTTTCTTCAAGCAAATAGTAAACACCCAAGTCCCTTTCTTCAACAAATTCTAAAGGTTTAACCAATTGGATATCATTCCATAGCTCATACAAGAACATGTCTGGTACCTTTTTTGGATGAGTTTTTAGCTCTTGACCAAATGTGAACTCATCCTCATCAATAATGGAGCAATTCATGTTTGTGTTATCTATTCTATAGGGATATATGTGGAATTATGCAATGGGCTCAGCTTTGATTAACACCTTTACCCCATATTTGGTTTTGAATGCCATGTATGACCAATCTACTGTAAGATAGCCTCATATCTTTATTGTTAACTCTCTGGATAGGCATAGTGCAAAATGAGGAGGTACATCAAGGATCAAAATATCTTGATCCATTGAGATGCTAGGGAAAATATACAGGGTCATATTGAGGTATTTGATTATACCATATGGCTTGGTAGAAGAACCATCAAGTTACAACACTCCTTTAGATTGGGGCTCATATGTTAGGCCAAGCTAATCAGCTATGGACTTTGGCATTATTGAAGTATTAGCCCCACTATCCACTAAGAAATTGTGCACTAGAGAGTTACCAATGATCACTAAAATATATAAAGGGGGAGGCTTGACTACCTTACTTAATTACCCTTCACTAGGCCTTTTAATTACATTAGTGATAACTTCTTTCACCTTGCTTGATAGTTTGTCTGCAAATCTTGTAACATTCATTTTAGACAATCCTTCTTGAATAATGTCCATGTGACTAGGCAAGGATATCATATCCCACATTAGCACACTCAAATTAGATTTCTCCATTTGTTCAATAATGTTTATGGGTGAACCAACAGCCCTTGCTTGTGTTTTAGGAGCCACCATTATTGTTTGTTAAATTTGTGAGCTTTTGGGTACAAGAAACTTCCCTTGATTTTGATTATTTAGAGGTGCTAAAATCTTTGGAGTGGTATCAAGTTCATTTTTCTTTGTTAGTGAAGTAGTAATGGTAGGAAGATCATTGACTACTTCCCAGTTACCATCCATGTTACTTATTTTAAATCTTGTATTTGCTTCCATCAGTATCTAGGCTTGGCTAGGACTAGCATGTTGGATGAGTACATAAAAATCTTATTATTCATAATTAATCATGGTGGCATCCAAGTATTTTGGTCCCTAACTAGACCCTTGACCTTGTGGAAGCTCTTCTAGTTTGGTCATCATAGGCTCCTCTATATTTTGGGCCATGAGAGCTTGGTTGTACCCAAAACTAGAAGCCTTCTACCATTGATCATTAAAGGATTGGTTAATGTCAAAATCTGGGATAATATGTTAACCAAAATATTGGTTCCAATGTATGGTACCTTCTTCTTCTTGAGCCACATTATTTTGAACTGGTACCAAGGTGTTGGACGTGCTAGCAACATTAGCATTATAGTTATTCTATCTGGTATAGTCATGTCACCCTTGTCCTTGGTTTTGACTTTGGCTTTGGCCTTTATAGTTCCCCTTATATGGTGTCATGTTTACTTTAAAATATTGTTGCTAAGGTTGATATGAATCTTGATAAGGCCTACTGAAAGCTTGCTTCCTCTTAACATTTACTAGCTCATTTCCAAAAGATTGAAACATACTCTTGAGCTCTTGGAAGTTCTTTTGGTATTGGGAATCACTTGATCCACTAGTGGAAACTTTCTCTTATTTTAGTGCATGTATTATAGAAATTATTTGTGGAGGAATGAAATCAAGTAGAGGGATAGCAATAGGAGGTGGTCTGATTTCAATAAATAAAGGCATTGGTGGTCTCAATGTAATCTTTCTAGCTTAAACTAGACAATTTTTTGCCTTGATGGCCACCACGTAAGCATCTATAAGTATGTTTCCCCCATATATTAGATCATTACTACTATGTCACTATTTAAATCCTTCAAATAATATAGAAAGGAAAAGATAGGGGTTGTTCTAACTAAAACTAGGATTCTATCCCAAGTTTTTTGGAACCTTATGTTGAAGACTTGCATGACTTCATGAGGAGCTCTCTTAATGGCAGTTAGTTTCTCTACAAGTGATAAATGGTCACTTTTGTCCTCAAATATTTTACATAAGGCCTCTCCTTATTGGTCTCATGGTTGAATGGAGTTAGCATCAAGGCCTCTATACCAATCTATGGCCTTTCCTATGAAATATGTAGCTAACAGTCTAATGGCTATATTCTCATCAATGACATTATGGATATTGTAAAAGTTGGCTATGTTTATGAGGTGTTCAGAGGGTGTTGTAGCTTAGTCTCTAGTGTAATAGCGAACACTTTTGAGGGCTTCAAATGGGATAGTATCATAGTGAGCAAGGGATCAAGGGATTTGACCATTGAAATACATAAAAACTCTAGGGAATGCCATGGTTATGGGAGGGTTTAATGAAGGTATTCTTATAGGGGTAGTCCTTGAAAATGACCTAAGAGAAAAGTTTCCCTAATATGGATGTGTATTGATAAACCTTAATCTTTTTGTTAAATTTAAAGGTAGCTCAATAAATTCAAAGGGAATACCTTTTGAAGCTAATCTTGTTGTCACCTTTGGCATGAAAAATAGCTACTTCTCTATACTAGAGTGTTGATCCTTCCTTTTGGATTCTCTAGATGTTGTTTTTTGGGAACTTAACCTCTAAAATTTTGATCAAACCAACATCAACTTTGATAAATCTTTATTTTGGTTTGTGGTCCCATCGGGCATGGTAAAAACTATTATAGGCTCAATTTTTACCCTTGGAGAGAGTTATTTAGGCTCACTCCAATAAATCTATACAATGGGAACAAACCTAGGCTGTGGGTCACCTATGATGGGGTTGGACCTCTAGAGAAGTTTGGCTTCTTTTTGATGCTCGCCTAGACTAATACTAAACTAATGCTTCATAAGGAAAAGGGTTAGAGAGATATAAGGGTTCCCAATAAAATTAAAGAGGTGATGCACCAAATTTAAATGAACACTCATATAAGATTGAACAAGCACTGAATTAGTAAAACACAACTATGGCTTACTTAATTTCATAGATTCACTAATTGCATTAGTGTTTCATAGAAAAGCTTCCAAGCAGAACATTGATATAGACCTACAAGCTAGCTTGAAAACACATTTAAAGAGGCAAGAAGAAGGATAATAAACTAGGAAGAATCTCCTTCACATATTCACCATACACAAGCATAATAAGCACTAATTAAAGATAATAAATAGGCAAAGAGTTGATCTTATTACTTCAAAAGGCAATTCTTACAAAATTTTGACAAGGTTTGACCATATGAAATGAGCACACTCTTACAAGAGGCTCAATGAGTATCCTTGTCCTAAAAAATAATGAAAATTATAGGAGCTAATAACCTTTTAATGGGAATGAGACCAAGATATATAGGAGAAGAGAAAGAGAGAAAAAGAGGTGAGAGCACGCCATAAAAAAACAATCTATCCTAGGTCATTAATTATCTTGAACTACCACCTTTTTCTCTTTAGCCAATGAAATCCTTGCCACCTTTTTGATAAATTAGGACACTTCATGTGGCTTTTTGAGTGATAAAATCCCCAAAGGTTTTGAGGATGCATCAAATTCTCCTAGCTATAATTCCCAGCACTAGAACTTTTATTTGATCTTTCATGCCATCTCTTACTTGAGTACAAACCCTCATGTTAATGGTTTTGATAAGAATATGGATTTGTGCATTTTAGGCATCTATTTTTCAAACAAATGGACATGATGAAGGATAATGACCCTTTACATTAATCACTTATCTATTAAATTTCCATGCTTGGATCATAGGTCCCACCTATAGATAGAAAACCAATCTAAGGTCATTGGTTTTCCCATAGTTATCCATATTAATGCAGACTTATAGACCATGACCTTTTTTATGGACCCAAATAGGTACGAATAGGCCCATTTTATCTCTATGAGAGTCAAGAGTTCATCATACCCAAGTCTTTCTTTAGAAAATGGAAAACACAATCATAAGAATGAACCCTTCAATATGTAAAAAGCTCAAACTAGAAGTCCATATTTAGCTCCAATGGTAGTCATTGATATTCCTTATACCTAAATACATCATTTTGATTACTCCATGGCATTTGAAAAAGAATTAATAACATTGGCATGACCCTATAAAACCCTACTTTCCATGGTCAAAAATGAATTTTTAACCTCTATCGAAAACCCTAAGCTCATCTTTGCTCTAATTGGCTATCAAAATATGACTATGCTCATTAACATATTGATTCATCTTGCTCCATTTATTTCAAATTATATGAATGCTTGTGATTCATTGATTCTCTACTAGTTGAACATGTCATTGACACTTGTCATGTATGCATTTTCTCTTGAGATTCACTAACCCCTTTAACCTCTCCTTGTTGTTAGACCTAAATGTATGATGCAATGCAGACCATTTAATCAACTGAGACCCAATGTTTGAACCCCAATGGTTACTTCATGATCTTAAAATTGATGTCATCTCTCTCATCAAATGATGTTTGGATGACCATCATTGGTATTTGTATGACTATCAAATTTAAGCTCAATAGGATTTATCTTACTTTATCTTAAAGTTAACATCCCACAGACCATCTTTTGATGTTACCACGGATGTATTTGATGTCCCAAATACCATCAAATTTAAGCCCCAAAGGATTTTGGTAGTGGATTAAAGTTGACATCCTTGTAAACATATTTCATTATTTGATCAACTTTGTAGATTTATATCTTGAAATACAAGAATTATGGAGGCCCCAAACTTTTAGGAGATGTTCTTAAGACCAAAATGAACAAACCCATTTGATTAGTTGGTCTTGGGAGCATTTTAAGTAAAGATATTAAATGCAAAATTTGGCTAGTCTATTTGTTCCTGCATGATATCCTAGTTCATTTAGCTAAGTATGTGAAACTTAGTGAAATCTGATTGAGGAGCCAACTTTGAACATGCATAACTCCTTTTGTGCTTCAGCGGAGGACCTGTAACTTAGGGCATAGTAACTAGGGACCAAGATAAACAAACCAACATGATCATTTTTTCCTATCACTACCACACATGTGAGATATGGCCTCATCAATATGCTCACTCAACTCTATTTGAACCTCTTCAAAAATGGCCCAAGTATGGGAAAACACTATCAAACTACCTAAGAGCCCAAATTTGCACATGTATATCTTCCTTCGTGCTTCATCATAAGACACAAAACTTGGAGTGTATATTCTAGGCACAAAACTAAATACACCCATTTGATTTATTCCTCTGAAAATTTCCACACATGTGATATATAGAATCATAGAACTACCCACTTGGATTTATTTGAGCTCCTTGTAAATTGGCTAAGTATGGAAACTTAGAAAAATTTGATTGAGAGGCTAACTTGGACCTTCATAACTTTTGATGCACTTTGGAAGAGGACATATAACTCGATGTAATATTCTTGGCACTAATTTGAACAAACCCATATGATCAATTATTCTTAAATTATCCACACGTGGTAACTATGACATCAGCAAAGTGCCTACTCAAAGTTTTCACCACTAGACCCAAGATGTCTAGATGAACATAATGAAGAACCATATGAAAGATATGTACTTATATAATTATTATAATCACCCTTGACACCCCAAAGGTTCCCTAAAACACTCTAGACCTATCCTTTATAAAATGGACAATTACACTTTGAGTGAACTAAAAGTGTTTCAAAGCTTGTGAGCAAAAATGAGATTCATAGACCACTTCTTCCACCCAGAACCTTATTTGTTCATCCATTATTAATCTAGTATATCTATACATAATCTTGGTACATGGGCTGAAAATTTTCCAACAATAACCATTCATGAACATTATTTGCACCAAGTTTGATAATTGGATCTTGCCTATAGAGGCCTCAAGATGCATTTTTATTAAGATGAACTTAAGTTGCCTATGTTTTCATGTTTTAATAGGACTATGACTGAGTATTATTATTGAAAAATATATTATTGGAGTATAAAAGTGTCAAAAAAAAATAATAATTCCATGAGAACTTTCTTTCAATCATCTTTATCCTTCATTGGTCACCTTTTAGTCCTATGCAACTTATGCCACACCATATCTCTTTAAGAAACCTCATTGTGACATGACTATCATAATGTTTTAGGTGGTTTTGTGAGAAATGGATGTGATTAAAATTTATTTCTCAATCACTTTGTATTTTTCAAACCTCCCAAATCACTTGAAAATTTCCTTCATCTCTTTCTTTTAGCATATTCACTCTTCACATAGTGTTCTTAGGCTTATTATAGTCCTAATTTTGTACAGTAAGACTGTGTACTTTCATGAGTTGATAGTAGAGCTTATATGATCTTGAAAAGGTTTGAATATGTCAATTTTTAATTTTATTACATAGGTTACTTCACAAGATTACCCTCCTTGACTGAAATGTGTCTTGAATTGCATCTTTTGAGCATATAGATACATCAATGTAATTGATCCTTTAGTATGGTTGTAGGTGGGAATTTAAATTTTTGACCTTCAATGTATCCTTGATTAAAGTACTCAACTTCATAATATCACCTCATTCATATATTCATTTCCCTTATGAATCTTCTATTGATCATAAGACTTCATCATATACTAATGTGTTTCAATACTCCATGCAACTTGGAGATAGATTTGTCCTTTTGAGAAGGTTGTAGGTGAACATTTCATGAGGGAAAGAGACTATTTTCTTATGTAATTGAACTTCATGGATTTATATAACTCATTAAAACACCATTCTAGGTGATCCCAAACCTAGTAAGAAAGATCAATGAAATTTAAGGCATAATAATTGTCCCTTATAATCTTGGTTTGATATAGTATGTGCATGCTTCAAAAAACTTCTAATCCTAATGTAGGTGGTCATTTACATGAAAAAATGTTTGAGTTTGATCTTATCTCATGGAATAATTTTAATCCAAGTCTCATATTAATCACCTAAACACGTGTTCTTCACACTCATTGCTCTATCTCTTAAAAATAGGCCTTTCTCCATCATAAACCTGACTATGTGTGAAAGTTATGACTTTGTATAGACTGTGGAAGAGTTTTATGTCTTGAAACTTGGTATAAATATACCTCCAAGGTCATTAAAATTTTCTTACTTCCATTTAATTTCCTATTGAGTTCAACACTCTCCTCACAGTCTCAAACTTCTTGTTTGTATGCTTGATCCCATCTCATTCTTTAACTTGGCAATAGGTGATTATTACCATGTTGCCTATATAGATTGAGGTTAAGATGACCTTGAAAAAGTCACAAAGATTGATAATGGACCTCTCTCATTCAATTCAACTTGAGGATAGAGGAATAAACCAAGACCTTCAATGAGATATTCATGTGTCTCTCTTTGTTTTGCATTTCCATGAAAACTCTTGATTGTGTGAGGTTCTTGGCTGTAGGTGATGATTCTTAATAGGGTTTTAAGAGTTTTACAATATTTAAATGACCATTATGATTCCTAGTGTCCTTTAATATTATTTAGTAGTGAATCTATAAGATGAAAGTGAGTGGAAGGTGTTAATATGGTGATTGGCATGGAAATGAGAATGTAGATGATAGTGAAGTCTTGAAACAGTGATGAAGGTAGTGAGAAAACCTATGAAATGGGATAAAAAATATGGAGAGTGTAAATAAGATGACTAACTATCAAGACAACCCATGAAAGATATGAGGGAAACATATACATATACCTGAACTAAATATACCATTTTGGAGGTCTTTGACAAGTATATACTACCAAGAATGGAAACCTAGTAATCATCAAAAAACCTTAAGGAATGCAAAGTTTCCTTAATTTTTGCTAAAATGAGACTCCATGAAGATATTGAGAGCACATTGATGGCTTCCTTTCTATGGATATTTGAGTAATAATTAAGGATATTTAATGAGGAACACAATAACATGAATGAGACATGTAAAACATGTCATGAAGAATCATGAAATCCATAAATCAACCTCAGAACCGTACAACTTCTCCAAACTACCTACAGACTGCAAATTAGTTATGTATTATCTTATTTATATCCAAATGACCTCACATGTGTGAAAATAAGTTGAGTAATTCTATGTAAAGGTAGATCATAGTCTTGATAAACTCCACAAACTTGATTTTTCCTCTCATGATGCCTAGATGAGGAAAAATCTCAAAAAATTAGTTGTGTGCTTGGATGAAGAACACATAATGAGTACCTTGAATTCAAATGGATGGTTAATGAAGGAGAGAGAGAGATAAAATGATAACTAATTACCATATCTGGAAGCTCTCTTAGACTCCTTTATCTACCCAAAATTATAGACCTTTATTTTCTCTCTCATGGTTGTACCATCTACAAACCTGAAGGGCTCTCATTATGTTAAAAGAAGCAAGGTGGATGGAGGGAACTGGTTTTGGGATTATATGATGTATTTTTTCCTTGAATTTATTTTTTAACTCTTGTAATGACTTCACATTCATCCTATTGATCTCTTTTTTATGTAAAAGTTCATACAAGTTCGAACTCTTACATGAAAATACATGGAAAATGGCCTTTCTTTAAATTTTCTCCACAATTAAAGCTTGAACTACAAATTTAGGGAAAAAAGAGGAATACCACAATTAAAATAGCATGTTATACCAAGAAAAAATATTTTGACTTCATTATGGGGCCAAATTTGGCATTTGAGAACTCTTGGAGGCCTTTTCTACACTTAAATTTGCATGAAATGATATTTTCAAAGTATGACATCATGTGACTAAAGTTAATTCATGAATATGAAGGTGATTAAAATTATAATGAATTATTTAATGTCTAATTAATTTGTAATTTAACCATTTTAATCCAAAACCTTCACTTTTGACCTCATACACATATTTTCATAAGAAAATTGCTAATAAATATCATGGAAAAGTACCTTATCACCTTCAATTGAGATATTCATGAGACTTTTATGTATGTATATAGTTTCTATTTAAGGCTTTTATACCATTATGATTGAAAATACTGAGTATATCTGTGAGTCATCAACTTCCACCTTTTGTACATCTCCACCAAAGCACTTTAGATCATAAAACCATTTGAATTATTTATCAAAACCTCATAATGACACTTGACATCATTGACGTGACACTGTGATAACTCTCTCTTCACTTGATAGTTAAGAACACCATATGGACATGAAATTTTTTCAATTATATGGTTTGGCATTTGGCCTTGACAAGATAAATTGCCAACAGTCACCAAATCATCTAGGCTCCATTGGTGACTAATGAGAGGATTTTGAACCTCTTACCTCTATTGTATTTGTCCTCTAGTATAGGAATTTGCTTACTCAACAAGATAGGTCATCATGTGCTCTGATGGTTCTATCAGGTTCTCTATTGTTTGTTTTCATAGAAATTAGACCCCCCTAATAATTTGAACCTCACACACAAGCGATAATTCATCTATGAGGCAATGTTTTTTATTTTTAAAATTTTGATAATGACTCTATATGACATAAAATTACATAAAAAATTAGACTCTTGACTCATTTTATTTTTATTTTGACAAATAACTAATCACTCAATATACTTTATTAACAAAAAATAATTTTTAATTTTTACTCATTTTTTATTTTTTACAAAGAACCAAAAAATAGACACTTTATATTTTCATTAAAATACCAAAATACACTATATTTTGACTCATATGTTACATGATAAATAATAACCAACAATATCTTCATAATTAAAAAAACATCAACTTAACTCACATACAACAAATGAATAACCTAAAACATTGAATATAATGACCTCTAACCTTAATAAAAAACCAAATGACCTTTGACATAATAAAATTAAAATAACCATACACCTAAACTCAAAGACTAAAAAATATGACTTATAAATGACAATTGTTGTATGGACAGGGTTTCGTAGTCATTTCATTTTTATTGCAAAGGTGATGTTGTGTTATATCGCATCCATTAATTTATTTTAACTATGATAATACAAATATCTCTTCATTCCAAATAATGATAGTAATGAAGGATACAAAGACATACATTAATAGAATGGATACTTTACATAATAATTGTGATGTACAATAAGGATATGCAAGTGAGACCATATCCCACAGACCATTAAGGATCATATCATGAAACATTGGGACCATCTATGAAATACATCCAAAATGGCATTCCTATATATTTTCTAAGGTTAATCAATAGAGAAAAATATATAAACTCAAGTGAGCAAGCATACAATCCATGATTTTTGATCATAATATTTTAATTTAGTTGAGCGATGCTTAACATCTTCTAGGGCACGATAGACATAGTTACTTCATTCAGCCCTGTGCAATAGTAAACATATCCAATATGAATTGGTTAAGGACTATGATGTGTCTCTTTAAGATGGAGATGTGATGCATGCCATAATATCAAAATTTTATATTTAGACTTAAAATAAAACACTTACAGAATATCTAGACTACACGATGAATCAAAGATGGGAAGAGATCTGATCAAACCACCAACTATTAATCATCATTTAATAATTACTATATCTCAAAATTCCTCTATAATAGTGCCTTCTTACTCTTAAAATCATAAAACAAAACTAAATTATTTTTAAGGCTATTTACAACATGTTGCATTCTTTGGCTCTCTTCATAAATTAGGGCAATCAAGTAAATTTAATGCCACCACCCCATATAATACCTCATGAATCTATTACTACTTTAATACCAAATCTTAGGAAAGATCAGACTTACATAGAAGTGGAAGAGCTAAATACATAGGTGATAATAAAAATCAATAATATTGTACTGCACACACAATAATATGAGCAACCTCATACAAATATATAAGAGACATATACCCTATAATTGTGGATGCTTTGATCCCTACAATCACTTAAAAACAACCTAAAAACTATATATAATATCTACCCATATATTATTGTTATTATTCACAACAATAACATACCAAAAAATATAATCTTAGGTAATAGTATAATTACTATTTACCAAAGTAAACTACCTAATGTAAATGCTAATCCTTAACACCATGCAATTGAGATTGTGACCTATATTATTTGATATGACTCTCAATATATCATATCTAAACCATAACACATGTAGTATTAGTCTATAAAGTAAAATATCTATCAATCAAATCACTCAATAAATCATAACCATGAGTAGACACATGCCATCTGTCAAAATTTTCCTAAATTTCATCTTGATCTCCAACAATTATAGTATATGCAGTGGTAGTAATGGTAAAAGGATAAATAATAGCGTATGATCACTAGAAATATGGTCAACTCACTCAACTAATCCACCACCAACTATGTCATAAGGCACATTTTGTGTCAAAGTATGAATGGCCTCATTTACCATAACAAACCAATATGTGTAACTTACAATACCAATCACATGAGTACATTAGCAACCAATTATAATAATATAAATAATAAACTAAAGAAAAATGGAAAAAAAATGATGCAAATACTCATGCTTAGATATAATAGTATCAATAACTATGGGAAAAAATGGCATCCACATTAGTAGGATGTGGTGAAGGCAATGATCCTACTCCATCTACATCTCCTCCACCATCTCCTCCATCTCCTCCTCTTCCTCCATATCCATATATTCCACCATATATAGGGGGAATAATACTAGGATCTCCTTTCACAATTGGAAACAATATATCCCATTGAGAAGTAATCCACTACATGTATGTTTCCATGCACCCCACATAATTACCTATTACTAATGTAACCACATGATCCTAATCCCTTATTGGTCAAGGAGTCAAGTCAACACCTATCATTCCTAGCCTTGCCCCAATTTTAATATCATCCCTAATTATTTTCATCTATGGATGATGTGCGCATGGTACCCTATATCAATCTAAACTGACGAGTAACATGCTTATACTAAAACTTCTCAATAATGTAGGAAATTGATCATGTAACTGCATACTAAGTCATATGTGATGAAGCTATCTAACATATGTTATCCACCTCCCAAATCCCATATATGATTTCTATAAAATCATAGTTGGATTAAATCTATCTAATATAACCTTATACTCCATAGTGCTCAATCTTCTTTGCTATGGAAAAACCTAATGAGATGCAAAGACATTAGGGTGAGCCCAATCTCCATTTATAATGCCAAAAATATAAACCAAAATAATATGCCCATAATCCCATAAATGTAATAATACAGCTAATCTGAGACCACCAACATGAACTTCTAGACTAAATATATATGAATCTCATTATAAGTGAGCTAGCATGTTATGGCCCCAAGATTACATGGCATGGCTCTCCTCAATAGAACATAAAATATCATACATGTGATAGGATATCATAATGGCTCCTCTATCCACTGACACAAATGATCATACAATATGATGAAGCAACAAATTATCACTTTAATATGCACCATGTTTTTTACTCATCATATACCTATGGGCCCACTGCATATATGATAAACCATTTATCTCCATCATAGAAACCATCTCTCTAATAACATGAAACTAATGGTCCTCTAATGCAATGATCATCTTGCCTTAAAATAGCCAAAAACTATAGGTATTGGGATTCCATCTCTTAGCCAATGTTGTCATCAATTGCATGTTATAAGGAATTTGGCTCAATTGACCAACATGTGCAAAATTGGCCTCCTCTAGTAGCCACCAATCTTCATCATCTAAACCAAGATCTAATAATGTAGACATGTGTTATCCATATTAGAACTCTCACACATGAAAATCATGTTACAATACAAGATACACAAACAAAATAATATTAGTTTCGGATCAAAATATATGCATAACACACAAAAATATTTAGAACAAGAATTAAAAGGAAAAAAGATGAAACTGACCCAAAACTTTGACACATCAGACACTATCATTACATTTAGCACAATACCATCATGATTTAGATTATTATGATCATAAAAATAATGATACTAACCCTATAAGTCAAGATCATCGACTTTGAATTTTGGATTTTAAAAAATACCAAAAAAATAAAAAATCATAAAAATCTACTAGAAATCATACCATTTTATGTAAAAATGAGTAATTTTGAGACATACTAGCTCATTCATCATCTATTCCTATGAGGTAGTCTATAAACACTTGAATCTAAATGGTAATGTATCTTGTTGGCTAGACATGTTGATAAATTAAAGCTCAATTCACACAATGAAATAATTAAAATGAAATTAAAAAAATATTTTAAATCCTATTATTCATATGAGTTAAATTTTTCCAGTATTATTTACTATGAATATTTTTAAAATGATTAAAATATCAATTAAAAACTTATACAATTGATATCTTGAGCATATTTTATTGAAAACACATCCCATCAATTGAATTGGGACACACATGACACATTATCCTGCATCATAACACTACTTGGTCACCAATGTCATCTTCAAAAAATGGTCAACATTTTATACATTAATTCTAACCATGATATCTTTATATAAATTATTTTACCTTTGTAAATCATATTATCAATAGAATGCAACTATTTACCATATTATCATATATAATATCTTGCAACACAATTTGAATCAAAACAACATTAAAATCTAGTACTCAATATTATAACCATTTTAATTAATCGTATTTGTCTAAACTTGCTATAAATTTTGATTGGATCGATTCAATTATATTATCTCTCACCTCAAAATGGGGAAATACATGGGGAAAATCACACAAATAATGCTCATACAAAATAACATAATTTATATATGGGGCAATTCATTATGACATAGTTTAACCTTAGGGTTTTCACATATCAAAGATGAATCAAATACATAAAAACATGGTATATACTATTGGTGCATATGATATACATTTGTACACACCTTACATATTAAAAATTTCAAATGATACTTATTATAATTTCATAGATTTAAAATGGTTCAAAAAAATCATATTGGGTTCAGATATTGACACATGAGTACAATGTTTTGGGGCATATGAATTCACTTTACATGAACATGTATAGATTTATAGATATTTGAGTGTATATGCATGGGTATACAAAAAGAAATTGAAAAATGATAATTATAGGATACATCTAGATGAAAATTATAGATTTCATCTACATATAGTGATAAATTTACATCTACATACAATTATAGTTTTTTGTATTTAACATATGGATGCATAGAAAGACATATAAGTGAATGATTCAAGGGGTTGTAATCATATTACCCATGACCTTAATCTATTAGATTAAACAAAACACAGAGAGAAAATGATAAAATCAAAAAAACTATAATGACTATTTTTTTTTAATAAATTGCTTCTACTCACTGATTCTATATTGACACTGAACAACCCTATCCATTTTCAGCAACAAACTCAATACCGTTTGCAAGATCACAAAAAATCTACCACTTAAACAATTAAATCAAGAAAACTACAATTCTGATTTAAAAAATTCTTTCTTCGTTGACATCTAGATAAAAAACCTAGAAAATGATAAAAATTTTAGCTTTCTGGACGCTTTCGTGATTATTAATCAGCGGTAGGTCCCCAATAACCCTTATTGGCTAAAGTTTTGATTTATTTCAGTTTAAAAAATTAAAATAATTGAAATATTAAAACTTTAGGCTAAAAAATTTTATAAAAAAAATCAGCCAATCAAAAAATTGGCCTACCTCTGAAACTTCAGGCGAAGATTTTGAGCCCGTTTCTCAACCAAATTGCAAACCATTTTCACCAGTGTCTTAGTTTTGATTTAACTCACAATTTAGACTTTTGTTTCACTGAAAAAGATGAAGAAATGAATTTTTTTGATTTTGCCGAATCGGTACGACACCCATGCACACAGATAAATTCAATAGAGGCTTCTGAGCCTCTAAAATAGCCTACTTTCACTTATTTTTGGTCTTATTTAGCCTTCTGATGCTTCTTGGCAATTTTCAGACCTTCTGGTTGAGTTTTCTAAATTATGTGATGCTTTCTCTCTCCTCGGCTCTCCACTGGGCACCTGAAGCTCCTCCCTGGAAAGACACCGACCTCTCTCTGGCTTCCACAAATCTCCACTTAGGTTCTACAAACCGTAGGCTCTGATACCATATTAGATTAAACAAAACACAGAGAGAAAATAAGTTGAATAAGTGCTATGTTATTCTCAATCTCATTTTCTCTTTGTGTTTTGTTTAATCTAATACAATCCTCCCTATGATTACATATCAGATCATGTATAGGCTATTGACCCTATTTATCCCACCTAGAGTCATAAGCCACTTGCTTGGACCTCTCTCATGTATTATCCCCATCCTCTAACCATTCTAGACATTTCTCATGCCAGAAGGGCTTTCTAAGGACCCCCCAGGGCCCTTTTGGGAGATCTTTGAACAACATAGGCACTTGTTTGACCTAATCCATGGCTTAAGAAGGAAACTCATGGCCTAGGCCACACGTTTCCTTCACAAAAGTCATGACCTAGGAATAATGCATGAAAAGTGTCTAGTTTGGCCCAAAATGGTCATAAATGGTAGTTTTTGGACTTGTTTACAGATTAGGGTTGAATATATGCATGTTTCCTCATTCATTTTACCTCTCTCTATTTCCTCTCTCTGGGTTTTTTTTTGTTTCTCTATTATGATCATCTCCATTAATCATCTCACATTAGAATCTTGGTTGTCTCCTTGAATCTCCCTTGAATTTTGCTTGGCACAATTACTTTCCTTGTGAAAAGGGATGCCCTACTTTGTTGTTGCTTCCATTGGTGATTCTCTTTTTTTTTTATAGTGTTACTAAATATTATGGACTGCTCCTTACCTCCTCAAGAATCCATTGCACATGTCACTTGTGCTCCTTGCATTGCCTCTCATAGATTGGTAGCTTCTCCTTCATCTCTTCCATAGCTTTTGGCTCTTGGTCTGGACTCAACCTACACATAACTTGATCTTCTTCCTCTTTTGCCTCCTAGCTTGGATAATCAATTGGTAGAAATTCTACAAAAAAATTTTATTTTTATATGAGGGAAATTTTATTTTCAAAGTGAAACTCTTTGTTTATTTTCAGTAGTATATATGCTAGGGTTTGTTTTGTTTTAGAAAACTAGTTGTTTGGTAAATTACCTAGAATAAAATCTTATGTTTCCTATATTTGTACATGATTAAAGAGTACTTTCATTACTTGAAATATTCACTTATTTAATGGCATTGCTCTCTTTGTAAGCTTTATTCATTGCATAGTAGACAAACTAGAAAACTTTCCCAAACCCTCTCTCTCTCTCTCTTGTTAAAACTAGAAATATTGCACTATTAGAAAACAATAGTATTACATTAAAAGATAAATAAAATATAGAATGGACATGTTCTTTAACCCTTGCTTGAAAACATCTTTGCTTCCTAAAACATATTTCATTTTACCTCAAAGAGCCTCAGTTACTATATTTACATTATATTGGCTATTTCATTTCATTCAATATTGTTGCTTTTATATTGTTTGTGAAATCCATAGTATAGTTTTAGCCACATGCTTTATTGTGGTTGGATTTGTTAGAGGAGCTTATGTACTTTGTGCACTTTTTTATGCTAGCCCCAACCTAGTTTACAAGTCTATCTATACCTTAGTGTAAGCCAACAAACTAGATAGCACTATATACCTCATATATCCCATATAATCCTTGAGCCTTCTAGCCTCTTAGTGGTTTGCTTTAGCACCCTATCAAACACTATTGGTTCTATTCATATTTTTAGAGTGACATTTTATAATTCCTAGTGGGACTTGACATATGGTCTCACACTAGTTTTATCCCATTTATATCTCTCTTATCCAACTCCCCTTTGTTAGCTACTAGGCTTTTTTTTTAGTTGTGTTTTGGCTCTCACCTTGGTTATTGTGTCCTGTAATAGTTTTGTGTTATTCTCCTTGTTGGTTTTATTTTAGTTTGCCTTTTCTATTGTCTTCTATGATCATCTTATTTCATTGCATCCATGGATGACCTCCCACATTTGGGACATTATTCCCATTAGATTTAGGGTCTCACCCCTTAACTCACTCATGAGCAATCCATGGTTGCAATGGAATGTCATAGACACTATAGGACCCAAAAGCCTCCCTCAACCTAGCGTGGTAGTATGCACCCTCTTGTGTTTGAAAGGGAAAAATATTGGTAGGAATATAACCAATAGACCCAGTCTCCTTTTCACAAGTCTAAACTTAATTCATCTAAGGATGTTTTTTCTCATCTTCATACTGCATCTCACTCACATGTTCGAGGTGATGAGGATCCTCTTGCCCAGTTAGGACCTAATAAGTTGTTACGATCATTAATTATTATTGTATATGTCTTCAGGTGAATGAAGTAAATCCTTTTCCCCCTAAGATTTGATGATGTGTGTCCTTTAGAGATAGAGGTTGTACCCATTTAGTGTTGAGTGCCTTAACTAGTTCTCACATGATTTCCCCACCTCTCTCTTGATAGGAGACTCTCCAGCAAGAAAAACTACATATCCATGTTGTGGATCATAGGTATTCCCACTCGAGAAGACATCTTTTTCATGAGGGTTCTTCCCATCCTCCTAGTCCTTAATTCAGAGTTTATAATGAGCATGTTGATTTTGATCACCACATAAAAACTAGATATCTATGGGATACATATCGAGAACATTAGTGGACACTATTTGATCCTCATTTGATGGCATGTAACCATCATCAGGGAGAGTTTGGTCATCAATACCATTTCCCTAAGTATGCCATGTTTTCCCATCATCCCCATGGGGACCATCACACCTCCCATGACCTTTCCCCACCTCATGGTAGAGATGATTTCTATTATGATTGGCCTTCCTATCAAGAGCCACCTCAGCATCATGCTCTTCATGGCCATGGTCATGGTGATGCCTATGGGTATAAGAAACATCATTACCATCATGATCCCATTCTTGGATCTCATCTCCATCTAACTATCAATCATGATTATGATAATCTCTATCAAAATCCTCTAACCCCTTGGGTGCATGCTATTCCCCTTCATATTCCTATACCTAAACTGCCAAAGTTTAATGGGGAATAGGACTCTAGTCCTATGGAGCATATTATAACATTAATAATATGTATGGATTAGAAACATGATGAAGGCATTTTGTTGAAGCTCTTGTTTGGTTTCATAATCTACCTCTAGATTCTCTCTCGAGTTTCTATCTCTTTCTAGATTATTTCCTCTAATACTTCGATATTTATATATCCTTTAACATTGAAATCCAGTCACTCACATACATGGTAGAGGCCAAAGATGAGTCAAACTTTGATTTTATGCATAAATGGTGTTTAGTTATTCATATATGCAAAACTAAGTTCTCAAATGACTAACTTTATGATATGTTCACTCGAGCATTGAGGCAGGAGGTTCACCTTGAGGTACTCAAGCATGAGCCCACCTCTTATGATGAAGTTGTTAATGAGTGTCTTAAGATAAGCATTTGAGGTGCATGTGGGCATGTAACTCTTTCCTTCCCAAAAGTTATCATCATTATTTGATAAAAACCACAATGTGACTGGTGATGGTGTTACTAATTTTCCTCCTAAGAAGAAGGACAAGAAGGAAAGCCATGAGGTGAATGTTGTGAACAAGAAACCAACTAAAAATAAAGTTTTTGAATCTAGTCTAAAAAACTAATGGATGGTGTTTGCTTATGATCCCACCAAGTTTTATAATTATCATCGAATGAAGGGGCATGATGATGCCAATTTTTCTACCCAAAAGTCTATTGGACAAGCCTCACCCCTATCTCAAAGTTATCCTCTTACTAAGCCTAACCATAATTTGGATGTGTTCAAGAAGCCTCTACCAAACACTAATGCATTCTCACACCCTGATGATGGTTCATGGAGTTTAAACCAAAATGTCAGTCTAAAAACTAATACATATTCATATCCAGAAGCTCTTTAGTAAATCAATGGACTGTGTAAATACTCTCTTATTTATTAAAACAGAAGAAATCAAAGTCTAAGGCCCCATGATCTCCTTTTTGCTCTTCCACCTCTTCTGAATCCTCTTCTTAGGTTGATCCATGAGGGAAAGCCAAACATGAGAGTATCAAGGAGGTTGTTGCTATTGACATTACTCCTACTAGTTATGAGTGCTTTGTCAACACATGCTCAGGTCAAGCCACTGACCTTGCTAGAGAGACTAGTGATGTTGGGCCTCCTTTCCATCCCATGGGGGTAGGGAATCCTAAAGTCAAATTTTAATTTTCACATAACATCCCTCCCCATGCTAGATAGTGTCCATAATCCATCATTAAGGAGTTACAAGGACTCTCGGTTGGGATCTCCATTTGGGACCTACTTTGTCTTTATCTTGAGAAAAGGGGTTTCATATTTGTTATTAGATTGGTATCTCTCATGAGGATCCCCTATAAGATGACTTTGGAGTATTGTTTAACTCTGATACACCTGAGCACCCTTGTCTACCTATCCTATCTTTTGACCCAACCTCCTTGCCAAATGCCTTGATTCTAGTAAAGAGGGCTCAGTTCCCTCTCTACATCAAGACTTTTATTTATGATTGTCATGTTAAGATGAGTATTGTTGATGAAGGAGATGCATTGAATATTATGCCTTTGTGTCTATTTAATGAGTTCAAGATAAGTTGGAAGAAGCTTTATGATTCTCACCATAGTTGTGTTGGTTTCAACAACAACATAGTTATGTCAATGGGAAATGTGAAGCTCTATGTCAAGTTTGGTCCTAAGATAGTGCAAATATATTTTTGTGTGTTAGACCTCGATCTTTCATAAAACATGATTCTTGGCCATCTTTGGACCACTACCATGTAAGCCATCACATTGACCACATTTTTCATGTCTAGCTCATGCATGAAGGTGAGGTTCACACCCAAGAGATTGACCCAGATCCCTAGGTATTTCTCTATGAAAAGACAAATCCATTCAATAAGGATTTGGTTTTATCTTTATGGGGTTCTATGGGTGCCCACACACCCCTTGATATTGAATCTCATTTTCTCAAAGATGAGCTTTATGACCTGATTGAGTATGGATCCACATTCATCCCTTCAAATTCCATCATGCATTGTATAACTCCCTCTTCCATTCCATGATGTCAAGATAACCCATATTTATTCAGAGATATCTTATAGGATATCTCTATAGATGTTGAGATCCCCCTTACATCATGCTTTTCCCATTAGAGTATAGGCTCTATCAATGCATCTCCCATTCAGTCCATTAGAGTAGATGAGTTTTATCTTGAGTGTTGTTTCATTCACGTTACAATAGGAAACCTATTCAAGGAGAGAAAGGCTTATATCAATCTCATGTAGGTTTGTCATATGTACAATTATCCCCTTGATTGCCTTGGTTTAGAGATCTCTCTTACTGAAGGTCCAACTCTAGGTATTCCCTCTGTGAATGTCCTCACAATTGAACCTAAAGTGGTAGACCAGTCGATTCCTCCCACTCCTAAATTTTCAAGGAAGGAAACTCTATGGATGTTGAAGGATTTGTAGATGTCAACCTTGGTACTTCAACATGACCAAAGATCATTAAGATTAGTGTCAACCTTGCTCCAAAGGAGTGAGATCTTTTGGTCACCTTCTTCGATAAATGTTTTGATGTATTTGATTGTGAATACATCAATATGAAGGGCATGGATTCCAACATCATTATCCATAACCTCATTATGATTCATGAATGATAGAGCTTTCCCTATTCTCCAAAAGTAATGACCAATGGTAGTGAAATTCTCCTAGTTAGTCAAGGTTGAGATTGAAAAGCTCATCTGATTTGGTTTTATTTAGGATATTGACTACCCTTGATGGGTTTCTAACATTGTTCCCATTCTCAATAAGAATAAATCAATTAGGATTTGCATCAACTTTTAGGATCTCAATATGGCTTGCCTAAAGGATAACTTTCTAACTCCTTTGATCAACTAGATTGTTGATTCCACCACTAGTTTTGAGATCATGTCCCTCATAGATGGGTTCTTTGGGTACAATAAAATATATTTTGCACTCAAATATCATCATAAGATAGCATTCACTACCCCATGGGGTACCTTCTACTATGTCATCATGTTATTCATTCTAAAGAATGATGTGGCTATGTATCAGTGTGCCATGACCCACATTTTTCATGACCTCATCCACAAAATTATCAAGTGTTATGTCGATGATCTCTTTGGTAAATCTCATAAGAAGGATGAGCATGTGTAAGACCTTAGGATAATATTTGAGTGTCTCTGAGAGTATCACATCAGTCTTAACCTTAAGAAGTGTTTTTTTGATGTTTGCATTGAAAATCTTTGAGGCTTATTTGTTTTGTAGAGGGGCATTGAAGTGAATCCTAAGAATATCAAGGTGATTTTTGAGATGCCTCCCCCATGCAACCTTGTTTAGTTATAGTTTTTTCATGGAAGGCTCAAAATCTTGAGATATTTTTTCAAGGAGTATGCTCACAAATCCATACCCCTCACTCATATCCTCCAAAAGAACATGCCATTCTTGTGGTTTGTTGAAGTCCAAATGGATTTCAAGGAATTGAAGCACATGCTTCAAATTCCTCCCATCTTGATGGCACCCATTGAGGGGCACAATTTCATCTTAGACACCTTTATCACTGATCTTTCCATCAGTGGCATGTTTTATTAAAAGGACGACACTGGCAAAGATGGAGTTGTTTACTACATATCTTGTATGTTAGTTGGACCTAAGCTCAACTAATCTCTAGTTGAGTGGCAATGTCTCTCCCTCATCTTCACCAAAAATAAGTTTGGACATTACATCTTAGATTAGACTACCAATGTGATTATTCAATCTAAGCCACTTTGTTACTTTCTCAACAAGACACACCTTACTATTAAGATTATGAAGTGGATCAGGTTTTTTCAAGAGTGTGACCTCTACATCATCAACCAAAAGTCCACCAAGGGCTTGTCATGGTTTATCATCTTATTTCTTACCCACTACCCAATCTTAGAATGAATTTGGTTGATGATGCCTTTCTGGATGAGATGGTCTATTCGATCGATTGCCCTAAGGTCTCTAAGTGTGATTGGTATTGGGATATTGTTAATTACCTCATCAACTAGTCTTATCCTAAAAACACTCCTTCTTAGGAATGCTATCAAATATGTAATCTAGTTGTTTTTTATGTCATTATTGGTGGCATCTTGTTCAAGAAAGGTCTTGATGGTTTGTTGATGTACTTCCTCACTCTTGAGGATGTTCCTCTCATGCTTGAGGAATCCCATGGGAGCATTTTTGGTGGTCACCCAGGTGAGTAGGCCACTGCTCAGTGTATTAACTAGATGGGCTACTACTGGCCCACTCTTGTTAAGAATGTCATCTAGTATGATAAAAATTGTAAGATGTGCTAAGTCATTAGGGATGCCATCAATGCCCCAATAGGCCTCTTGTACCCTATCTCTACTCCTTGTCCTTTCTCCATGTGGGCTCTTGAATTTATTTGAGAGTTCAAGCTAGCGTCTTTTGATGGTCATCATTGGTTCATCACCACCACTAATTATTTCATGAAGTGGGTTGAGGCCATGCTTCTTAGCATCATGTATGGGAATACCATCACCAATTTTGTCTTAAACCAACTTATTTTTAGGTTTGGTGTTCCTACAATGATCATAGACAATAATGGTTTAGGCTTCCAAAGCCTTGAGATACATGAGCTTGCTAAACATTTTGGCTTCAAGCTTAATTTCTTCTCTACCCATTACCCGTAGGGAAATGGGCAAGAAGAATCTTCACATAAAACTTTGAATAATATGCTTCTCCACAACGTATCCCAATCTAAATTCTACCACAAGTGTGGCTACATATGCATACCTAGTCAACCTATGACTGGGTGGTATCTATGATAGTAATACTCCAAGTGGAGATCTAGATCTATACCTCTCAACTAGTTGAGTTATGGTCTCTTCTAGTGTAGTCAGTTAGTTTATCATCACTTTAGTTTCCTCAGATCCTTTGATCTACTCTCTATCTATCTTCACATGTAGATAATCAATCTTAGCCTTGGCTCTATCTAGTCTCACCTTGTTCTCCACTGCAATCATATTATGGTTTGTTGACTTGGATCCCAACTATGGAATCATATGTTGTACCCTCATCAACTCAAGTAAGGATTATGCACCCACACTCTAGAACTGAGTATGTGGCTTTACTTTAATTGGAAGATGTGGTACCCACTATATCAATGGTATGCCTACCACATCAAGGAATAGTTACCTTAGTAGGAGGTTTACTTAGAGTTTAGTCCAACTAGGTTGGTCTCCTACACACATACACACATAGAGCATATGTGTTAGCTACATATACATCTCTCACTTAGGATGAGCATAAAGATAAAGTGCCATATAGAAAATACACTTGTCTTACCTTGTAGTGAGAATGGCCTCTGTGGTACCCTTATAGGTCATACTCCTCTTGGTGGTGGTGGTCCTCACCATGCTAGTATCTCTCCATCATTACTCCTCTCACTCTATCATGGTTATTGGTCATGCTCAGCCCCAAATAGCTTGGGCTGAGCATGTCTCTCTCTCATCACTAGAGCCTACCTCTAAGGATGAAAGTACAGTCCCTATGGACCTCAAAGATCCTTTGTGCCCACATAGGTCTTTACTACTATATTCTTTGGCCATACCATAGACCTATATGGATCATAGACATATCTCACTACTATGTCTAGATCTAGGGTGGTTTATAAGGACCTAACCCTCTCTATGAACTATATATCCCATGTTGTACCTATCTCTAGTGTTGAGCATACATCACTACTATATGGTACTCTTAGCCTCATCAGTGAGAGCCTCTCATAGGCCTAAGCCATGATTAATTAGGGTTCTATCATTCCACCCACCCCTATACATCAGATGTGGTCTATCTACTAGTATAGTCCACCCTAGGATGTACAAGCCTTAGGCATATCTCTGGCCTCCCTCCATGCATTAGACAACTCCTATCCATGAGAGTGGTAGTCATCTTATATTTTGGCTGACCTAGAGCCTCTCATCTAAAATACTTGTTATTACTATCCTAAGTGGTGGAACCCCTTGAATGGACTATTGTGTGATATGAACCCCATGGCTATTCCACTAAGGGTGGAGTCCTACCAATTAGACCTCTTCTACTATTACATCCTACACCGATGATAGGTTTATCTCCCTACCCATAGGCTCTACCTCATATAGCCAGTAGACATCCTCTATGCTAAGGATGACCTCTAACTCAGGCCCAAATTAGAACATGTGCTTTTTAGG
Organism: Torreya grandis; assembly: GCA_037957365.1. Lineage (NCBI taxonomy): Eukaryota > Viridiplantae > Streptophyta > Pinopsida > Cupressales > Taxaceae > Torreya > Torreya grandis. Next base: position 1,167 of record JARHVA010003765.1, on the reverse strand, counting down.
TACCCATGTTATGACCAATGCATTAACCAAGTCTCTGGAGTAACATAGAGATGGTACATGTACTAACCTCTAAAATCTTGCACTCCACAAAGCATGCCTATGCCTCTAAAGTTAGAGCATCTACCTCCTCATCTAGCCATGATGGGACTTCTCTTGATTAGAAACCTTATATGGCCTATCCATGTGGGCATGTTACTCTCTCACTTGTGAAGGCTCTCCCTCCTCTGGTATGTTCACTCCTCTATGTGTCTGCATAAGTAAACAACATGAAACCAAGTCAACATACTAGCCATGAAAAAGGTATAATGGACTAAAAATAATGTTTTCTATCTATTTGTATATTTTTTACCCCTTTCTCTCTACTCTCAACCCCTTTTGAGAGATTCTACGGCCTTGTTGGGATTCTCAAGGATCTACCTAGGCCCCTTTCTACCCAAGGTCATAATTAATTAGGTAAAGTCATGGCCTTGCAGTGCGGTAGGCCACAAATTTTATGGCCTACCTCACTGCAAGGCCACAACCTAGCTCAGCCAGGCCATGGCCTACATGGGACACTATAGGGAGCCCTTTCACTCCCCAGTTCTCCCTTTATAGGCAACAAGAGAGCCTCCCATTGGTCTCATTTTCTTTCTCTTGGAGCCCACCATTTTCAATCCTTGTTTCAATCTGATTCACCCATCAAATCATCTAGAATGATAAAAAATGGTATTAAGGCCCTCTGAAACCCCAAAAATTTTGAATAAATTTGATAAAGTTTGTTTAGAGGACTCCCCTAGACCATCTTATGTGTCTCTGACATGTTCTCATGTCCTCATTTACTCTACTTGGGCTTTGAGTCACTTGTGGGATCTCTTTGGGCTCTCTCAAAGTGAAAACAAGAGTGAAAATGACCTCTTTTCTCTTCTTTTTTCCTCTTTTTTAGCCTTTTAGTGGTCCCTTTTTGTTGTTTTTTTTCTTGTTTATGAATTTTAGACTATGAGACCTTTATCTTAGAGGTTTTGACATGTTATGAGCACATTGGTAGCCTCTATTTTTCTATTATAGGCTTCATTCAGCCTGCTTAAGCTCCATTTTGGTCCCTGAGACCCCTTTTGGGTCCCCCACCAACCTCTCAGGCCCTACCCCATTTCATGGGCATCCAAGGATAGAAGCTACTTTCTATACTTC